>SRHC01003744.1:49023-71591 GCA_004794325.1 Pomacea maculata | reverse complement strand
TTTTTTTTTTTTTTTTTTTGCATGACTTTGATAAGATGTTTGCACTTAAAATCATTTACAAAAGGTTAGTTTTTTTCTACCGAGTTTTTGTTTGTTTTGTTTTTTTATTGTTGTTTTGGTTTTTTGTTTTGTTTGTTTTGCTTGGGGTCTTTTTGTTGTTGTTGTTGTTGTTGTTTTTTGCATGACTTTGATAAGATGTCTGCACATAAAATCATTTACAAAAGGTTAGTTTTTTCCTAAAGAGTTTTTGTTTGTTTTGTTTTTTGTTGTTGTTTTGGTTTTTTGTTTTGTTTTGCCTGACTTTGATAAGATGTTTGCACATAAAAATCATTTACAAAAGTTTACTTTTTTTCTAAAAAAAAAAAAAGGTTTGAAAGGGAACATAATTAAGTACCAGAAAGCAGAAAGGCTGTCAGAAAAGATGTGAAAATAATAATAATCAAAAATGAAATGAAGCCACCGGTACTTTCGTTATTATTATTTTTTTTTTTTTTACTTTTTCTCTTTTCTTTTTTCTGTCTTTATGTCTGGCTGGCGCATCGTTGTTGCCAAGCTGTGGGAAGTTCCAGCACACAAGGCTCAGTGGCTGCCAGAGCACGCAGAAAGAGCGTGACCTGGCCGCAAGAAGTGAAGGAACGTGGCTGCGAGAGGAAAAAAAATCCCCTGCGTCCCTCCTTCCTTCCTTCTTCCCTCCCTCCAAAAAAAACGTTTGATCTGCGCATGCTCCACGCCGCTCACATGGCGACACAAGCCCAACGTTACGCCGCAACGTCAACACTGCAGGTTGTGTCCCCCTTGGTGTGGTGGGGCAACTTTCCCAAGGGAAGCGACTCCGGGAAGTTGGGGGCTGCGCTCCGAGCATCTGTGCGAGTCGAAGGGCGTCGCTTTCTTTAATTGTGATTAATTTACTTAGTTTCGCTTTCTTTGCTTCCCTGACACCCGACAGCAGTGTGAACTAGTCATATTTTCGAGTAGCCTCCGTAGTTAACCATGTTTAAAAATTTACACAAACCTGTTTACCTCTCTCGTTCTCCATATCGCTTTACACTTAAGTGCTTAGACTTTTTATTTTCGTCTTCATTTTAAAAAAAGTATTAATGTACTTATCGACCTTCTACCAGTCTCTCCCAAAGATCACCGCAGGCCTTGTTTGCATCGCACTAAAATAATGTACTGAAAATATACTCACACTAAAATAATGTACTCAAAATATACTTGCAGACTAGTTCATAAAGAGACTGAGGTTATTGGAGCCTCTTATTAATCCCCCCACCCCACATATGATATTGAGCCATCTGACATGGTGTCAAATCCTTCGGGTCGGGGGGATGGAGGGCATGAGAAAGTAGTAAACCTATCCTCCAATCAGCGTTCACCATCCCCAATATCACTTCCGAAGCGTTTCATTATCGGTCTCTTAGGTACAAATTTTTTTCTGATGATTGGATAAGGCTCAGAGCAAAATACTATTCTGAAAATATGAGAGGGTTCTGTCGTTTTTCAAGATACACACCTTCAAACAAAACCCCAGACATCGAAAGAGGTCAAACTCGTGTCGTCACATATGTACACCGATGTGTTTAATTAACATACAGGGTCAGTTCTCCCATTTGCTGAGGTCTTAACAAAGTGTTTTTGATCTTGACCTGAGCATTGCGATGCATGCAAGCAAGGAGGGGGGATTCGGACGGATTGGGGAAACATAAATCTGATTTTTATCTGGTCATTATTTAAAATAAAAACACACACACTCCCCTAAACCTTTAATTCCACTTAGTCTTCTGAACCTCAGTACCTCGCAACCCGGGTACTTGTATTTTGATTTGTTTCGGTACCCGGGTCTGACATGTACGGGGTGAGAGTGAGACCAGAGATTCGACCAACCTTTTTCTACCCGATGCTGGCTGGTCCATCTAGTGGCAAAAATTCTGTAGCAGTCACTGATGCATCATCTCGTTCACTCACTCGCACCCTCCCTCTTTGACCTCACAAGCCACTTGGCGAATTTTTCAGAAGAAAAATTGAATGAATGAAAGAATGTATCGCTCCAGCCAGCCGACCAGCCAGCCCGTGACGTCACACCTGCCAGCCGACCGCGGCGTCCATGACGTCACCACCTTGCGTCGCTCGCGACTTCCGCGTTTCGAACCGACGCGAGTCCGCGATCCCACGGGCAGAACCACCAGCAGCTCCAGCAGCACCCTTCCGGGCGATTAACCCTCACCGCAAGGGGTGGGGCCTGTGCGCCTGTAGTCTGTGGCCTTGGATGGTGCAACACCGGGTGTCGGACTCGGCTGACTTTTTATATTTTATGAAAATTTTTAAATTCATTTTCTCGCAGACAACCTTGAAAATGCGACGTGACGAGAATTACATGCGAAGTCTGTTGTTCCATTTACTCACTAGAGGTAAAAGGGTGTGCGAGAATTATGACAAGGGTTCACAAAAGCAGGTTTCAGTGACCTTTTTATGATTTCACTTTGAACTTATTAATAACTTTGAAGGCGTGTCTTTGGTGAAAAGTATCAACGGCTAAAATGCGTTGTTAAAAAAATAGTGATGCTAATCAGACATATACTAAGAATCCAGAGACTGACAGAATTGCATAATAAATAAATGAAATAACAAAAGTTCAGTAAATACGAAAAATTTCAAAAATACTAACAGAAGCTGGAGAAGGAGGAAAATGTAGTAATGGTACTCAACACAGCAATGTTCAATTAATAACACTCGTGTAGGGGCCGATAAGCAGCCATTAGACTGAGAAAATTTGTACTGAAAGATATTTTAAATGATTAAAATATACAGCAAAGAGGAATATAATCAACATGCTCCACAGCGTGCGAGAAGAAATGTCTCGGTGTGTTGGACAAGCGCAGAAATCACAATGGTCACGTGATGCGGGGAGGCTGCGAGTCTGGGAAACGCATGGTACCGCTGGTTCCCATACCAACCCCTGCAGACCCCAAGCGCCAGAACTCTGTGAACCAGGTACCGTCTGCAGTCTCCAGAACTCTCTAGGGATGATGCACTACCCTTTCAGCACTTTACTCGCTTTTTAAAGATCTTTTTCTCCCCTTGGGTTGAATGACTGCCCTGAGTCTCAGCATGAGAATGGCTCATGTTCGAACTTAACCTCGACCAAATAATACTCTCACCAACTCATTCGTTCCCCGAGTGAGGTTCGCCCCTGTATCCACAGTAGGAAGTGTCGACTACCCTCCTTGGTTTCCACCACGTCTTTGATAAGGCTGACGATGATCGGGTAGAGGTTGTGAGTCTATGAGCCTAGAGCTTCCGGGATGAGGTAAAGCGGGTGGTGTGACACCAAGGGTGAATGCAACTTGCATGTAGGAGTTTTAATTGAACAGTTTGTAGTGTGATCGGATACCTGGCAAATTCTGTGCGTCTTTGAGTCGTGGTGCCTACCTCTCCCACTTCTTACCCGAGAGGTCGGGTGGTGTAACGGTGAACACCTGTCACCAATACACTGAGGACTGGCTGTCCTAGGTTCAGCTCTCGTTTCGGGCACGCTGTTCTTTCTCTGCAAGTGACATCTATTAACCGGGCTGGCTTCTTCATGCAGCTTGGTGCCATGACATTGGCGGATAAATTATAGTTGTCTTTATATATTCCTGGCAATGTATCTTCATTTGAGACAAAGTGCTTCCTTTATGAATAGGTCAATGACATCCTCATCAAGGTCAGAAAAGCTTTTCTTCGCAGAACATTTATGGTTAAACTCGCGAAAATTAAAAAGCAGGTTTGTAAGTGTCTGCCAAGCATAACCTTCTTCCTACACTAATTTTTATTTCGTGTGATGTCAGCCAGCTTAGCTCACTGCAGCAATACTTCCAAGCAAAAATATATCTATTCGTCTAACAAACGCGACGACTGACAAACAAAATACATTCTAGCCAACCTAATCCACATTTCCAGATTTTTTTTCTATTTTTCAGAAGCAGAAAAACACACTTTACTTGACATTTCAGTATTCAGGTTTAAACTTTGTTACAGAGGAAGCATGAATATAAATTAAAAAAAAAACTTTTTAAAAGCATAATAAACATCACTCGGTTTTTTTCAAAACCTAAAACTGATCCCATGGAAATTCCTCTTCCAGCCACTGTCTTCGGCATCCGAGGAGAGGGGTACTCAAGACCACTTTGTCTACCAAGATTTATGGACGGCGTTAACCCGCTACGGAGCGGAGAGTCGCCTGTGACAAGCTCTCTCCCGGGGTGGTGAGGGTGGCCTGGGGTGCATCAGGGTAGGCGCCGGGTAATTGCAGAGGAAGTGTCGCGCGGGGCGGTCCGTGTTACGACATGCGAGGATGTCGACATCGTTCACTGGTAGCGTGCTGACAACACTCGCCGATGCTCGAACGTCTTGCATGTGGAAACCGCGAGAAGCTTACATGGAGGTAGGCTGCTGGGGTGGGGTGTGAGAGGACCCATCGTGTGTGTGTGTGTGAGAGAGAGAGGTGTCAGAGAATAAAGTGTGTGTGTGTTTGTGTGTGTGAGAAAGAGAGAGAAACGAATGAGCTACCGGATGAACGAAGAGATAAACACACACATTGTATGAATACGCATACAATAGCTTAGTTTTATATATAAATCATTTTTTTATATATTGTCTAGCTTTATAAGGCTTTATGAATAAACAGTGCAGTTTTATATATATATAGCGGGTTCGTTTTTGTAAAGGTGTTATTTCACACACACACACACATACTACGTGTATTTTTTGCTTGAAATTCAAGCTTTATTGCATGTGATAATGAACATTTTAAAGAATTAATTTTAAGTCACAGATCCACGTCAGCGACAGACATCATGATTAAAACTTTTCAGTAGTGTCATTTATTTATCAGAACATAACTTAGCATCTCGTTTAATAAATTCTGTATAAAATAACCTTGCAAATACATGTACCCTGTATTGTAAGTTATTCTCTCATAGTAAAAAGGGGATGAAAGGCGTGTAAGAAAAAAGAAGGAAGTAGGCAGAAAGTAACTAGGGCCTGCAGGAAGCGAAGAGCAATTTTATTTCGTTATTTATTTTTAAACATTTAAATGATCACGAAACGTTCCTAACTTTAAATCCCTCAGGTCGTGTGCAAAGACAGCGACGGCACATCGGGTTTAAGGTATAAGGGAGGTAACGCATGTTTAACAAGCTCCGTTTTTTTCCTGCGAGAGTTACCTACCTGGATGCAGCAGCAAGCTAGTTTTACCAAGAACCGTAATGATGTACAAGAGATATCTGGAGGCTTCTGAGTGTGTCCCATAATGTTGAAAGGGAACAGAAATCCAAATCAAGTAAAATTTTTCAGGGAAGACCCGAAAACGACAACAATCTTGTGTCAAATAAGAGTTAGAAATCGGAGGTCTCAGCGTGTGACATTGTGCAATAAACCGGATATTTCGAATTCGATGTATCATCATTTGCCATCAATTATTAGCAATGCATTTATCAAACATAATGCGAATAACTGAAGTAGTTTTTTGACGCCATGGTTGAGAAGTGTTATGATAAGAAATCTATGAATTTTGTTGTTTGCTTTTATTTTTGTTCTTGCAATTAGTCAATAAAATCGCCAACACTCACATCCGGGGATCATAATGCCCCCTTTCATTAGACCGAAACAATAATTGATGTATCATCTTTTTTTTCTGTTATTACTTATGGAATTGTATTAGAACTCTCGTAGGTTTCAAAGTTGTAAACACGAACATATGAGAGAAAGATGTGTTAATTAGAGAACATTGTTTAGAACTGTGGTATAACCTCAAGTTACAGGTTTTAATTGTATGGGTGAATTTAACTGGAGCCATTCTGGATAAGGATAGAATCACCTCTCAGGACCATTTCTTGATCGCCTTTGGTCCAGCACCAGCAGCACTTGGGCTTGGAGCACCGTTAGTCCCGTGACTCACCGCTGTGACCCCGGAAACCTCCTGACCGACACGACCAGTGTGTACGGCCTTCGTTTGAGTATTTATGTTATTGGACTCGAGTTGGCTGGAGATGTGGAGGGTGACAACCCTAAGACGGACGATGAACTGTGAGTAATGTACTCAACGATTGCTAGTGCGGTCATAAGTTAGATATTAGGATTGGAACTTCCTTGCTGAACAGAAGAGAGTGCGAAGAATGTAATTTTCATACTTTGCAAGATTGGACTATGTTGTAATTGATTTAGGGAGTGCCCCGGATGTAAAGGTGATGTGGATTCTTTTGTCTTCAAGCCCGATGTTTCTCTCTTCTGGTGTTTCTTTGACACTTAAGCTATTGTTTGGACTTCATGTCTGCTTTCCTCCACTTCTGAGTTTCATTAGAGCGTCTTTTCCCAGGTAGACAGTAAGTTTAAAATGAAATAAAAGAGCCAAACATGGCTTAATAGTGCCCCCCCCCTTTGCAAAAAAAGTGTTCCAAGGGAGGTCAAACTGGAAATTGAAGTATGCTTGCGGAGTTATTTCCCATCCACCAGTTAAAGAAATAAATCAATTCAAAATAATTTTAAAATATTTCTGAACAAAATATACTAACCAGACATAGTCTATTACCTTTGACCGGGCAAAAGGAATGCTCTTTCCGACAAACAGCGCTCAAGCACACTGACACACGCACAATATCACAGCAGTGGGCTTTATTTACAAGATGCTGACCTAGAAAGCTCATGTTCCTTCGTTCTGCGTGGCTGTCGTTCAAACCTTTTTCTTTTTATTTGCGTTCTACACCTTCGATGTCTAAATCGTGTATTTTGGATGTGATTGCGTGATCTACACGCTGCAATATTTGCTCCCACCACCACTACCACCACCACCACATCCACGTATCTGAACGAACCGCTCAGCACCTGTAGATACAATACCATGCGAGCCAATTCTTCAGATTGTTTTTATTTCAAGTTGCTTTCATCATTGGTTGACATGTAAAAGAAAGAATATTTGCAGCAATTACTACAAACACGTCTCGTATGATCTGGGCATCAACATGGGGGTAATAGGTGAACTGTCGAAATAAAAACACGCGAAGTTCACACAAGTTTATTGCAAGCATACTACAGCACAAGGAACTGGCTTTGACCTGCGAAGGTTAAACTATTCCAAAGGTTCCATCCAAAAGAGCGAAATCACAATTTTTGCCTCTCAAGCCCCTTCACTTCAAGACATCATTTCGATGGTCTTCATACTTTTCCCAATGTTTTTATGGCGTAAACTGGGCGAAAATTACATTTTTCCTGAGCTAAATGTCTTTTTCTTATAGCAAACCTCCACTCCTGGCATCTTTGAAACTAAGCACCGGCTGTGCAGAAAGCCGATTCATGGGCCCTATTTGGCAAAAGTAAACTGAATGTTGTGAAAAATAGTACATATATATATATACACACACATTATATAGGAATCCAATGGTAGATTTCTAGCATCAACAAGCACCAGAACATTAAATGGACTTTAACACGAGATATTCAAGCAAGTCTCCAGGTTTTCTACAGCTCACCTCTAAGCAATATTTTAGCACACACTGCACATAATTTTGATTTGACGTCTGTCATTAAACTCTAATGCAAAAAAGTGAATTATTTTATTTAAAAATGAATCAACCGTTAAAAATAAACGGGAAGATATAAAGTCTGCTTTACACACTCGCATACGCACAAGTGAAGATCTGGTCAACATTAGTATATTATACAAAGTATATAAATTATAAAGCATATTTGTTGCCACTCAAACTTTAAACGAACTACTTTCTTAATATTGCCTGAATATGCCTCGCCCCCCATGTCCATGCACACAAGCCAATGTGGCTCAGTAATAAAGACGTATCATTTATTGCAAGATAGCTTTGGAACCTTTTATAGCATTCACCGACATGTGGTAAATTTTTTTTTTCAAATGGGAGAATCAATCAACAATGTACCTGAGGGCTAAATATAAACACGTTTTTGTAAAAAAAGATAAATGTCATAACCGAAACTGTAAAAATGTTGAACAGATTCTTATCATAAAAAGCGAGCCCGCCTTTAATGTTTTCGCTTAACCCAAATTTGAAAGACAAAGAAATATTTGATTCCTGCCACGACGCAAGCGTGCTGGCGGTCAAGACAAATCGATCTTTTATTGCATCTTGTTCATTCTCAGCAAGAAGGACGTTTTCTTCTTCTCTATACTCAATGCCAGTGGTCTGCATTGCTTCCTGAAACCTTAGTCCAGTTGCCACATATACTTCCGCTGTCAACGATATCTTGTGACAAATGTACGCCTCGACACCAAATCCCTGCCCCTGTCATCTGTAACCTATAACCATGCTAGACCCGTTGGTCTAGAGGCCTTTCGTCTCCATTTCACTAAATTCAACGTCGACTCTTGTTCATACAAACAATGGATGGCTTGACCACATTTATCTGGTCCCACCGGCACTAAACTCCTGAGTCCGTCCGAAGGAAACCTCCCTAAACTCGGTG
Source organism: Pomacea maculata (assembly GCA_004794325.1). Taxonomy (NCBI): domain Eukaryota; kingdom Metazoa; phylum Mollusca; class Gastropoda; order Architaenioglossa; family Ampullariidae; genus Pomacea; species Pomacea maculata. Next base: position 63,122 of record SRHC01003744.1, on the reverse strand, counting down.
CCGTTTCACAATCCAAACACTCGACTAGAAAACCCTGTGTAACACTAACAGCACTCTAGAAGATGCAGTGAAGGATAGGACCGAGCAAGCTTCTACCCAAGTTTACCTTATCGTTCATGTCTATCTGATAATGCCTCCCTCTTAAAAAAAAATACCAAAAAAAAAAAAAAAAAACAAAAACCTAAAATATTGCTGCATCATTTGCAGTTATAAATACTTACAGTGATTGACATTACTAAACTTAAAAAACCAAAAAACGAAAGCTGTTAAGTTTCTATAAAGTTCTTTCAACGTTAAAATTAGTTGTATAAAAGTAAACTTGAATTTTACATGTATATAATAGTAACATGGTTCATTATCTGTATCCGACCTGTTTGACTACATATTTTGAGATGTTGATTAAGCATAGCGTTTGGTCCCTCAACTTGATACCTGCTTTGTCTCGCCCTTACCGTTTTCTAGAAATCTTTTCGTTTCCATTTTCTAAAACAACAGTATTATTCATAAGCATGATGTGCTCCACGTGGTGACAGAAAAAGACACAAAAATAATAATGGTTTATACCGTAGCTGATGCTGATAAAGCTGCCGAGACTCCCTTGACATTGTGTTAAAACGCCTCGTGAAAATAGCCGCTGCGAAATCACCTGCGTTTCGCTATTCAGACAGTCAGCTAAACTTTGTTTTCTCAATCACTGCCATTAAGATTACCCTAGGTGGCGTCGCCTCTAAAATATCATAATGAAATGTCATTACTTACACTCATGCACACCCAGTCTCCTTTCGGCAAAACAAACCTCAAAATTTGTACCAGCAGTTAGGTTTGATATTCCTTGCCAACGAAGAGAAACCACAAAAACAGCTCTTAAATTTAACTACTTTAAGCTGTCCAGTCATTTTACAGAGAGATCGATACTATTCAAATATTTAAAGACGTAGAGCAAAAAGACCCTGATCTATATATATATAGAGAGAGATATATCTACACACATTCTCAAACACACGAACAAAGCAGTAAGTGCGAGAGAGTTTATAAAGATGTGTCAAGTCAAAGGTAAAATTATGTAACAGCAAAGCTCTCATCTACCACATGGCGCCACGTGTTAACAAGAGTTATTATTGGGCGAATGTGCACTCTGATTTTAAAAATAGACATCACAGCTAATTATTGACCAGGAAGTGACCTGTCTCTGTCACACACACTCTCACACACACTGAGGAACGCACGAGCGCCTCAATCGTCGACGCACAGCTGTTTGTGGAGGGCTTGTAGCGCTCGCTGCTTGCGCTCGTCCCCCAGGTTCTGTAGCTGCTTGGCCAGCGTCTCGCGGAGACGCCGCACGCGTTCCCCCTTCAGCGAGCTGGCGTCGATGTGGGGCAGGTTGTCGGGAGCGTCGGCCGCCTGCCGCATCCACATGGCCCCCAGCGAGGCCAGAGGTGAAGGGGCAGGCGAGGGCAAGGTCACAGTCACGGTCAGCGAAGATGAGGTAGACGACTGGGCAGCCGTGCCGCCGGACTCTGGAGAAGAGGGCGCTGCTGCAGGCGATAAGACAGACGACGACGAGGGAGGTTCGCCAACTGACGATGGGATCGTCTCGGGAGTGGAAGGTGGTGCAGGGGTAGCGGTTTTGGATGCCAGAGGAATCGACGGCGAGACCGAGGACGACGTGGGCAAAACTAACGTTGTTAGCAATGTCGACGACGAGGAGGCATGCGATGAGACAGGCTCTGACTGGGTAAGTCCAGTCACGGCTGTTATCGTTACTGGAACACTCGTCTGCGACGTAGCACTCTTCATTGTGGATATGGTGGTGCCGGTCGAGGAGATGGAGGAGGTAACGATAGAGGCCGCTGACTGCGACAAAGATTCCGTGGTAGTAGTCGTGGAGGTTCTAGCAGCGGTGGTGGTGGTGGTAACTGCAGCAGCACCAGTCCCCGCACTCCTTTGAGCTGCGTCCGACGCCACAACGGCTGGCATGAAGGTCAGGATGGCCCCCTGGCCAGCCGGGCCCGACAACGAGCCACTTCGAATGATGATGGGCGTCCCAACTCGGATGCCCTGAGAGGGCACGCCCGCTGCTCCTCCTACAGGCCTTGCACCACCAGCGATACTAGTGTTAGAAGCAATGCGAATAATGCAAGTGTTGCTGCTGGCTGTCGTGACTACCGCCTCATCACCGTAGCCATGGCTCTCAGGTTCCGTCTTGATGACGACCCCGGGCGGGAGGGGGTACTTCTTCTCCAGACGGGCGCGTTTGGCCAGCCGCTCGGCCTCCGTCATAGGAGGGGGGCGCTTACCGCTGGAGGTGCCTGGGACGGCCGGGGGCCGGAGCTGCGTCAGACTGGACGCGGCCCAGGCTTTCAGCAAGGAGGTGGTGCCGAGTGGCCGCAGGGCGGCGGCCAAGGAAGAGCCGGTCGGTGTCCCTAGGATGTTGACGCGCCGCACAACAGAACTGCTGCTCGTGCTTAGGCCCAATCCTCGGGGCAACAGCGAGGGCACATTGTTCACCGGCACTAGAATGACGCGGTTATCGCCACTGGCCATAGTGCGAGGCCCACTCCACGCTTTGTTGGCCGGCTTGGGGGCAATAGCGCAAGCGGTGAGTGAGGTCTTGGCTGGTAGGAGGGCTGGCACCGCTGACAACGGCCTCAGTGTTTGCGGCAGCGGCAGCGGTGGGGGTGGCGGTGGCGTAATAGCTGCTCTTCCCTCTTCTCCTGACTTGCTGGCTGCCAGCACAACAGTAGGTCGAAGGGCCGAGGCTGACTTGCTGACCACAGAAGGGATGGAGGAAGGTGAGGTGAGACAAACAGGCACTGAAACGGTTGCAGACGTCGCTGCCGAAGAAGTGGTGGTTGAGGTGGTCATGATCGCAGACGCGGAGGTGGCCGTAGTCGCACCCGTGGTGACGGGCACCAGCAGCCTTTTGTCGCCGATCTGTACGAGGTAGAACTGCTTGTTGACGGTGTTGGTGGAACTGACGATCACCTTGCTCGATGGTAAGGACGTGGTGCTGGAAGTGGGTGGGGGCGGTGGCGGTCTGATGGGACGAGGCACTCTGAGTGTGGGCTTGGCTGCCAGGGCTGGCAAAACACTTAAAGCACCGACCGCTCCCTGGCGTCTGTTCGGTGACGTTTTGGCAACACTCGAAGAGGTGTTCGGGTTGAAGATCATCTGCTGGCCCGAGGACGAGAGCGAGGAAATACTTGGAGATACTTGCGTGAGGCTTGCCGAAACCTGGTCGCCCCCACCTACTACTGTGTTCGCCTGCCCTGAGCTCTTGGCAAGCGACTTGGAAATGGCCTGCGAAAGGGAATTGCGCGTGGCCTGCTTCAGTGAAACGGACGATGGCAGTAGTGTGGTGGGCGCGGAAGATACCAGAATAGTCCCTGTAGGCATCACTGTGTCCTGCACAGATGGGGCGGTGGCCACTTGCAAAATGGGACGAGAGAAAGCGGGGGATATCACAAAGCGACCGGTGATAGGCTGGGTGGCACTGCTTGTCTTGTTGGTTGAGCTCATTGACTCCATAGACGTAGAGACAGTCGCTACGGCTGGTTCAGCAGAGCTCTCGGTGCTCGGCGCCTTGGAACTTGCAGGGGGACCCAGGGGACTATCCGCTGTCTTGCTTTTCTTCTTGCTCGTATCTCTTAACTGCCTCTTTTTTGTCCTCTTTGTCTTGCCTTTGGTTACGTCGCCCTCGAGCTCGTCCCCACTTATGCCGCTGCAGCTCTCCGTGGAGCTGTCCTGCACCACATTGCTCACAGAGCTCACTGGTGCCGGCAAGGCCAGCAGTTTGGGTGGCTGTCGGGGTGTTGTTCCCAAAAGTCGGTCTTCGCACTTCAACAGACCGAGGCTGCACAGGCAATGCAGAGTCTGCAGTCGACAGAGTCTGGAGCAGCGCGAACGTACGCGTGCGTTGCGAAATTTGCGGCACAAGAAGGCGATGTCCCTGTTGTTCAGCCTCTCCAGCACCACGAAAGCCGAGGTGCATTGAACTGGTTTCTCCCAGGAATTTGCCCATTTCGTGTCTCCAACATCACTTGTCATCCACTCAGCATTGTCCACGGGGCTACCTGAGGTAAATGTTTTTGCCGGTTGAGGAGTAGTCTCCTCTGCGTTAGGCTTGTCCGAAGGGCCAGCCTGATCCTTCTTCAGGTCGGAGGAGCCACTGCACGTTTTGGCCCGTTCTCTAAGTCTTCTGTGCAGAGGTTTGTCGGTCATTTCTTTGATTCTTTTTTTCTTCCTCTTTCCCTTATATTTCTCAATGCAGTCATCCCCCTTTTTGTCAACCAAAGGCGTGGGCTCACTTGCAACACACATGTCACTTCCACAAGCGTCATTTTCACGAAGGTCAGTGCGTCCGTTCTGAGCTCTCCCGTGTTTCCTGCCCATGAAGGGGACATTTGCCTCTATACGGTCAACGCCACTAGCGTCCTGCACTTTTTTCGCAACTGCTTCGTCACTATTTGCCTGAGGACTGCCCGGTTCTGTACTGTCCGCTGCTTCTTTTCTTTCACTGTCGTACTCCATACTCCCAATATCAGCGGCGGCCGAAAGGGAGTCTGATGGCCGTGATTCAGCCTCATCGTCAACCGCTCTGCCAGGGTTTTCTGTCACTTTGTTCTGCGGCTTTTCCACCCAATCGGCGACATCCGTTGCCTGACACAGGGCACTGTTATCTGTGTTGTCTAAAAGTGAATATCTGTCTCGTTCTGTTTCCCTAACCAGGCAGGTAGCGGGTTTACCACCATTCACTTGCGAGATCTTCTCCACTGGCGGCGCTGACGTGCTAAGGTTGAGAGATGCTGACGAAGTCTGTGCTTCACAACTAGCAACCGACGAGGGCGTCCTTGACCTTGGTATAACAGACGCATCAGTGGTGGAAGTAGTCACGACGGTGCTCATTGTGGTGGCGGCTGTCGTGGTTGTGGTTACAGTCGTGGTGGTGATAGTGGTTACAGCTGTGATGGTGGCGGCCGGGGGAGCCGTGGAGGAACCCGCGACTGAGGTCAGGCTCGGAGGACTGGCCTTGTCAGGTGACGCCCCTGAGCCTTTGGAGAAGCCATCTGGTACTGCCTGCACGACCGATGTGGGGACGGCGACGTTTAGCCCCACCTCTCCACCGAATGCCTTTCTGTTGGCTTTCTCAAGCGTTGCAGAGTCGACCAACACCACCTTGGAGCGATTTCCCGAGCTCGCTAGACCCATCCTCGTGCAGCCCCGAGATCCCTTGCCACCGCCACTTTTGGAGCTGGAAGAGTTTCCTTCCCCAGCGCTAAGGGACAGCCGGGCTGCGGCGGATGACTTGTTCAGCGGAGCAACTGCCATATGTTTTCCCGTAGATGCTAGTCTAGGTAAGGTAGCCATGCGCATGACAGCTACGGGCTTGCTGGAGGGCGACGATGCCGCTGCCGCAGACATCCTCGGCGCCGCGATAGTGGAGAGACTTGCGGAGGTGGCCCTTAGCTGTGGCACAGGGATGACGACGGAGTCCTGCTGCGGCAGGGCGTGACCTGCGTGTTTGTCCTGCTTGTCCTTGCTGCTGCTGCCGTTGCTGGAGGTGCTAGCGCTGCTCCGCCGTGCCGGCGTGTCCAGTCGACGAGCTCCAGACCGCAGAGTGGCGCCTGCCGGGGGTGACGTGGCCACCTGGAAGCGTTGTCCACCAGCTGGCTGCACCAGAAAAAGTCGCGAGGGGTCAGAAGTGGGTGCCATCAAAAGGTTCCACTTGCCGTCCTGTGTGCGCGTGGCGAAGAACTGCTGCTGCTGTTGTTGCTGTTGCTGGCCATTGGCGCTGCCCTCTTTGCCCAGCACATCTTTGTCGGTCACCAATCGCAATCCTCCTTCCGGTGTGATCTGAAGCTTAGCTGCTGTGTTCACCCTTTTTTTTTTAATTTGCACAACAGACAAAAGCAAATTATGTAAGAAGTTTTCAGTGCTAAACAATTTTCTGCTCACATTTGGCCATTAAATTCATTATCAATAGGTAATCTTTGTTAACACAACTCTAATTCTTTTACATGGGAAAATCAGGGTGGATATCTCTGAAATCATATATAGATTTTATATACCAAGAGAGAGGTAAAATAATATAAAGGCACAAAGTTTTTTCCTGAGTTTTACAAACACTGGGCTATGTCAGCCGCAGTGTAAGATTTCAGAATTTGGGAGTTCGCTTTATATGCGTATTGTACGTAGGGCAGCGACCTCTAGACTGCCAGCCGGCCTAATTCTTCGCTTGTTTTCACTTACAAGATATGGAACACTGGTCCTGCTAGTCTTTAGTAACACTACCTGTCCTTTGTAACTGCGGCCCCTGATTGCCACCACCTCACCGAACTATTCATATGTCGACAGAAAAGTACTCACGCACTGACAGCAGGCGAGGAGAGGGATGTAGGCGGCGACTCCATCATCGTGAACACGAGAGCAGCTTCAGCGACCCGCCATCACCTGAACATTTCATCAATGAAAACAGATCTCAAGTGTCCAGCTGAGTGGTAATAGCTATTTTCACTCTCTATTCACATGCTTGTCAACGATGATACGAAGGACCAATTATAATGACTAACTGATATACATTGAATCGAATCACGATGGACAACAATGACTCTGGCGCCATCCGGACTAAAAAGAAAGAAGAGTTTTGCGCGCACACAGACTTTCTCCTTCTGAGGTTCACCTACTGTGAAGAACCCAACTGTAGCCATTAGCACTGTCCTCTCTTTCACACACACACAGAGCACTATCTCAAGCACACAGGTGTTTGTTGGTTTTTTTTTTGGTTTTTTTTTTAATGAGAGCGGCAATAGTAAATCATAGGCAAATATCTCTGTTCACCGACATCCGCCCTCTTTTGCCGCCGCGTTTTTGTGGGTCTTAATTTCAAAGTGCTGCTAGCAAGGAAAATGAACAGCCTCCGGTAATCAGTTCTTAACCGATTGATCCTTTCCGATCTGAACTTTGCTCAGAGGGACCAGCGATCATCGTCGAATTTAATTATCAAAAACCCTACTCTGAACCCTTGTTCAACTATAACTGCCGTTATGTCCTCTGTTGACAGTTGCATGTCGAAAGCTCTATGTTTATATACACGGAGGTCATAACGGTCATGACTTCTTTTTGCTGTTGTTTTTTCCTTATTCGATTTTTTTCAAATTTTGCCCTCCATAAAGTAACAAGCCCAAAATTCATGCGAGTGGGGGCAGCCCATCTTTAATACGTCAGCGACAGCTTTGGACAAATCAAGAAACGAACCTGGACCACCGGCCAACATAACACCCTAATCTCCCCACGAAGACACCACTTAAGAGTTGCTCGCACGATCTCACAGACTTGCAGGCCCCTGTCTGGAATGTGATGCATTACGAAAGAGAAACGTGAACTTGCTTAAGGCGATTTTCACCACTCTACTTCCCTCCAATCGCTTTTCTTAACAATGAAATGCAGTATCCTTACACGACTGTACTAGCATTATGGACAAGTGTGGAGGAGGGGAAGCTAATGCGGCAGACCTAGATTGTGATTGCAGACCCCTACTCCCCGCCTACGACATAACATCATTTTGACACGAACTGCGCGCTGTGGGTAGGTGACTTCCACCTAACCTGGCAATAGGCGAGGGCGACATTTGATCTATAAGGAGGGGCAACTCTGGGGGTAACTCAGTTCCTCCACTATATATGGCATACATCTCTCTCACACAAGCCAAGACACATTCTGAAAGGAGTGAGGAGGGAGAATTTTATTGAGAGAAAGAGAGAAGTTATTGGGTATCTCTAAATATGCTCAGCTTGATTAATGATGCAATCAAAATGACTGCTTGGACTCGCACAAAGTGAAACTATGTGTTTAGAAGTATGAATCATTCCATTGCACTATAGTGTGTGTGTGTCTTCTAAAATTCCTTGTTTTTCACAAATGTGATTACTCACTTCAACAATCAACACTGAAGGACTTTAACTTACAGATTTCTACAAGTGCTACTAAAAAGAGAAACATGCAAACAGCTTTTTTGTTAAAGGCTTTAATAAAGAAAACAATGCTTTTCATCTGATTTTGTTAAATTGGGGACAAATTTATTGTCACATGAAATAATATGTCAGAATGGGTGGGGTTCTCCGCTGGCTGGCGGTTAGTGGTATGGTCTGTTAAGCATAAGGTCACTGATTTGTAGCCAAGGTTACCCTGCCCACCCGGTAGCTGCTTAACAGAAATGGGTAATGTATATGATCTATCATGGAAAGTAAAGGTGGCAGAAAATGAGGGCTAAGCCCCTAACCCTTCCACTGCCCTAATTTTGACATGATGAATCCTTTTGCATTCACTGCCCCTATGGATACTGAGTTATGCATTCTTTATCTCTACCTCATAATAATAGATGGTGATCTCTATTTAACAGGTTCACAAGGTATTTCACATTCACCAATAGGATAATTAGAAGTACATGTTATTGCACATAAATAATGATGTTTATCTTACCAAGTCCTTGTCTGATTTGTGGAAAACATAACCGCAACAGTTAAAACAAAATGGAGAGGCTATGTAACCTAATGAAGGTCTGCTGGGACAGGAATGGATATTCATTTATCAAGAAAGTTATATATGACAGAAAGGGAAGTTTTCCTTTTGCCTATTACATCATTCCCTAGACACTGTGAACCCTGTTCCCCCCCCCACCCCTGTTGTCTCTAGGGATCAAATCTTTATTCACTGTAATCAAAACCAAAGCTTTACACAAAGTTAACAAAGGACATTATGTATTTTATTATAAAATTAAAGCAACCTTTATGAATAGGTAATGCTTTTGTCTTTATTCAAATAATCTCTTGTTATTGAAGGTTAACCTGAGCGCAAAATCATTTACAAATCCCTAAAGAGAGCAAGAAAACCAAAACGACTACATTCTGTTTACATTCATATTTGACTTAAATTAGCTTTAAGATTTAACCAGCATGTTTTGTCCAATAAAGGACTATGGCAAATGATCACAATATAATCATCGTAAAAAAATGCAAAACTGTCACATATCTGAGCCCTATAAAAAGGGCAATTAAATGAAGTGCTTTTGAATATCAAGAATCCTTTAATTAAATGTTTATTTTCCAGGTTTCTGTTTAGATCAGTGCTAAAGGATCTCTGGAATTCTCTCAAATCTTTTGACCAATAAATTATTTGCAATAATGTTTCCATCATTTATTCTTGCCAATGAAATACAGTTTTCAAGGGCGTTCTGGAAAAGCAGTGTATGCTTGTTACAATGCACTATATTTCTATAAAATCTAGAAAGGGTAGGCCCATACACTTTTATGTAATCCTTTTCAGTAAAGAGTAAAACTGGTGAAAAAGTCCTGGATTACAGCTGCACACAAGGACAGAAAACTTGCAATGTTTTTTTACATGCATGACCAGTTTACTGCAAAAACTTAAAAATCAAGGCAGCAGACTATACCTCCCTCCTCCTTTCGTGTGACAGGACACTTTATTGTAATGCACCTAAGTACAGAACAAAACTAGCAATATCAAATATAAATATTTTGTAACTCAATATCTTCACAATGTCCACAGTTGCATCCTGCTGATTCTTCTCAACCAATGTGATCTCCTGATACCCCTCCTGACTGTTGTAAACCACTGAGACATTCTGATAGTACTCCTGTTTGTTGTAAACCTCTGTGGCATTGTGATACTTCAGCTGATTATTGCAAATCACTGTTACATTCTGATACCAATGATTGTTGTAAACCACTGTTATATTCTGATACCAATGATAATTGTTGAAAGCCACTGTTGACATCCTGATACCAATGTTGACTGTTAGAAGGGATCCAGACCATTGCTTTATTATTGACAGTCTGCTTCATTATACAGGAGATGACCATCCCTTTTATTTTATGGATCAAAGGATACTAAGTGATTACAATCAACAAGAAAACTGTACTTACAACAGAATTAATGTTATAATAGTGATTTATATTTAAACTATTTCAATCTATATGGATAAATCAGATTACATCATGATATGTATCACCCTTCTGCAGTTTAAGTAGCAGTATCTTCATACTTCTTAAAAATTCTCCTCCCTCTCTCCCTAGTCTTGGATGTCATATGCAAATGGATAGGACGCTAATATAAGATCCTCACACTGTTGCTTATTTCTGCTGTACAATATTTTATAAGTAAATCATGCTAAGAAACCTGAAATGCCACCTGAGTTTAATTTGGTGTAAGGGTGTTAATAAAATTACCATCCTTCTGTAAATATATATATTTTTTTTGTAGGCAGTAAGGAGAGGTCAAATATACATCTACCTTATAAAAAGTTTTTAAATCAAAGCAACACTCCTTAAGCTTTTCTTTTAGAAACAACACAACACCTATTTTATAATCACAACAATAAAAAAAAAGCAGCCATTGGAGAAGGCTGAAATAGCCAGATGTCAAATGTTAAGGTTAATCTGAAAACATTGAAAGCATGCGATCACCAAATAATAAAAAAAAAGACAAATACAATGGCATGGCGGCCATAAAATATTTGCATGCAACACGCCAGTCGCTCGCAACCTAGCGTCGAATCAATAGTTTCTAGTTCCCACAGGCCAGTGGAGATGCTGCCTGCCCCCTTACATGCCGGCCAAAACAAAAATTAGGTTACCGACCGACTCTACAGCCGTTTCCTTACCGGTGTCTTTAATAATGGGTTCGCCAGAATTCAAAATTAACGTAAATGAATGAGGCGAACACAACAGGAAAGCCCGGGAACACCGGGAGATCGCATAAAGGCAACATAACTGAGGTGTCGAGTGACTGACCCAATTTTACCGTTTCTTTCGCCTCTTTCACCCTACAAGCTTGATCTGTATTTCACCCGGTTTCTTTTATTTTTAAATTTAAGTATGCTGATAAAAGTAAGACGATAAAAGGATATCTGCGTTTAATCTACGAAGATTTGCCGAAGGTACCCGCGCATATTGAATGTGAAAAAGAGTATGGCTGTACTATATCTGTCCAGCTACCCTTGCACAAAAGACTTAATTAAAGTGATGCCTTTACGAAACAGGCGGTAACTTTGAGGCGACATCGAAAGAGACTGGCCTAACTTTCCGTGAAACATCGCATCACAGAGCTATAGCTAGCATACTATGATTTCTAAGAGACACCTTTCCAACGACACACTCGACGGCCTCCATCATTTTACTACAAATCTGCGCAAAGGATATCAACATTTTCTAAAAAGAAATTTCCTAACCTTGCAGTCTTTCAATGAGATGTTACAGACCTCACTTATCTCGGGTAGGCCTTTCAGTGAACGCGATGCTCATCTCCTTTCCCATGTTGCCTTCCACAACCCTATTCAGGGTTAGAATCAACTTGACAGCTTGGTCAACTGGAGATAGTGTGCCACATGGAATCGGTATTGAAACGGTTAGAGGGAGCACACGGACAGACCAAGGACGTGTATAGGTGGACTGCTGTCTGTCTACCAAGACCAACGCTTAGCCTGTTGGTAAGTTCTCCGCTGTTAGTCTCGGCGAGCCTAAACAAAGAATGTGAATACACCGGAAGCTTTGTCGTCTAATGCCTCGTTTTAGTAGTTAATCTGAAATGTGAATAAACCGGAAGCTTTGTAGTCTAATGCCTCGTTTAAGCAGCTAAATGGTAAAAATCGTCTGCCAGCAGTCCAGTAATACAAGTTCGGGGACAGACGAGGCAGCCGATAAGGCCCGTCACTGAGGTGTGACTTGGTGGGCGGTGAACAGGTCCTGCATGGGACGACCGGTCCACTGCTTCACGTTCGTAAGCCAAATGTTCCTCTTGCCACCGCGAAGTCGACCTCCCTAAAAGGAACATTTAAGGAGATTCTTCGACCAAGCGTCCTCCCCGGTCAGACTAGCTTACGCCGCTTGGCCGTTGCAACTAGAGAGTTTCCTGGTGCCCACCACCATCATATAAAGCTGGCCCCGAGAACAATGAAGTCCCTCAGCACCTCAATCCCCAACGACTTTAGGGGATGATCTATAACTCTTTTTAACGAGAACAGAGTAGGTTTCCGACGAATATGGTCGTGCGCATTTTTAAGTCTTTCAAATATACTTTTTAGTGCAAGTCATTTTAAGGAGTCGTCACCGTTAAAATCGACAGTGATCACCTTTTACTGCCGGAACGCAGCTAGTTTTCACATTGTTCTTAGTTCTACATCTTGGTAACTATTTCGTGCATTTTATATTCAGCGCAATGAGCTTGTCTACTGGCCGAAGTATTGCGCTATACTAATTAACATAATTATTAGAAGTAGATTAAGTACACTTTATAATACAGTTTTATACTCTTACATAGTTTTGAAAAAAATATGTTGTGCGTTCTCATTGGTTCATATTACCATGACACCACTTCCGCTTAATTTAAAAAAAAACCCACGGAACTTGTCGGAGAGGTACACGACTGGTCTCACAGCTGATAATGAACTGATCGCTATGCAAAGCATCACACACTGTAATAAAATCGATAAGCACAGAAAAATATCCAGATTGCAAATAATACGCCAATAATAACAACTGAAATAACCGCCCTAGTTTCGCTGTTACCTAACTTTGTTAGGCGCGTTGGCCCTAACCAACTTTCTCAGTGTAAAAAAAAAATACTTTAAAATGCCTTTCCATTTATTCTTCTTGTACTCTTGGTGCTTATGTTTCATGTCAGAAAGAGATAAAAAGACATTGACAAAAGATTTGCCTGCTGTTTGCAAAGAAAAAAAAAAAGAAGTGCGCATGTGATGTAAGACCAATCTGGAGTGCATGAGAACTGAGACCGATTCAGCACACGAGAATTAATGTGCCCTCCAAACTCGATAGAAGTCTACTTAAAACTTTGCCATAGTCATTTACTGGACACTACTGGTAAATGACTGGTGACATTACTGTGATGCTACCAGCTCAACTAATTTACAATAATATTCCCAGGCATCGATGAACTGAGATAACTACTAAGAGCATACTGTTTTTAAATATGAGATCTTAGAATCCAGAGATAAAAAAGATATAAACTAAGGAATTGGGCGGGAAATGACGTAATTCAAAAAAATAACCATGAAGTTATATCCCATTAAAGACATGCAAGAATAGCTGATTATGTTGATAACAGGGTATTATTTCCTTCAACACCATTTATGGATGTCATTTCCCTCTGCTGTAGTGATTTACATAAACCGGAAGTTGAAATGAATGACAGCAGTTGCTATGTTAGCAGAAAAACAACAGAAGACACTAACATGGCCACCGACCTGCTTTGTTTGCTTACACAGCGAACCTGTCACTGTAGCCAACTGTCTACGATTTCTTTACTAGGCCGCATAATAATGCAGAAGAAGTAAACGATGTTAACACTTACCTTTATAAGGCTGGAAGAAGCCAAATATGTAGAAAACGCATGCAACTCCTGTAAATGTAACCAATATGGCGTTGACGTTTTACCCAGAATACCTCAGTACGAGATTTGAGAATGCGCGCCACCAAGCGACGAGACTTTGCTGTGAGGGAGAATAACTCCATGTTCGAGCCGGATGTGCATAAGGCGATGCTTTTCAGCTCCTGTCGACGAAGATGGCTGTAGGATACGATGCTAACATTTTGTGCACAAAACTGTGTATTTTGGTTACACTGCTGTGGTTGTAAGGCCTGCGTGCGGACATGTGCTACACATCGACAACCTTTCTCGCGACTCGCACGCCCGGCGCCTTTCGGAAAGCCGCAGCTAAAAATAGCATGACCTAGCAGGGAAGCGCGTAGTAGGGGCCGAACAAAGAAAGCGGTGCGTTGTGGGAGGTTTTCAGCGGTTGACACGAAAAATACACACTATGACCGCTCAGATGTTTGCTAAAATGTCTTTAAACACAAAACAGGCTTGCTTGCAGCAGCAGGTTGGGAATTGCACGTCTTGCATTTCAGGAGTACACCAGTTGCTGACATTAAAAAAGAAAAAAAATTGCTTGAAAAAAAAAAAAAATCTCCACACGCCCCTGACCTCATTATATCAAAGTTGAAGGTCGCGTCACACAGGTCGGGTCGTCTGCTATGCGTGATTAGTGCAACTATCAGACACACGCA
>SRHC01003744.1:33700-48451 GCA_004794325.1 Pomacea maculata | reverse complement strand
TCTTTGTATTCAATATTTTTTGGTTGGTGTTGCTATATACATACTTTTATTTCACACTATGGGGATTTTGCAATGTCGGAGAGGTTGGGATCTGGGGTATAAACAGGAGAAAAAAAATGAGAGGGGGGGGTATATTTAGTATATAATAAACGTTAGCAGAAGCAGATAATTCATTATATATTGCTAGACTAGATGATTTCAACTTTAGAAGAGAACTATGTCTTTTTTTTTTTTTTTGTTACTTTTGGCCTCGGTTGTTCCCTTTTCCTCTGTAATATATATAATTATAGCTTGACACCATCGTTGCAGATAATGACAATACAGTAAACCATAGTTCTTCAGGCGTGTTGAGAGAGCGTTTTATGTTTAATGCAAGTTTATAATTGTATAAGACCTTTCTGAGTTTTTTCTCTTTCTTGGTTGCTGAGTATACAAGAGGAACCTTATAAGTACTAGGATATTCTTCTTTGCCTCGTTTAGCTACTTTGACTTTCCAAGATCAGTTTGATTTATGAAAAACCAGAATATTTTAAGGCTAGTCATCAGTTTGCTTCCTATTTCACTTGTCATAATTTCTGTTTATCTTCCAACAAAATGTTAATTGCTGGCATGATGAATATTCTTTTTGCTAGTGAAATAGGGATTCCGATGCTGGTAAAGTTTTTTTTACTGTTTTGTTTTATTGCCAGTCTGGCTCTTTATTTCCAGTATGTTATGGAGCCCAAAGAAACTTAATTTCGTCGTTTTTTCGGATTTTCCATTAATATTATTTACGAGCCTTAAATTTTCCTGACCACTGTGTCTTAAAACGTGACCTGCTAACGATTAGTTATGTTTTCCCCTGCCCTTACCCATTAATCACCTCCATCGTCGGTTTCTGTGTGTTTGAGCGCGCGCGCTATATAAGAAGCGAATTAGAAATAAAACACTTAAAATGTTTTTAAAAAGGAAAGATGTAAGTTAATTCTTTCCTGGTCGCATTTTTTTTAAAGATATGTGGGTATTTCTAAGGAGAAAACTCATCATATAAAAGTAAGTTTAAATATCAAGCTGTGATCTAAACAAATCGAGAAACTTTGTCGCCTTCAGAGTTACACTTCTTTCCACGATGTCTTCAACAATTTAAAGTTCCCAGTGTCAGACTTACACAAACTGACGATTATGGTCTTTTGTTTTCGGTTTTGAGTATTTGCTGAAGAAGTTTAAATCTATGTACACGTACCTTTCCTCCTCCAACGTCTAAACCTTCCTTACTCTCGGGAACTCAGCCACCCAGCCACTCGCCTGCTTACTTACCCAGTCACCAATGGCAACATGTAGGTTTAGCAGTAACAATGTCACATGACGAACTCAGTCACGAGCATTGTGGAAGGAAACTGTGTGAATGACGTCATATTACAAAATGACGCAATGACGAAAAAGAACATGAAATATAGATCGTAGAGAGTAACGACATGGTTCGTGTGTCTTCTCACACCGAAGCCTTTCAAGCAAAGCTGGAAATATTATCTGCTGCTAAAAATGTTGCGATGGTTGAACAGGATGTCAGCTCGGTAAGTGTCTTTTTGTTTGTCCACCGTTCATTGTCCGGGAATGAGAATTTTCATAGAGTAGTCTCACAGAAAGAACGTTCTCAAAATTAGAAATTCGATGGCTTGATGAAGTGACAAAGAAAGACAGAGAGATCGTTATCTTCACAGCCACATCTCCATCATTAGACAATAATTGTTGTCCATTCCCACCCTAAACACACACACAAGTACAGTGACTCAATCATTTCCCACCCCTCACTGTCTCTTCCTCCATCTCTCCCCGAATACACAGATGCATGCTGGGGTAAGGAAAAATAAGCACTTTTATTCTGGAGGGAGGATGAAAAAATCAGAAAGGTAGAATTGTTCTTATTTTCATACTATTGAGCAGCTTTCCAAATTCTATGTTTTCTAAAACATTTCTTTCTCTCTCTCTCCGTGCGCGCGTGTGTTTGTGTGTACGCATATAGAGAGCTCTTGAGAATACAAGCCACAGAAGCCGAACAGGAGGTGAGCCATTTTTTATTTTAAAAGGGAAAAATGGACACATTTCTGGAAAATTTGTCACGAAGAAGTACAGTGTACATTTGTATACAGATTTGAGTATTATCACACGGGACCCACAAATAAATTGTACTTTGTTTTCTCTAATCATTTTTGAGAAAGGAAAGCAACGTCTTCTGTAAAAGGCCTAAAAACACAGGGGAAAAAAAAGGAGAATTTTGGGGACGGGAACTATGTAAATGGCAGTGCATATTATTGTTTCAGAAGAAGCAAGCCGCTGACGCTGTTGACGTCGGTAGTAATGAGAGCATAAAACAACAAAAAAACAAGACAAAGGTTCATCCTAGTGATCATCGGATCCAACTTCATATCAGTCAAAATGCTAACACCACCACAAGGCACCACAGAAAAGAGAATATTCTTCCGCCTGAATATTGGACGCCTGAGTACCCTTGGCTCACAAAAGATTTCTACAATGTCAGTATCTGTGCTACAGTATCTACTGCTTAATCAAAAGATACTTTTTTTTTACGTAGCCATTGAACAGAAAGAGGTCTATAATGTAGACGTCAGGAGTGTATTAAAAACGTAAAGACCTCAGCCAGTGAGAGGACTGGGAACACGTCTTCATTACACGTATCTGTGTACAAACTTGACGTCACGATTTTGACCTCTTTCTGTGAATGGCGATGTTAGGAGTGTATCGCGAAAGCGGAATAGGGTGGGACGAAAGGTATTTACTCATTTTGGGGAAAACTGTATCAAACTTTACTTAGTCATTAGAAAAAAAAAAAAAATAGCACTCGCTAGACCGTTGTTAGATTAAATTTTGCCGAATTTTTCAAACCCACACCGAGGATGGGAGTTCTTCACAAGACTATATCTGACATAGCAACATCTGACTTTCGGAGGTCATTTTTAATGTACAGCTTAGGGCCATTAAGCCGCGGTCCAGTAATTCGCTTAAGACGCGCAAAATGCTTGCATCACAAATTTTTATTTATTTATTTATTTTTTTTTTTGACAAAGATCGTACGGACCTGGACATGGCCTCTCAAACACTCGAAGGAAATGACAACTGTCATTTCAACATTTGCAATGTCTGTGATTGACATGCTATGCACTATTGCGGATTAAATATTGAAATGCTGGCTTATAACTTCAGAGGTATTTATTTTTAGATTAATCTTCATCAATAAAATAACTTACAATGAAATTCAAATATTAATCTGTTTTATCCACGCTGAATGTCAGCGTTGTGTAGGCTGCCATTGTAACCAATTTAACAGTGCTACAAAGGTAAGAGAAAGGAGTGTGATAGCAAACTTTATTTTTTCATTACTTATTGTAATTTATGCACTATCAAAAAATATTTAAGCTGCGGACCACCTAACCCGCGGTTAAGCAATCTGGACCGTGGCCTCATGGCCCTACATTGTATAAGTAAATCCTAGACCATTTCTTTAGGCCTGCCCACTTAGTTCGACATGTACTGCGCGAAGTATGCAATATCCGGTTAACATGTGTTGTTTATGTGAGTATTAGCATGAGTTTAAAGGGAAAAGCAAGTCAAATGTTAAGTTGAAACTTACTTTTCCCTTTAAGATATGGAAAATAATTAAGATGCCCAGTAATGTTAATTGTACGAGGCTTAGCTGCCATAATCAGAGATCCAAATGTCATGGCTTCTTTCTTTTCATGGTTTATGTTGTTTCTATTAATGATGACACATAACCATTCTATGCAGCATACGAATTACTCCAAGCTTGTTACTTATCTTTATGTCAGAATTTTCCTTTTATAGAAGAAAACTTTCAAGAACTTTCAGCTTAACTGACAAATCAGCACCAGGGGAAAAAAGAATTTCAAACATTCGTAGTTTCCTTGTTAGTACTCTACTTGTTAGTACACAGAATCATCCTGCAAATAAGACTGTATATAAATGCTAAAAAACCAGTGGCTATTCTGACATGGTTTTAATTTTGTTACACGTTGTTATTCATATTGCCACTGAAACGCGGCGTCCGAGGTAGGAGCAGCTAACGCTTGCAGGTTGGACACACGCATGGCGCAACGTTTGCTTCCCGTACAAACCACGTACGCGTGTTCGAGACAAATTAAGGACAGCGATACATGCTCTATTAACTGTCAGCAACTTCAAGCTTTAGCTTCATGGCTGATCCCGCATTACTGACTGAGAGGAAGTAGGTGGGAAATAGCACAGAACAATTCCCCCACCCCTAACACCCTCCTCTCCTTCTCACAAAGCGTGAGCTCCATACTTTCTCTGCGCTTACTTGCAGGAGAAAGGGGAGGTAGACGAACGTTCCACTTCATTGACCACATTCGAGGACATACCGGCCCGCCTTTTCTTCCATGTGATCACAATCATGTGGCGCAGAAATATTAGCACAGTACGTTTTCACTGGACTGAGGCTGTATGGAGTGCTCGGATCCTTCGTATATTATTAGACCTTAACCATAACCTAACCTTTAACCCTAATTCTATCCCAGCTTGATGGTATATAAAGTGTCAGTGTCCTGAGTCCTCTCAAAACAAAGTTGTACCCAGTTATGGGTAGATGGGGTTTTCTGGGTAGGGGTTTACGAATGATTCGTTCATCTAGACGCATTTACTTACGTATATCAACTGAGGGATGGATAACTCAATGGACGAATGAAGATGTGGCTGGATGAATAGATTGATTTGTTGGTGAATGGCAATATAAATGTATAGATGGGCTTTTCAATTTCTTGTGACCTACCGACGGTATTGATAGAAGTCATAAAGGAAGACATGTTGAGCTGACAATAACAGCCAGATCTTTTGAACAGTCGGACGCATTTATTATTGTCGCTATTTGCTCTCCGCCATTTTAAAAATGTTGACATCAAATGGCTGAAATGAGCGAACACCTTGCAGCTGTTCGAAGCCATACTACGCATGACTGGCGAGAGGGTAGTTTTGAAGATAACTGCCAAAGCGCAGCACAGCAAAAGACGTCGATTTATCTTGACAGAGCAGCGAGTGATGGCTCTAGGCAAGAACAACGCTTGTCCTTTCGTGGCTTCTTACCACTCTTCGTTCCAGACACAGGTGAGATGAATATGAATATGAATATGATGATGATGATGATGATGATGCTGCTGATGATGATGATGATGACTACAACAACGACGATGACGATGATGATGACGATAACGACGATGAAAGTTGACTCCTTGAGTCGTAGAGAGAAAGCGCTAGATAAGTAAAGGGTGTTCAATTATTTATGTAAGTCCGTCTGATGCGTGCCCTAGGCACCTTCGTGATCGAATCTCAGTTGACGACTCGGCGTCAAAGCATTTTAACAACCAGTCGGCTTGTGACGCAGGATCACTGTTTCTTGGTGATGGAGTTCATGGGCGGCGAACGGCTGAACCGCATTCTCGACAAGGTGGGCTGCATATCCGAATCGGCGGCCACGTACGTGAGCCTGAGTGACACCTCCCTGACACAATGACACGCACAAAGCACTGCATGCAGTCATTGCCACTTGATGTTTCTGAAACAGTTTCTCAGGTCAGGTCATTTTGAAAACAAGATTTTTTTCTTTGCTCTCTCTCACACACACACAAACGTGAAATTTCTCTCTTTCTCTGTCTCTCTGTCTGTCTCTCTCTCACACACACAGTTATGTCATTTTCTTAGTCTTGTTTCCAAAGACAACAATAAATGCCATCCATAATGACCAAGGTAAAACTTAAGTCCATGGGTATCGAACCAAGGAGCCAGAGAAAGGTAAATCAGGGAGAGAGAGAGATTAGCACTATCCCCACAAAAGATGGTCCCGGGAAAAGTGACGTTCCTAACACCTCATACTACCCCAAAAAGACATACTACAAGATTAGGAGACTATTTTTTAATAACTAATCCATCCCTAAATAACCCTGACGACCTATATCTGCTGCAAGACGAGGGGTTTCAAGACCTGAATGAGATCAGACTGCATATAACCTTATTGGTTCCAGATTCTACATCGCTGAATTAGCGCTGGGAGTGTTCTTCCTGCACCAGAACCGAGTGATCCTCAGGTCAGACTTTTTGTTCACCGTAATGGTGATATGCAGTTTATAACCTATAACCTATAGAAGCTAAGCGCAGATGCGATACAACAATGAGTGCCGAAAGATATGTCTTGAGCTAAGTCAGGAAGCCCGGAAAGATAATGTGTAAAGTTTGGGAGAGTTTGATACACAGCAAATGCTTGTCTGAGATTATTATTATTTTTTTTTATTTTATTTTATTTTATTTTTTTGTATGTTACCTCTACTACTTCGACTTCTATCGTCGTCGTCGTGCTTCTTCTTAACATGTTCAAAATTAGCGGTAATATAGTCCCATGCATAATCCTGATCTCCTGACGGCCTGTGACAGGGCACTGTCGACGTCGGATGCTGTGGTAGGCGAAGATGGCCATCTGCGTTTGTACGACTTCTCCTCGAGCGCTGACAACGTCGCTCCAGGCGAGTTCATCGGGGGCTTGGGTGGGAGCGTTCATAGTTCAGCACCCGAGGTAGGTCGGCTTCTTGACCACACTAGCTCAGATAGCAGAAAGTCTTTTCTCTCTCTTTCTCTCTGTAATATAAAAGCACACATGCGCACACTTTCTTAAAGTACACTTCTCTCTTTTTCTCTCTTTCACACACACACACGTTTATATATAGTGCAAAGGAATGAAAGTCTCTTCTCTGTCTTTCTCTCTGTAATATTGTAGTAAGTATATATATATACATACAAATGCGCGTACACACCCCCAACCCCAACACACACACAAAGTACACTTCTCTCTTTCTCTCTCACTCTCTCTTACACCCACTCTCTCTCTTACTTTTCCTTCTTCTTCACCCCTTCTATGTGTGTATATGGGGTTGCAGATGCTCTTTGATACACTATTCAACAAGGCTGTTGATTATTGGGGAATCGGAGTGATATTGTATACGATGGTCTCCGGAAAGGTATTTGTTACTTTCATTTTTCCCTTAAGGTGACGAAAATATATATTTATTTCTTTAAAGAGATAAAGAATTCTGTTGTGATAATTTGATACTTTAAGCGTCAATGTATATCTTATCTCCATAACAACAATCTCTTCCCCACCTCTATCTCTATTTCTCATTCCTTTTTCTTTCTTTCTTTGAATTTGTGACTGACCCTTACGTATATTTGCAGTTGCCGTTTTCCGGGACGACAAGAGCCAAACTCTTTCAATCTATCAGCTACGAACATGAGACGTATAACTCTGCTCTTAGCGAAGGAACCGTGGATTTATGCAAAAACGTACTCATCTTCTGTTTGTTTCACTGTACTCTTTCTTCTTCCTTCTTTTGTTCATTTTGTAACAGACACACATCTCGATTTAATGAATGGCTAACACGCTGATTGAATGGCTGCCTGTTTGCTTGCTTCCACAAAACAATTTTAAGTGGAAGCATACAGACTGACCAATAAATTGAATTCTCTTGTTTTCCGTTGAGCCAGTTGTTGGCCAAAGATCAGAAATGTCGACTGGGATACAATTCTGACGCAGAGGAACAGTTCAAAAGACATCCGTTCTTCGACAATCTGTCATGGAGGAAGATGGAAATGCAAATGTATAGTCCTCCTTTTATTCCCAACTGTAAGTTAAATGCCACTCTCTTAATGAAGCTGGCTGGTGTCTGTATACTATGTTGTAATAGATATCGGAGTAGAAAAGCTGCCAAGCCAACGCTGTGCATAAGAAAATTAAAGACTAGTCCGATTTGAAGATTAGTCATCGTTCCCCGTTAACAGAACATACCGCTGTCATAAAACTGTCACAAAAAAGTACGATGTGAAATTATTGATATATATATATAGGAATCACATGTGGATTAACTAATATTATCACGTCATTGAATACGGCAGCCAATGAGCTGTTGCCATAGCACCTAATTTTCTGTGAAATGAGGTAAGAGCTGTGATGCTTAAAGGCTTACATCACGTGAACAAAACAGTTCTTTTAAACCCATATTTAAGGATTTCGTAGTTTGTAACAAACTAAATTAAGTCACTTAAATAAAAATGTTTGTACTCTAGTTAGATTTTTAGATAACAGACCGGCATTCAAATTGAAAGGCTAAAGAGACAGTTTAAAGCTTGTGTAAACTCCTTTGTGATGTCCGATAAATTATATAAATATCTCCCTTGAAGGCAGAGAAGCTAGTCGGGCTTTTTATGTGGGAAGAGACTGGTCAGATGTACAATGGAAGCTCAAGAAGATCAAGGTATGAAAAAGAAACTGGAGTGGAGTCGTGGAGTCGTGGAGTGGAGAGCAATAGTCTGAGTTATAGGAAAACGTGTCTAAATATTCAGATTTTTAAAAAAGTGTCTTTTACATTTATTGAAAATTGCCTTCGCACTTTTATTCCATAGGTCATAATTCTTGTTTGAGCCCTCAATAATAGCACATGGCTTAGTTCAGTTCAGTTATTTCACTGTGCTTCTCTCTCTCTCTTTTATGCATCACTAGATAGGCTTTATTCAGACACCTTTTGCCAGTGGAATACATAATTTAAAACATTGATTTAGCAGATTAAGTATGAACTAAAATAGCTTCTGATGCTAGGGTGTATGGACCTTACACGTGAATGATAAATAGTGTGGAACTCATACGGTTATCAAAACTACACGGCTAATTAATTTTGCCTTTGTTTCAAGTAAAATTGTGTTCCTATACTTAATTTGGTATAACATTATTCAGAACAACAGAAAGTAAGGTAATTTAAAGTGGATTTGTTCCTCGATCCGAATAGCTTAATCTTTACGTTTAAAAGCAGTAAACATAGGAATTAAAAAAGAAGACAAAGCAAACATGACTGTGAAGATTGGACAGGGCAAATTGTAGGGTGCATAAGACTAAGCCGAGTTTGTTTGCTGCCGTAAGGTGTGGGATGGGATCAGCAGAAGAAGAAAAGAAAAAAAAAATTGTCAAATGCTGACAATGTTCACGCATTATTGTCATCAATACCACGTGGTTAACTGTAACCTATTTCCAAAATTACTGGTCATTTTATCTACTGATGCTGGCTGACATCTTTATATTTTTTTGTATCTGCACATAAAAAGGCACACAAGAGACTATATAGTACTGTCCTTATGAGTGGGTGAAGTCTTATCAATATAGCTGATCATTATAACTGAGTTGAATGTCTCAGTGACGATTTGAGCTTCACTAGCACGGTTACTAGGGTACCTAGAAATAATTTAGCGGGAAAGGAGGCAGGTGCTGGCCTTTGAAACACGGAACTAATTTACCTTAAACCAGTTTTGTTGTACATGACTATAAGTAAATGTGTAGTGATTTTCGACTATTTTCTTTTTAATTAGCACAACGCAGCCTCCATTTTAAATGATTCACAAAAGCGCTGTCACATAATGTTTCCACAGATTTTGATTTGTTCATTTTTTCCCGGATGTAATACAAAAGTACGCACGCAAAAGTATAACAGATTTGGAGTGAATGCAAACGGAATTTAGTGCATTTAATAAGTTTGACAAAGATGAAGGGTAATAGAAGTTTCTGCAGCCAACTTTCTTCCTTCTGTTACAGACGAGGACTACGAAGTCTTGACTGCTTCTTGGGATTTCACGGCAGACCAAGAGATGATGGTGAAGAAGAAGGTTGTAAAGGCGTACAAGAAACTGTCGGAATCGAGCAGCGTTCCCAAGCTGAAGCAGGACATCCATCGAAGGACTCTGGCTTCGAAAGTAAGCGCGGAGGCATCGTTGTCACTCAATGACTTGGACAAGAAGCGCTCCCTCTCAAAGCCGCCCGAGGTGTTCTTGTCTTACCATGCCTCCAATATGGGGTTGACGCCTCTGGATGGGCATTCTGAAACTGGGGAGTGCTCCAGCTCCTTGGAGAAGAGCCACGAGAGGGCTCGAAGCAGCTTAGCCATACCGTCATTACTGGAGACCTCGTCCAGCCTCTCTGCGCAGTACAGCCACATCTCAGAGTTAAGCACCGAAATTCAGAGTGCCGGGCAACCGGACTCAAAGAGGACCTCGCAGGTACATCCCTCCTTGGATGCAATCTTCTCTCGGGACTCGGGACTCCGATCACTGTCGCACAAGAGGCTACGAACGGAAGGTCTCCACAGCTCTTCCCTCAGCAGTTCGAAATGGCATAAGTCGATGCAACTGTCAAAAAGGCGAAGGCAAAAGTCCTTTCTGTGCAGATGCAAACCGCGCCACTGGAAGCAGCGCTTCCAGAGCTGCTGGGATTCCTTTCTTGCGTGTCTGGAGGAAAACAAGGTCACCTGCCGGGCTGTCTGCTGCGGACCGGAAGACATAGACTACAAGGCACTGGCTAACGAGCAACACGGGCGTCTCTCACAATCAACGCCCAAACCCCAGATAGTCTCCGCAGACTGTTCCTCTCCTTACACAGTGGACGTCTTTGGTGAGATTAATACCGCCGATACCCAAGACTCCTCCAAGCCGGGGGAATGGATCGGCCTTGGCAGTCAGAGACAGTCGAGATCGCAAGATGTCAAAGCCGAGCAAAAGCCGTCCACCTCTGCCTAAGAGAGCATGCCGGCTGAGGCTCGTGACCATGGCAACAACGACCTGAAACGGGTCTTTGACCGAATGAGGCAGACACATCTGCTCACTATCATCGGTTGTCAAAGCGTCGATGTCTGAAGCAGCAAGCTACCTGGTCTTGTCATGTTATAGAGTATGCTGCAATTCGATTGTAAATTATTTTAAAACTGTTACTGATGTATTCCATTTTTTTAGGAAGTAAATTAGAAAATGTGGGCAGCGTACAATATACACTAAAAAATAAACGAACAGCGCACTGGAAAGCTTGAATATATGTAGCATCAATCAAAGCAACGTCACAATTGTACATAGGTGGTGCGAAATGGAATTCTGTAAACTGCAAGTCACAACATAAAAAACAATCAACCAATAATTAAGAAAGGTGTCTACATAAAAGTCTAACACCAGAACTGCATTGACCAGAATGTAAAATCGTATATTTGTTTTATAACACATTACATTGATTGACACGCAGGCTTTCTTTTTTAAACTGTCTCCTCGACGACCATATTATTGACTTTAAAACTATATTCGATTTGCCACATTTTAAAACAAAGTTAGTGCTACTTTTTTTGTGTGCTGCTGTTGTTGTCTTTGTAACTAAAACGCACGGCGACAAAAATTAGATGCTGTGAAAGTAAAGGAAAATTCTATTAATTTGTAATTACGGTGGGTGCTTAGTCAGTCATACTTTGTTAAAGACACGAGCTGGAAAACTTAACAAAACAATCTGAATAGAAAGGAAAACAATTAAAAAAGAAAGCAAGACAGAAGTAACGAATGAATAAATGAATGAATGAAATCCCTTACTGATGCTAAAAATAGTGATCCTGTTGTACATTGGTACTGTAATCAATGAATCCTTTTTATTTTATCTATTGCATAAACATTAGATCGGCTAAGTCTACACAAATGGTTTCGTTCAATTAAGTTAGATGTACTAAAATTAGCCACTACACTAACAAAACTTGTATGTACATTAATTTCAAATAGCAGAATTCAATGGCTATGCGTTTATAAGGCTTTAATTTTGTCATTATTTTAACTGTACTAGTTGAAACAACATATATTATATAAATATCCCATCATTTTTTTTCCTGCTTTCTCAGTCTCTGATCTCTCTCACACACACATATACGTCAGGTAGCATGCATCTTGCAGAATATATATTAATGAACAAGGCTCAAGATGTCTCGTAGTAAAACAGGCTATATTAGAACAAATGTCTCGGAGAAGTTTTAATTTGCTTGACGTATTAATTGTCTTTATAATTCTTATAGCGTTTCAAAGTGATTGAGCAATTTAATTTAGTAGCACGTCCTCTTAATCTTAAAGCTAATTTTATGAACAAAACCCATGGTCGCTACGTAGAATATAGAGAGGAATACAATTATTGAAGTAAATGAAAGAAAGGAGCGATCAGGGGATCGTACACCTAATTCAGCGAGCGATTCAGTGCACAAGCACCGCGAGCTGTGCTCGGGGTCAAGGTGAAGGTTACTGGGACATTGTCCTCGTTAGCGGAATGTGTAAGCTGAAATTTTTAGACATTTGACAAGTAATCATAATTGCACTAAAAATTTACGAAATAAATTGTGTGATTGCTATTAGTAGAATATACATTTCTTTGAACTTTGTAAATGACATTCACTGCATGCTTACACTGTAGGACCGCAGAAACGCATGCGCATGCTTCAAGCATGGCCGACAAGAAAAGTAAAACACTGTTTATAAGGAATTTACCTTTCTCAGCGACGAACGACAAACTTTCAGAAGTTTTTGGAGAGGTTGGTCCAATAAAAACTGCTTTTGTCGTCAAACAAAAAGGTACAATCTAGCTTTAGAACCAGTTGTGCAACCGTTATCGGTAATCCTATGTTGTGCTCTGTTACAGTAATCGATGTTTTTAATTATTTAATCCGTATTCACATGCAACTGATTATTCAAAGAAAATGCCATTCTTTCTTTTAAATACATAAAAACCTTATTTAACCTATTATCAAGCACCAATGTGGTGATATACATGCCCTGAGGTCTGTTTATGACTATAATTAACAATATTGTAAAACGTCTGTTTATATGCAAAATTTGTTTCACAATTATTAAGTCCACATTTTATTTATTATATATTGATTATTCTTTATACTTTTTCTTTAGGTTCAAATAAGTGCAGAGGTTATGGCTATGTAAAATTTTCCATGATGTAAGTATATGTACATCTTTCAACATGAAGCTGTTCTGATGGTTTTATGATATTTAAATACATGACTATTAGTATTAGAGTTCGTATGGATGAATGTTAACTAAAGCAATAAAGTAACAGTTCAAAAAGTAATTACTTATCAATTTTCAGTTTAGATGAACATGCAAACATCATTAAAAACCTACATTTTAAAGGTTGAACTTTTAGCATTGGTAGGGGAGAATGAGTCAAGCGAAGGAGGTGAGGTGCATGTGCTGGTGTGGCAATCCGAAATCGTGCTTCAGATGGGTTGTGGGTAACACATGTGCACACACACACACTAAAAGAAGATATGGGAAGTATCTTTCATGTATGTTAAACTTGTCCATTGTTGTTTCTGGGATGAGGTTTTTTCTTCTGATTTGTGGACCTGTGTTTGTGAGTAGTGGTCATGCGCTTTGCAGCAGCAGATCGTCGCTCACAATTGTGGTCCTTTAATTTTAGCCGTCGGATCGTTTGATACTGTGTGCAACTTCACTGTGTGAACTTTTCCTTTTGGTTTTCTGTGGCTGCTAATGTGGATTTTATTGGTGTACTTTTGTGTACAATTTTACCGCGCATTGAGCGCATCTTTGTGATGCGGATACTAGCGAGCTATAAAACTACATCATCATCATCATCGTCATCATAATGAGGGATTGAAGGAATATTACTTTTAATGGGCTTGTATATTTGACTTGACAAAGAAAATAGGTATTGCATTGCATAGCTTCAAATACAAATTAAAGCTTGTGAAGTGTATGCTAACATAAAATCATAATAGAATGTCTACGCATGTGTTACCTGTGACTCCTGGGCATGCGCACTGTGTGAAGCACAATCTCATCTGTAGCACTATTCCAGATTGCCACACCGGCAACCCTAGTGGTCTTTTTTTTGCTGACTGCTCCCATCTGGCCCAACAAGTACCCTTACCTCTCTCCACAGTATTGAATCCATTCTTTCCTATCAGATGGTGAAAGTTTGGCCTTGAAGGAATGAGAACCTATTTAAATGATTACTTGTTGATGTTTCAGATTAGACATTAGTGCTATTGTTGTTTTGTATGTCATTTGGACCATATTTAGAAATGTTCAGTTCTTATACTACTTGTCAATGTCTTGCTGTTAATCATAGTACTATATTTGAAAACTAAACTTTCAGTACAAGTTCTTTTCAAACCTTTGATTATAATTGAATTGTACACTTTTAAGTGTTCTGAGAGTTGGTATAGTCAGTCCATTGATTTGGGATAGGTTTGCTTACAACTTAATAAGATACAGAATGTTCATGCGTTTTTTTTAGGGGAGTAAAGATAGTGTGTGTGTGTGGGGGGATAGACATTGCTAATAATTGGATAATAGATGCATATTATCTGCCGACCGAATTATGAAGGAATAGAGAGTTCGGAAATTGTGATAAATTTTGTTCCTTATATTTGTTGTTTATGAAGTATTCAAATATACATAACTTACGTGTTCTCTATATGTATGTGCTTCTACAATAATTTTTAAAATGCTTTGAAAAAGGTTTCCACAAAGACTGGCATGATTGTGAGTGCTTGTATACTCAGTCAAAATATTTACTGTTCATGAATTATTCAGTGACTTTTTTGTGTGTGTGTGTGTTCACGCATACTTTTTGATGGATGCAACGATGCACATGTAAAATATACAGCAGCTGATGCACTCTCTGGTTCATGTATGTGTTAATCCACATCCACACTGTTGCATGAAAGAAAGATTATTTTTTAACACATTATGATAAAGTAGTTGCATTCATTCTGTAAATTTGGTGTGTAGTTGGCTATACCTGCCTCTAGCACAGACCTGGGCAAAGGCCGGCCCCAGATCCGGCCCGCCTCCTGTCTCTGACCGGCCCGCCCG
>SRHC01003744.1:0-33598 GCA_004794325.1 Pomacea maculata | reverse complement strand
AAATTAATTGCCCACCCCTGCTCTAGCATATCTGTCATGTTTTTTTACATTTCAGAGAGGATGCTGTTAAAGCAAAGGAAACAGTGAAATCTTTAGATAATCGACAAATTTTTGCCTGTTTTGCTGATGCGAAGAAAACTCGCAAGCTAACAAAGGCAGCGGATGCTTTGGAAGAAAAGACAAATAGCTTGGAGGAGACAACAAGCGTGGAAGAGACCCCAGCAAATGTCAAAGAAAAAACAAATGTTCAAGAACAGGCAGGCAGTTCTGCAAAAGAGAAAACAAAACATGTTGCGAAACAAAAGAGAAAAGATGGCAGATATAGCAAACAGCAAAAAAGTAATATTAATAAAGATAAAAAAGGTATGTGTCACATTTTTATGTCAGGCCTAATATAGTAATAAGACTGAAATTAAAGCAAAAAGACACACAACCCAAAATACAACTTTTGCAACTGGCTGTGTCAAAAAATGTTGTGATGTGCCAAAATGCACAGAGCTAGAACAAAAAAATATGTTGAAGTTGTTGACATTATTTAATTGGATTGCTGATTAAAGAAATGGTTACCTCTGGCCGAGTGATTATTGACAGGACTAAATTATTGCAGAATACTATGAATGTTTTTTGGACGGAAAATTTGTATCTGTTACAGGCAAGCCAACTGATGCCAGAAAGAGTGACAGGCATTGTCGGCTTATCATTCGAAATTTATCTTTTAAGGTTTGTATGCAAAATGACAAAACACATAGTGTTGATGTGAGATGTTCTTTTAGCAAGGAAAATTACTCTTGAATTAAGCATTGGCTTCATTTTTTCTTGGTATACACAATTAAGATCAAAATAGTTAAATGGGTGTGGATTAGATCTCTGTGAATGTTTGTTTGGTAGTGGCTGTTTCAGAAAATTTGAATAAATCAGTTTTTATTTACTAATTAATATAGTATTTTCTATCAAATTAAAAAAAAGAAATGAATCATATGAGATTCTTCCACATTTTTGGTGCCTTTGTTTAATCAGCACATGCTACATTCTTTTATTGAATAAAATGCTTTTGATTTCTCTTTGTTTCAAGTGTGAGGTGAAAGATTTAGAAGCAGCCTTTGACACGTTTGGAGAACTTACAGATATAAGCATACCAACCAAAACAGGTAGTAAATGTTATTTATAACGGTCAATCATGTGCTCAAACAAACAAACAAAAAAAAAACCAAGTGAACAAAATAACGTGAAAGTGTGGTACGGTTTGTCAGACTTTCTCTACAGGTACATTGAACTATTTTACTATCTCATTTTTCTTTTCCTTCCTTTTACTTTTTTAACAGTTTGTTTAGGTATTATTTGCAAACTTATTTTTTAGATGGTCGTAAATGTGGATTTGGCTTCGTCCAGTTTAACCAGCTGAGTGCTGCTGAAACTGCAGTAGCTGAAATGAATGCTAAAGAAATTCTAGGTGAGTTTATTGCTGAAAAATTTTCCTTTATAATTGCCCACTTTCCACCACTGGGAACATGAGTGTGCCAGTCTCTATTTATATGATTATTTGTTGATATTTCTGAGAAAAGATTTGAAAGAAGTTTGCCCCAGCCTGATCAGCTTGGTGCTGTAATTTAGCATTATTCTACCTGCTTGAGATGGTCAGCAAGAGGCAGATATTCTTTACATGCCAGAAAACTCTTCCAAAATACATAAATTTAATCATTAATGCACTAGTGAAATCTTAATATTTATTCATATGTTTAAATGATTCATAAGAAGAAGAATTTTATCAAATTATAAATATGTTGAACAAACCTTTTTCCTGTCTGTAATATATTCTTAGTCAGTAGCTGGTATGAACCATCTGTAAAGATCTGTGGATTTATTTGGTCCAAATTTCTTTCAGTCTGCTGTTTAAGGAGCAGTTATTAAAATAAGTAAACATTTATATGTAAAATACAAAGTTATTTCCAATCATTTTACTTTAGTTTTGTTTATCTTCATAATATCTTAACTTTGCACATAGTTGTGACAAAATAAAATCTTTTTACATACAGCATACGCATTTTAAAGAAATGGACAGGGAAGCTATTTAGTAAATTAGTAATGGTGACCAAGAACAGCAATGCAAGTTGAGACTGACTTCTGAGTTGTCAAATTGTTTTTTAGGGAGACCAGTTGCAGTTGACTGGGCAGTGCCTAAAGACAGATATGTGAAAAGCGAAGTACAGGTTGAGAAAAAAGGTAGGCAAAATATCCTTAGTTGGAAACTGATCCACACTTTTTTTTGTGTGCGGGAATGTTAACTGTCCTTCTTCCTCCCCTTTCAGCCTCTAGTGTGAACACATTGTACATTCTTATCAACCACCTGTAGAAAAAGTGCAGAGCAGTGTATGTAAAGATTGTAAATTAGTGACACTATCATTTGATAATCTGTCATGATGAATTACCAGCTTTCTTGTCTGGTATATTTAAACAAGTTATGAGACCACAGAGGAAAATTTAAATTTTTGGAACACCAACGAAATGTGGTTTACATTTTAGACCAACTTAGTAAAACTCCTGTACATGATTCGTAGCTCTCTTGTACATGATTTATACATGTTTCTTTAGATTGGAAAACAGGTGGGTAAGTGGATGGGTGGCACTGTGGTTGTGTGCATTCATGCATGAGAGATCAAATTATGAATTACTTATTACCATCTTTTGTCATTATCCTGCTTCAGTGATATCTTACCCTTGTTTTTATTTTATCAATCTTTGTTAAATGCTCAGATGAGAATGATATTGAAGAGAGCACTGATGTAGAGTCATTGAATGAAAATGACTCAGAAGATGAAGAGGCCTCATTGAATGAAAAAGACTCAGAAGATGAAGATGATGGTGAGAATTTATATAATGCTTCATAGATGATTCAAAATTGTCTCTTAGAAACGTAACTTAAAGCTGTTTCATTTGGCTACTACTGCTTCTGTGACTCCTATTACCTGTTTTGGTAAAAATAGTTTTAAATAGTACTTTAAATGAATATAGTTTATATTTTTTTGTTTTTTTTTTAACTCACAGATGAGAGAGATCTTAAAGAGAACAGTGATGCAGAATCACTGGAAACAGAAGAGTCGGAAGATGAAGGGGAGGATGATGAAGAAGAAGATGATGATGATGATGATGATGATGATGATGATGATGATGGTGAGATAATTCATATTGTGATATATATGTGTTTCTTTAAAGCTCTGATCTTTAATGTTTTCTGTAAAAAAATTGCAATCAATTAAGCAACATACAAATATAATTGTGCTCCCCACACATTCACATGCAATAGTCTGTATTTATGACTAGATTGTTAATATGTCTTTACAACATGAAAACTGGAGTGTACATAGTGTAACAATACATTTTTTTCTGCTATTGATTACACATCAGATGAAGGATTTGAAGATGAAGTCAGTGGTAGCAGTGAATCAGATGCTGACCAAAAAGTTTCGGCCAAAGATGAGAAGAAGAAAGGCAAGAAACTAGGTGAGATTCTGTCTGCCTGTCTTTGTTTCTTGTTTAGTTTTTAGAAAAAGTAGTTGTATTGCTCAACACTAAATTCTAAAATATTCGTTCAAGGTTGGTTTGAAAACACAAAATTTTGTGTGATTTTTATTTATGTTTTGAGTTTGGCTGGAAATTGATCTGCAGGCTTTGTTTTTAGAACTGGCATGTTAAGTTGCAGATATAAACATGTAATGGAGATGTAAATAGATGAACAGGATAAATAAATATCAGGAATAAGTGTTTTGCTGATTGCCTTTCTTTCCATGGCACCAAATGAAGACTTTGCTTAGAGAGATTTTTTTCGGTGCTGTTCTAGATGAAAGGATACCTAAAAAAAGTGACGTCGAGGAGGGAAGGACGTTGTTTGTAAGGTGATCAGTGATGTTTGTGGCTAAATATTATTCTTACATTATATTATCATATTTAGTTTCAGTTTTAAAACAGTTAAAATTAATATGTCACAAATTTATATACTAACTTTTAAAAGGGCAG
This sequence comes from Pomacea maculata, assembly GCA_004794325.1. NCBI lineage: Eukaryota > Metazoa > Mollusca > Gastropoda > Architaenioglossa > Ampullariidae > Pomacea > Pomacea maculata. Next base: position 29,587 of record SRHC01003744.1, on the reverse strand, counting down.
GAGTTCACCTAGACCTTCTTTCTCACAGGCAAAGACAGTTCACACGGACCTTCTTATTCCTAGGCAAACATAAAGTATTCAAATACAGACCTTCTCACTCTTATGCAAACAAATACTGACACCTCACTGTCACAGTACTTCATTTTTTAGTTAAAGTTTCCATTTGAATTTTGTGTATGTGTTTGGGTGGATAATTAGTATAGGTAATTTATTTATATGTTGATTCCTTTTGCTTTGCAAAGCACTTACATTCATCCTTAATGAATTGCAGGAATGTCCCTTTTGATGCAGACGAAGAGGATCTAACTAAACTGTTTCAGGGATTTGGCGAGCTTGCTTTTACTCGCCTTGTAATGGATCCTCTTACAGACCATCCTAAAGGTAGCCCAGTGATGGGTACTGAGAATAAGTAACAAGTAGTCTTGCCTTTTTTAAGCAAAACGACTAAAAATAGGATGCACAAAGAATTAATTTTGAAGTCTGGAATCAGATCGTTGGAGGTAAAATAGTTGGTAGATAAACCTTGATTGAAAGAAGCGAAAAGAATGATCTTTATTAAGGATTTATCTGAGCATTACTGTCAGCAATAGGTTGTGACCTGATAAAGCATTCATCTGACATTTTCCACCCTATCTGCCAAAAACTATAGTTAACCCATTTTAAATGAAAAAATTATGTAAGTCTTATTAAGGCCACTATTTTCATGGTTGAAAAAATATTATTTTGGGGTTAACCTTACACTTACATCACGATAATATTGCAGGAACAGCCTTTGTGCAGTTCAAAAGTAAAGAAGCTGCCGACCGGTGCCTAGAAAAGGTGCAAGATAGTAACAGTGTAAGTGAAGTGGCATTGTGTTGAGACAGAAACAGTCTTGGTATGTTAAAATGTGCGGTCAAAACTAGTGTGTCACAATTTACATCGAGAGTCTTCAGCTAATTTGAATTATAGAAATACCTTAGCATCTGAAATTCCCATGTGAAAAATCTCACGCCCTTTGATGTCCATTTTCTCATGCCCTTAAAGAATTTATCTGAGAGTATTCAATAGTGAAGCAAGTGGAAGGAAAATAAAATGGGGGGACTAGTGTAAGCATGAAATGTTTCTAAGTAGTTGGTTGCCTTTGGTTTGGTTGGATTCAAAGTATTTGTGTAGTGTATGTGTTCACACACAGATCCAAAATATGTTGTTTTGTAAAGAAATTCCTTTATCAGTTAAATCTTTTGTTTTTGCTTTGAAAATATTTTCAGTAATTATATCTGTTTCAATTATTCTTCTATTCTGTAGAACTCTGAATTAGTGTGTAATGGAAGACGACTGTTAGTGACCTTGGCTGTCAGTCGCAATGAAGCACAGGCTCAGAAAGCTGCTGAGAAAAAGAAGGGAAAAAAAGATAGTCGGAACCTTTTCTTGGCCTGCGAAGGCAGTAAGTGGCTGTTGATCAGGGATGCTTGACCTTTAATGATCCCCAAGATTAGCTTCTTGTGAAGTTTTATCAGCCCCTGATTTATTATAAAATATAAAGAAAAAATATAAGCTTATCATGATCGGTTTTCATTATTTTTAAAATACACTTGTAAAACATAATGCCTAATTATAAAAGAGCTTAAGTGTCTTTTATGATTAATTGCTTTAGCTGTATTTGATAGTAAAGCTTTTCGTTAAAAGGTTGAGATTCTTATACAGCTAATTTATATCTGGTTAGTGAGTTAATGAAATATTAAAGGACAAACATCAAAGAAATTCTTTGTAAGGATCAAGTGATGTGGCGACTGTTGAAATTATATTGACTCTCTTTTGTACAGTGATCCGACCAGGTACTAAGGCAGCTGAAGGTATTTCACCAGAAGATATGGCAAAAAGAGTTAAGGTATGAAATGGTGTTTACAAAGGGGATATTTAAGTAAATGTGGGCAAACAGATTTTAAGTGCATAGAATATTTAGTTGTGGTTACCTTGTGCAGTTTTAATGAGTGAGTACAGGATAACTGAAAAGTCTGGGCTAAACAAGTTTTTGGAAGTTAATGTTTGGGTTTTATATGTGGATATGCATTCTTCTGTATGTATGTTTGTGGGTGCACAATTAGATGTACATCAGAATAAGATATCTAATGTTATGCTAACTTATTTAGGTTGCTTAGATGTTTATTCTACACCTTTATTGCCTATTTTTTTTAATAAAAAATACCAGATTGAGCAGCTGAAACGAGAACGTCTAAAGAATATAAACATTTTTGTATCATCCACTCGGCTGTGTTTTCACAATCTCCCAACTCAAGTAGACGACAAGACGCTACGGAAAACCTTGCTTGATGTTCTTGGGGATCCATCAGCTAGGATCACAGAGGTGAGTATATCAATGTAAAATCTGAAGTTCCATAAGAAAGGTTATTGTCATGTCAGTTTTAGCCTTATCAAGTCTCAAAAAATCTCCTTCATATTCTTAAGTATTGAGAACATGCTTCTTCGTGAGTGTGATTATGCGATACATCAGATTTTTATTATGTTTATTATGTGTCCTCTATAACATATGCAGTTCACTGAATGAAGTCTTTAAAGCATGATAAAGTAGACTAAGATATGGATAGATTAGAGTGTTCCCGAGGCAGTTCCTGTAAACTTTTCTAGGCAAGGAATACAATCATAAACATTTCCCAGGCTTGCACACAGTGCCCACATGTTGCCTTTCAAACTATTTTGGAATACCTTAACAATGTTTCGGGGAAGTAGCAATAAGCGGAAAAGGGAGGAAGGATGTGAAAAAGGATTATTATTGTGTGGACTGTTGGTAGGAGTAATGTTTAAGGAAGAGGTGCATTTCAGTGCACATTTAAAGGATTTGATAGTGGGTAGGTGGCGGATATGGAAGGAGAGAGAGTTCCATTGTTACACTGCACACTAAAATTCCTGTGGCTATTTGTTGTTGTTCTGGTGACAGGAGAGTTGTCAGACAAGGAGCGGGGCTGTCTAGCTGGGACCTAAAGGAAGTCCCTTGTGCCAGACTCTGTCAAAAGCTTTCATGCTTGGTCATGCAGACAAATATTCATAATCTGTTCACTTATGTTCATTTGATCTTGTTTTGTCATTATGTTTATTTAACCTTATGTCTAAATGTCATCTGTGGTGGTTTTTTAAACAGTGTCGGGTAATGAGAGACATGTCAAGGAAAAATGCACAGGGTGTTGCGAAGTCCCAGGGCTTTGCTTTTGTCAACTTCACAAAGCACGAGCATGCCCTGGAGGCTATCAGAAAGACCAACAACAATCCAGCCATATTTGGTGATAAAAAGGTTTGTCCTTTTTACTTAATGTCATTATTTACCATCAGCCAGCTCTGAGATATGATTTTTAAATAAGTAGCTGACAGCAACATTTGTGATATTGCTAGAGACAATCCTAGTACAGGCTAATTGCAGGTCTAGTTTATTGGATTTGTATGTTAAATAGTATTGATATGTTTTGTTTTTGGTGTCAGCGTCCCATTGTGGAATTCTCCCTGGAAAATAGGAAGGCACTTGAAGCCAAGCAACGAAGGATCGAGAAAAGCAAAGTGAGTGCTCTTTGCATTCATTAGTTTGACTCAGACTTTTGTAAAATGCTTAATACAAAATGCTGTGTGGTGCTGACAAGGAATACAAATTCCAGCTTACTTGCTGTCATAAAGTAAACAGTGTTTGGTGTTGTTTCAAGCAAGATTTATGAAATGGTAGCTTAGCAGGATGAGAATTTCTGTTTTCCTTTTATGGCAAGAAAGTACCAGACACACAGGTAAACCATCATTTGCAGGTTTTTTCTGTTTTGTATTGTTTTTGGAGGAGAAGTGATGACAGTGAATAGTTTTTAGATGCTTTTTTCTTTTATCAAAAAAAAAAAAAGCTCAAACAGGAAAGGCGTGATCTGAAAAGAGCTGCTGCAGAAAGAGTCCTAAATGACACCAGTGATAGAGGGCCTCCTGCCAGAAAGAAGGCGAAAACCGGTGCATACAGTGCAGTTGCCCGGTCGGGCAAAAATAATGAACAGGATCGGATTGCCAAGGACCAGCACACTGGTCCTAAAGGTCTTCCCAAGCACTTTGGACCCAAGCTTAGGCATCGTGACCGAAAGAAGCAAGCTGATCAGAAAGTAAATGCTAAGAAGAAGAAAAGTGCAGCAAAGAGGCCAGCACCTAAACAGCTCTCCAAAATCCCAAAGGTAAGTTGCTTGCCGGTAAAACCTGGTGTTTGAGACACCCTGTGCTTACTGATGTTTTTCATTTGCTGCAGTAAAGTGCTTGTCATCACACAGTGAATATTAAGGATTGTGAGTTTAGGTCTTTAGCACTCATGTTCTCTCACAGAGAAATAAGTCAGGAAATTTGATAACAACATTTTGTTCATATTTTTTAGTGATGAAGTATAATTTTTTTAAGTGAATATTCATGCTCACATTCTAAATGAGCTAGTATTCAACACATGGATGTGGAATAGTTTCCCTTGCTCAGTACTGCTATTTGGGCTAGCAAGCTGTCTTTTTTGTTTGTACATCAACAATACTGTCAAGGCCAGCATATTTCAATCAACAGTGACTCACAACTAAAAAGTTTAAGGTAGTTTTACAGTGACTGGAAGAAGAGCAGAATGACAAAACAAATTTTAAAGTATTCTCTTCTTCGAACTGGTATTGATTTCACAATTTAGAATGATAATAAATTAACAAGTATTAGCAAATTAGGGAAGTATGGTTGTATTAGTGACAGCCAGTGTCTCAGATCAAAGCAAGTTTTGTCACTTAAAGAACTTGTTAAAGCTTCTGTCAGAACTATCGTTAATTATAGTGTGATGTTTTTATGAGACCAACAACGAATTCGTAAGTAATAAAGAATAGTAGACAATCTCTAAAATCCTAGTGTCAGAAAAAAATAAATGCTACTAAATAATTTATCACCTGCTTATCAGAGCATGCTAAAATTTAAAGGTAAAAGCATAAAAGGGTGTAGCTGTCAGAGAAAAATGAGAATGAACAAAAAGTTGGCAAATTTACATTTGACTACCCAGTTCAGTAAAGGATGATGACATATCTGTAACTAATTTCTTTTACATCTTCAGTTCCTTTGTGATTATTGTTTTCTGCTGTACGTGAAGTTGTACCATAATTACTAAAGAAAACTCTTTGTTTCACTGAGATCATGGATGATTATGCAGGTTAGATGAATGCTGGAAAAAGTCTGGAAATTGCTTCTCTGATAGTAACAGGGACTCTGAATATGATACCTGTTAACAGGGCTGGAATACCTTGCCCTCAGGTAACATTAATCGCTGACCCAGCATGAAGCAGTATCAGCCAACCTTTTTGATGCTTTCAGAAAACTTGATGAGATTTAACTTTATTTATCCTAGACGGCAGTTGGTTGATCTTTTCATTAACATCAACACATTTTGTTTTTGTATAGTTGCTGTTTGGCAGCAGGCAGTAAGGTTTCAGAACACTTTGTTTAGCAACATGAAACAGAATGGAGAAAGACATATTTGAAGATGTTTCACAATTTATCCTAGAAAATGCAACATTCAGATCAGTTTACCTTTTTCCACCTTATTGTGTTTATTTTCAGAAGAAAAGGAAGGCTGAAACAGATGCATTTGACAAACTGGTGGCAAGCTACAAAGAAAAAATTTCGAAAGGAGCCAAGACAAAATGGTTTGACTGAAGTCTTGTGGAACTGAGGTTAAGGTCTGCAGAGACAGATGATGTATTTTTGTTCAGCTTTCATGAGGCCATGAGTTCTTTTGAAACATGGACCATAGGCCTATAGGAAGATGGTTTTGGTGGATGGGAGATTGACTTTATAAAATTATGCAGAAGCATATTTTTAAAGGAAACTTGTGACAATAAATGCTGTGTGTGCATGGTAGCGTGCATGTGCATATAAAACTTGAGTCATTTTGTCCTTAAATCTTTGTGTTTGTGAATGTTAGTGAGAATATAGTTGTATATTTGTATATAGGGGTGGGAGGGTGATGGCTGTGGTGAAGAAAGAGACTAAATAAAGAATCTGCAATGCTGCAAGTCTTTTGTGTGTGTGTGTGTGTTTTTATATAGTTTTTTGACAGCTTTTTGAACATGGTATATGAATGTATACTAATATGAAAAACATTATTGGAAAACAACATTCAATTGTATTTTATAATTAATCAGTTACTGGTTAAATGTCAGTTCTTTGGCCTGTCTTTATTGTTTCAAAAGACATGTGCTTACATCATGATTGGAATGGGATTTAACCTTAGTGACAACATTTATTATATTTTATGGTTATATGGTTTATCAATTAATAGTAGAATCAGAAATGGAAAGCTACCCTGTGGAGGAGAAAGGTTGACATGGTCAGCAATACTTTAAGCATCGCGAGAGTTACAGAGGGATGGTGTGAGTTATGTAAGGAGGAGCGGGTAGGCCTGACGCGGCACCATATACGGCACAGTTTTTGTAGTCACATGGACTTGTCCGCCACTCGTATCGCAGTCCTGTCGCCTTGCTGGTCGTGCAGCCAGAGGTGGTTACAGTCACGTGACTGGCGTCGTGATGTGTGATTGGCGCGGCCACCCAGTGATCCCGGGTGTCGCTGCACTCAGTTGCGTTCGGTGCACTGCAGCAGACCTTCAGAAGGGAATTGAAGAGAGCGAAAAATTAGTTGATGAAGAGGTCCAAAAAAGAAAAAAGAATTTTAATGAAATAACTTTTCTGGGAGGTGTGTGGGAGGAGTAAACATACAAGAAACTCATTAACATTTATAGCAACAATTTATCATGTAGTGATTTTCACTTCTATATTCACTTTCTAACGGTGAACGTTCGAAAGGTCTGATCCTGCATTTCCAATGTGTGAATTCGAAGTTCATCAAAAAGACTGTATCCCGTTTTTCGTTCTTTATCTTAAATGTGTGGGTTTCCTACTATTATTATTTATTTTTGCTTCTGTTCGGGAGGGTGAACTGCAGAGAATTTCTAGTTAAATGTCAAGATTTAACACCAAATTTAGAAGTAAGAATATTTTGAAAATGTACAAAACTGTCTGTCTATCTGTATGTACTATCTGTCAAATACTGCTGAAGAGAATAACATTACTTCAAAGCCTGTATTATTCCTGATCTCTAGAGGAGTTCGTCCACTGTCGTACTCAATGGTGAGTGTGTGCTGAGCGGCGTTCAGCTGGAACTTGCTGGGGAAGGGACCCTGGAAGACCACATCACTGTGACCGTAGGCCACATTCAGGGCGCCCAGCAGCAGCCTCTGTGCCACGTCCTGCTTGAAGCGGGGATGGACCCTAGAAAAACAATCGCCATGTTACTAGCGAGGAGTGAGAAATCAGTCTGCACAGACATGCCTCGCTCAGGATCAAGTTGTTTTGCGAACAGGTATATGGCACAATGATACAGCCTCTTGGAAAGATTTCTTTAGACGACTTAAAAAATTATTATTACAGTTCTCCCACGTAACCTTGAATTTCAGACTGCAAGTGCGCGATTTCAGGTTTTTGGAGAATAGAAAAAGCGATGAGAGTGCTCGTGGCCATTGTCTGACCTCAGTACTAGCTTAGTTTAAATGAAAACAAGAAAAAGGTCAATGGAAAAGTGTGCTCCAGTAGGTGAGCAATCAAGTACTTACGTTCCAAAAGGCGACTTGTAGTCAGGCAGGTCCATGGCCACAGCCATAAAAGTCTTGGGTAGGGCGGGGTTAGGACTGTACCCGTACCCGGCTGTCTGCGCCCACCTTTCACCCGGAAAACCTCCAACCGCGTCACCTGGAGCGTTGCCTGCCAACTGATTGACAGAAGGAAGCCATGATTGTACATGGACTTGGGGGGTAGCGCTTAGTCATCTTTTATGACACACTCATTTCCATCCCTTTCTCACCATTCGAATGCAAGAAGCAGCAGAAAGTGAAATTCCGTCAAGGACAGGTTTGAGCTCTACAAATGAAGAAGCGAAAGTGTCCCGAGGCATGAGTACATGAGTAGCATGAAATGTGTTTAAGGATAATGTGTGTGTAAAACTAAGAACTTGCTGATGTAAACAAAAACTTATTGGTCAATACAATGAGGCTTTTGAGCAACTTAGACATTTGAGTCTGCGGCCTTAAGAAGGGCCTTCAGAGTTACCTGTACATAGCCGAAGGGGAAGGTGGCGTCTGTTTGGTTTAAGGAGCTATCTCTAAAGTGTGATCGCCATCTGGAAACCATGGCCTTTATCTGGCACGAATACTTCGCCGCACGGCCGGCATTCGCTTCACCTGGTGGAAGGATTTTTCTGAATTAAAAAAAAAAAAATGAGCGGGCGAACAGCAATAGCAGAGTCTTGTGAAAAGTAAAAGAATACATGTCGTGAAAGGGGAAGAGGAGATTGAAAAATTGGAAGGAAGAGGAGCTTAACCGACAAGACACACGTAGGGTGATTGTCATTAAAATTTCATCAAACACCTCAAAATTTGCGATGCAGCCTGAGCCCCTTGTAAGGGTAGATGCTGCTATTCAAAGCTACGTCCAGGGAAGAATTGTGCAAGAAATAAGTCAGATGAGGAAGGAATAGGATAACAGCAGCAGCATTACCTTGATACCACAAGGCTCCGAACAGCGTGGTCCCCAGAAGAGGGTTGATCATAGCATTCCACAAAACTGTGCTATTGCCCGGAGCTCTGTACATCACGTGGACACATCAGTTTATACATCCTTACATTAGCTGTATACTCACATACAAAATAGTCTTGATTGCTCACGGAGAAAGTATATCGAGAAATACTCTGTGCATACATACAATAACATGTTAAAGCGACTTCCAAAAAAAAAAAAAAAAGGTGGGGGGCTAAAAATCTTGTTGAAAAATTCTGTTAAAATATGTTTATAGTCTTTTCGTTCTAACTTTGATATCGTACACATGCCCTTGTAGCTTCGGGATGACTTAACACTTGAATACCAGGTTCTAAATTCTCTGCTATCCAGTTTCTCCCAATAATTCCCCCTCCCCCATACGAAGATGCTCACCGCTTTGTAACGGAAGCGCAGTCATGAATGGCGTCGGGAGGAGACCAGGCCTCGATGGGGGTTCCTCCCCAGGAAGATTCGATCAGTCCAATCGGGTGATTGATATGAGGGTACAGGTACTCGGCGAATAGCCAGCACACAGCAGATATACCCTGCAACCCTCCTGAAAGAAATATAATTCACATAAATAAAAATATTTCACTAGCTTTTGGAGTGTAAGAAGCACACACTCATTGGTGTTGGGTGCAAAGCTCACATCAACGGTTTTACCCATACTAGTTAAAAAACTCGTAACTTGCTACTTTAGTGTAATTTGTTAAAAAGATTTGCTTGTTCCACTCAGCAGCTTATCAACTTTTTGTGCACCACTGCTGATGTTAAGAAGACTATTTGAACACTTCACTTACTGGTGCGGATTGCTGCATTTGAAATCCACCGACCTGCATGGTACATTGCAGTTTACAAAGTTCTATCATGTAGTTTAGTTTTTCTTTCTATTATTAAATTTAGTCCAGATTGCTCACTGGTATTCGCTGGTCCAGTCCAGGGTATATCGAAAGTCATGGAGGACTGCGGGGTGGCGGATTCTACCAGCCTGGCCCTGGTGAAGCGGATGTTTGGAAAGTTGTGAGCCGTCAGCAGCTCGGCAGTGTTGTTCATGACCTGCACGTGCACCAGAATCATTCATCTGCTCATAGCCATGCACTCTTAGCGTTCTCCCCAATTCCGAAAGAGAATGGACAAACCCTCTTTAGCTTTGTGCTAGCTGTTCTTGTTCCTCCCAGTACTCTGCATTTTTTCCCCCTTCAGTTCATCCGTGCAATTTCTTCATCCTTCTCACCCGGTCCACCACAAAATACGTATTGCTCTACCAAGATTTGCGGCTCACCTGGTTCATCGTGAAATACATGTTGCTCTGGCCGGAACACAGCCACACGTCACCGAACAGCACGTCGGTGAGGATCACCTGACCTTCGTTGGACGTGACGCTGATGGTGAAGGGTCCGCGGGCGGTGACAGGAGGAAGTCTGAGTTTCCAGGCGCCGTGAGAGACCGTGGCGACGACAGGGGCGATGCTTGTATTTGCGGCGATGACTTGCGCAGTGACCTTGTCACCTTCTGTGTCGGCCGTGCCCCAGATGACGGCGCTGTGCGGGGCGCGCTGCAGGACCATGTGACTGCTGAACACAGACGCCAGCTGCAGCCCCCCCTGTACTGTGGAGGGATAAGTTTGGTTCGGTTTGTAAGTAACATCGAGTACGTAGACAATATAAACATAGTCACTCTGGGAGAAATCTAGGCTGGAGGGAGACAAAAGGCAGGAGCCATGATGAATGATGAGGGATGTTCAGAGGTACACTTGACCGTTATTTCATTTAGCCACAAAAAGAAAAAGTTTCCGTTTAATCTTATAATCTGGACTCCGAGTAGCCCATCAGAACCTCTCGCCTCTACTGACCTCCACTCAGAAGTGAAATATAATCTTCACACAATTTGTACATTCTGACCAATGTTGGCTTCTATAGAAGCTATATCTATGGAAACTTTTTTGTTGAAAGTATGCGGGTTACATTTTAGAATGTCATCACCAAAATTTTCGAGAGAAAAGACTACATTTGTCTACCATTGCATATTTCCATTTCTGAAGTGCGAAGTTTACTTACCATGATGTACACAAGAGATGCACACGAGAGTTAACAGCAGAATTGTCTGCATTTTTGTCAGACTGCTTGAGCTTTCAGAGGTAAAACCTTGAACCTTTCGTCTCTACTACGCCCTATGGAATTTATATTCCTGTGCCGACAAAAAATCTGAGTTATCAAAGCCCTACTTAGGGAGTCTGCATATCTTACTTAAAAGACCTTTCAACCTGGAGATTAAATATGTCTTAAAGGTTAAGTCTAGTCAAAAATGAATTTTTTTTACTCAACTTTGCTGACATGCTTACAAATGTAGTCTTACCATTAGTCTTACCAAAATGTGCTGTTTTTGTAAAAATAGGAAATTTATTTTGTTCACTTAATTTAACATATTTATAGCCACAGCCAACGCAACAAGTGTGAACACATGCAAATTAACTGTCGCCCAATGTGCCTTCAGTAAAAATGACACATCGACCTGTTTGTCCAGAGTAAAAATGTTCACAATTTTGTATCTGGCGAAGGGATGAGAGATGCTACTCAGAGTTTGCGAATCAGTATCTTATGATGAAGTAAACCAATTTATTTACAAAGAAGTTTTCCTCTGTTTATCCTTTAAAATGGAAAGACCAGAGAACGACAGGCCCCACCTTGATAGGGAGATCGTGATTGACATACTAAGTTCTCCGGTTCGAAAAATAATCAGATAAGGTACAAGTAACCTAGCGGGTCGACAGCAAATTGTCATCTTTTGTGCTGAGTACTAGTTTTAAGCTTTTGTGTTGTTGTTGTTGTTGTCGTTGTTGTCGTCGTCTTACATGTATTCTGGAGGATTACCGGTTATTCCATGCCTGTCCACCGTCTACAACACTTGTTCAACTGTAGTGTCCAGCAGGTTGTGCACTCAGCTCTCATAGACAAACACAAGAACACAACACAAGAAATTTGCACTATCTGACCTAATGAAAAAAAAAAGAAAAAAAAGTATTATAAGCACCTAAAAATGCTCTGGTCGACCTGCACATGGTAGGTGCGCGTGAATAGATTACCTTCCAAAAGACCAAGGCCAGCGATTTCATCCAATATTCTTATCTTCACTGAAGCCCTATATAATCCTATAAACAGTGTAGCTCTTGTGCCCCATTCTTACATTCTAGAACTTGCCGAAGGACAAAATATATTTCATCGGTGTTTTCAACTTCTAGAGCTGAGAAGTCTGCACAGAAATGTGGGGAATCGTGCTGTTAGGTGTCTTGTGCCTCTCTTCCTCGAACGGTAAGTGAACTCTACTGAGGGAGTCAGTGAATAATAGATAAACGGAGTTTTCTTCTTAAAATTACTGAATGTAATATACTTACATAATAAATAAGACATTTAATTAATAAGCAAGAAATATAGGTAATAAATAAGAAAACTAGTTAAACCTACTGTCTGGAATCCTCTACATCACTAACATTTTCTTGAGTACCGTTAGCTTCCCCTGCACATTGATCATCCCATCCCCACTGCGTTGGTAATGTTGTTTGACATATTCGCTCCTTACAGTACAGGGGGCGCTGCAGCTGCCGTCTGTGTTCAGCAGCCACATGGTCCTGCAGCGCGCCCCACAGAGCGCCGTCATCTGGGGCACGGCCACCGTCGAGGGCGACAAAGTCACTGCACACGTCATCGCCACAGGCGTGAACATCGCTCCTGTCGTCACTACCGTCTCTCACGGCGTCTGGAAACTAAAGCTGCAGCCTGTCTCATCCCCAGGACCCTTCACCATCAACATCACGTCCAGCGAGGGTCACGTGACCTTAACCGACGTGCTGTTCGGTGACGTGTGGCTGTGTTCCGGTCAGAGCAACATGTTTTTTCAGATGAGTCAGGTGAGTCACAGATTGAGTACTAAGGGGGAGCCACAAGTTTGGTGATGAGCCGACTGAGGCTTTACTACGCTGGACATTATCAATCAATTGCAGATTAAGATATTGATAAGTGAATTAATTTCAGCGGGTTAGATGATTACTATAGGTAATAGCAAGAAAACACGAGGCCGACTGTCTGTCCCATTTATCTCCCAGTAAATGAAGTATCTGAGCTCCAGGACTGAATGTATGTCCTTGGTGGTGGAGAAGACGTTAGAACCTGTCTGACAGACTTGTACACTACACTGGATACACGCGATCTTGGCGCATGCGCACGTGATGTGCAGGTGATGAACAACACCGCCGAGCTGCAGACCGCGCACAGCTTCCCGAACATCCGCTTCGCCAGGGTGGCCAATGTGGACTCCGCCACACCCAGACTGAACACGTCTTTCAGTACACCCTGGTCTGGACCCCAGAATACCGGTAAGTGGACTGTGGCAGATAAAGTGAGTGGAGTGGACCAGATAATTGTACATAAAGTGGACCAGATAATATTAATAAATGGAATGGACCAGATTATAAATGTGCTGGACTAAACAGTATTAGCAAAAACAACATTAGTAAGGGTTTATTAATATTATTAAAGTACTTCGACGGACAGTTTTAATAAGTTAGCAGAATCACATATAAATGCACTGGAACAAAAAATATTATGAAGTGCAATGGGTAAGATGTTGGTAGTGTGTTTGGTCCGGTAATATAGTAAAGTAAATGGAGTGGAGTGGAGCATTTTAACTGGGTGGACTCAGACAGCAGATAATATTAGAGGTACTTAATTGGAAACCAGATAACACAAATATATTCGTTACTGAAGTTAATAATATCAATTAATGTTAATTTTTCTAAAATGTCAAACTGAAAAAGAAAAATGATCTTTTATAATGAGAATTATGTTTTAGGTTCCTTTCCAAAAAATCAGTAAAATATCAAAGCTCAAGTAAAGGGATCCTAAGACTAACTTGGAGATGTAACCAACAGTAAGCTGTTGAAATCGTCCGTGATTTCAGCATCACTAGTAAGTACACACCTTGGACATCATAATATTTTTTTAAAAAAACCAACACGGGTGTGTTTGTTTCTGTAGCTGCTTTGCGATCATTTTCTGCTGTGTGCTGGCTGTTTGCCGAGTACCTGTACCCGCATATAAACCACCCCATTGGCCTGATCGAATCTTCATGGGGAGGAACAATCATCGAGGCCTGGTCTTCCCCTGAGGCCCTCCATACCTGCTCTACCGGCAAAAAGCGGTGAGAACCTCCAAGAAATTATGTATGTGGTTTATGTTTGTTGTTGATGTTGGTTGTGATGCTGTTTGTAGTGATGTGTTTTAAGGGTAGGAGTTGGGTAAGATTTGTCTCAGTTTCTAGCAACCTCATATTTATCAATGATACAGGGCAGCGAACGATCACTCCGCCCTGTGGAATGGCATGATCACCCCTCTTCTTGGCACTACTTTGTACGGGGCCTTGTGGTACCAAGGTAACGAGGAGTTTCCAGATACCCTGATATTCTCTCCTTTTTAGTTAACTATGAGTCTGTGTATAAACGTGACCTCACGAGTTTGACCTCTTTGATGATGTTTGTAGGCGTGTATCTGTAAACAGAAGGAGAATTCACCCAGACTTTGCCCTGTTCTACCTAGTCATTAGAAAAATAATTTCCCTGCACTATTCCTTTAAAACACAGCAGAAACTTTTATCAGGTGAGTCCAACGCCGGCCACGCCTCAGCATATTCGTGTCAGATAAAAGCCATGATTTCAAGCTGGAGGTCTACCTTCAACAATCGCTCCTTGGGCGAAACACGAGACGACTTCCCCTTTGGCTACGTGCAGGTAACTTATTTACAAAATTTATGATGGAATGATTGATGACAATAATAGCTTTGTACACGACATGCCATGACGATTAAGATGGTGGATTATAGATATAGATGGAGAGGGATACAAAAAACAACCCGTCGTGTAGAACGAATTGCTATGTGGAAATCCAGGACCCGTTTTCTGGTCCTCCTAAATTTTTTCATCACTTTTTTTGCCTTTATAATTACAGTTTCAGGGAAGCAGCAAGCTTGAAATACATTTGCAATTGTTTTTAAAATTTCGTATTTGTGTTCCATATTGCTTTTAGGAGAAGGATACATGTCTTCTACTTTTTCTTACATTAAAACGAGGGAAGGTGATGAGAAAATAAAATCCTATTACCCCACGGAACTTGATTTCTATGTACACCTGTGGTCACACTCTCTCAGCTGGCAGGCAACGCAAAAGGCACCGCTGTCGGTTCTTTCCCAGATGAGAGGTGGGCGCAGACAGCCGGGTACGGGTACAGTCCTAACCCCGCCCTTCCTAAGACATTTATGGCCGTGGCCATGGACCTGCCGGACTACAGTTCACCTTATGGGACGTAAGTAATGAACTGCAACAGTATAAATGTCGAAGTCTGGAACCAGGATTTAAGAAAACGTCGTGTATGGAACCTAAACATTTGTTGTTGATTGAGAGGAAGATAAGAACTTGATTCACTCCGAGTCTTTTTTCCTTCTCCAATATTTGTTTCTTCTCCATGTTTTTTTTTTTTTTTTTTGGTGCATGTTATTAATATTAGCATGACACTTTTTTTTAAGAATCCATCCCCGCTTCAAGCAGGACGTGTCACAGAGGCTGATGCTGGGCGCCCTGAATGTGGCCTACGGTCACAGTGATGTCGTCTTCCAGGGTCCCTTCCCCAGCAAGTTCCAGCTTGACACAGCGCATCACACACTCAACATTGAGTACGACAATGGGCGAACCCCTCTAGAGATCAGGAACAACACAGGCTTCGAGGTAATGTCATCACGAGGATCATCAGTCCCTTCACTGATATAATAATAAAAGAACAAGAGGAAGACATGTTTGTCTAAGGATGTCGACATCCAGAACAATTTGTGTTTGTACTGATTTCATCTGATTTCTGATTCCTTTCTCAAGGTGTGCTGCAGTGCCGCGTCCGCCACAGCTTGCAATGATACAAGAGATCACTGGGTGGCCGCGCCAATCACCCTCCATGACGCCAGTCACGTGACTGTATCGACATCCGGCTGTGGGGCAAACAAGATAACGGGACTGCGGTACGAGTGGCGAACGAGTCCATGCGACTACAAACGCTGTGCCGTGTACGGGGCACAATCAGACCTCCCTGCTCCCCCTTACATAACTCACACCCTCCCTCAGTAATCCTCTCGGTGCATGCAATCATACAGACCGCCATTTTGTAGTAGAAGTAATAATAATAAATCCTTCTATAATGGCGCCACAGTGAGTCTCGATATACAAACTCACAAAAAGACTTGTGTTTCTCGGTGTTTTCATTTCTTGATTTGAATGGTGAACAATAATGAATATTCGCTCTATAAGAAGCCGAAAAGGTTTAGAAAAGTTCTACAAAAACATTTTTCAAATCGCTCCCAACGATTGGCAACATTCTAAAGTTCTCTTCTAAACTTAAAACATTTACGGGTGTTCTGAGCTGGCTTAGACAGTTTTAACAGTGATGGTGAGGAAAGATTTCGAGATGTTGACACCAATGCGAGGAACTATGATAACACTGGTGCAGGGGTAGGTGAGATCCAGGTTTTTATTTGTCATCAAATGAACAACTAAACGACAGAAGACTTTAAAAATCCCACTTTTGCAATGCTTCTTTATTAATCTGGCTGATTAAATAAAACAAGCGGAATAAATAAATAAATAGGAAGAATAAGATTTCGAGCTACACTCAGTTCTAAACTTCCTATTCCAGTTTTTATTCATAAATCAACTCTCAACTTTGTGTAGTTCTGTTTGACTGATAAACACCAGTGCAGATGAAAGACTGCAGGTGGAAGCAAAACACTATTGTAAATATACATTTTCACGATTAACAACAAATCACACATTTTCTTCGACGGAACGAGCAGACTATTCATTCAAAACACATTCCATCGTTTTCCAATATCAAAAATACACGAGATGTGTGTGTGTGTTAGCGATTATTCATTGAACCCCACAGTAAATGTCTGGGTTGTTGTGAGTCATTGTAAATAATCAATTACATTTAAGGAATATTTTTTATCTTCTCTACAAAACCAAAACAATATAATCATCGTTTTTAATACTCAAACATTGTTTTCCCTTCAAATCATCGAGCGTGCTAATAACCTTGCAACATCATCACTTATTCAGAATAATAATAATATCCAGGTTCACTTACCTTTTATTCTTAGTACTGTTGTTTATTTTTTTTATAGTTCATATGTTATTTGTTTGTTTTCCTGTCCCTTGGTGCTGTCCATGTTTCGTTGTTGTTCTTGAGCGCTAAGAGAATGTTCCTTAGGAGTGTACGTGCTCGACAAATTTTGCATTAATATTAATAATAGTGTGCAATGCTGGTCCAATATGTGTTTCGATCTTGGTAAGTAGTGTTCAAATATCAATGGAAGATTACTTTTGTACTGATATTAGCAAGAACTTGAATTCATTCAGAATGATTTAATATTGGTGAAATAATAGTCCAGGAGTAAAGCCCTTGGACCTACTCTTCTCTGTGGAGAAGGCGCGTGGATTATACAAAAGGAGCGGCTCATGCATTCTCGATCCCTGGCTTTGTAAGCGACCTTTGACCCATCTGGTGCTGATATCAACAAAATGGCTGGACGAGATTTTTACCTGCCAGCCGTGCTACATGTGCTAGCTGAAACTCACATTCTGCCACGCTGGCAACCATTTAGGCGACATTCCAGACTGATAGGAATATCGGCTGTATGCTGGTATAAAATTGGCTCCCTCTACCCAAAATTGCCTCCCCCAATGTCGACCTCAGATCCCGGGTTGAGGGGATTATAGTGGCTCTTAAAGCTTTTTAAAATTACTTTTAGTGTTTGTAGAAGATGTCTGTTCACACATTCAGCGACAATAAAAAGAAAATTACAAGAACGGTCTGAAAGTATATTTATCAACTGTCAGTACCTAGTCATTGTGATGTCACCATTGTACATTTAAGTCCACGAAGGTTATAGTTCACACACCATGTGAGTTACAGGGGAAGGGTGTGAGTTAAGTAAGGGGGAGCAGGTAGACCAGACCCAGCCCCATAGACGGCGCAGTGTTTGTAGACACACGGACTGGTCCGCCACGCGTATCGCAGTCCCGTCGCCTTGTTGGCCCCGCAGCCCGAGGTCGACACAGTCACGTGACTTGTGTCGTGATGCGTGATTGGCGCAGCATGCCACGTGTCGTGTCCCTCAGTGCACTTGGTAGCAGCTGCTGGGCTACAGCAGACCTTGACAAGGACATTCCACAAAAATTACCATCACATAAATCCGTATCAGGATATTGGAAATGATCATTAGCTAAAACTATAAAAAAATTAATTATTTAATTTTCTTTAAGAACATGAATAATGATGTCGGAGACAAGGTAGACGAGTTTAAATGGGGGGTGATGACCTACTTCAAAGCCTGTATTATTCCTGATCTCTAGAGGGGTTCGTCCTCCGCTGTACTCAATGGTGAGTGTGTGGTGCGCTGTGTCAAGCTGGAACTTGCTGGGGAAGGGACCCTGGAAGACCACATCACTGTGACCGTAGGCCACATTCAGGGCGCCCAGCATCAGCCTCTGTGACACGTCCTGCTTGAAGCGAGGATGAATCCTGGCGGTAAAAATGTGTCTTGTAGAAGGGGTAGATTGTAGACAAATATACAGGAAGTGTCCAGAAAAGAAATGATGGTTTGGATTTTGTAATAAATCGTCCAAGTTTATAGGTAGTAAATCTCCTCAGAAACAGGCAAAAAATATGGTATGGTAAGGTGCAATGAAGAAAAAACGCACGGTCCAGACGGTGAACTGAAGTCAGGCAGGTCCATGGCCACGGCCATGAAAGTCCGGGGTAGGGCGGGGTTAGGACTGTACCCGTACCCAGCTGTCTGTGCCCACCTCAGAGCTGGAAACTGGCCAACGCTGTCCCCCGGGGAGTAGCCTGCCAGCTGTTTGATAGAAGAGAATCCCTGCTAGTCTCCCACAAAAATACGCTTTGTCTGTCTCACGATGTACATGTACCTCAATTACTTACTTGACTTTTACATAGTCTGGAACAAGTGTTTCCAAAGAGTTTGACAAGACGTTAAGTCAATGTCAAAACTCTTATGATGTTAGGAAAGTGTTTAGAAAAAAAGAGAGCTTGGAACTGAAAAATACAACAAAAAAAAAACAAAAAAAAAAAAAAAAAACAAACAAAAAAAACAAACAAAACAAAACCCATTAACCTTGACAATAAAGAATCAAGTCACCTGTACGTAGCCAAAAGGAAAGTTGGCTTCAGTTTCGCCCATGGAGTGCTGGCTGAACAGTGACCGCCATCGGGCAACCATGGCTTTTATTTGGCACGAATACTTCGAAGCATGGTTGGCGTTGGACTCTCCTGTTAGCGAGAGTGGACGACAAAAAGGAGAACAAAACAATGTGACTATCTGACAATATGACGAAGATAAACGGCAGAAAAGTAGGGGACTGGGACGAAGAGAAAAAGTGAAAGAGTTGGGAACAAGATAAAGTGGAAGAATATTTAGGAACATAAAGGAAATGTAAGACTGGGAGGAATAAAATTCATTCAAGTTATGTAGACTTTAACAAAAAAATAAACAACCAAACACAGGTTGAACAAGTTTTTTTGTTGATCATTCTTGCCTCTCTAGGAAGACTAAAATATAATAGGTTTGAAGTGATAGACAAACGCTGACTTCACTGGGGAATTACAAACGAAAATGTTATGTTCACTTAGTGCATTCTGCGAACTTTACCTTGATACCACAAGGCTCCCAGAAATGTAGTGCCCAGAATAGGGTTCAGCATGGCATTCCACAATACTGAATCATTGCCTGGGCCTCTGTAAACGAATATTTCAAAAACAAAGGAATTTTTATATAGGGTTTGTTTCAATCCCGTGGTAGATATCTTGTTCTTAACCTAAGTTGCTTTTTTTTCAATAAAATATCGCTGCAGGGAGCCACCGAAAGGCTAAAATATGAAATTTATGGAGGGGTGAGGTACTTGAACTGGACGGGTATTGTATTGTTTGGTATTCTGCTCAATCCTGTTCAACAGCTAATGGTGTCAGTTTGCATGGATCATCATCCTTTGTTGACCGACTTTCCAGACGACATGGCCACGTTTCTTTATATCTTTGATATTAAGATCTTTGCACTGCAGAACTTTCATGACAGTTAAAAGAAACTTTGGCATCCGAGCACAAAAGTACAGAATATTTACACTAAATTCTCAGCATTAGTAGCAGAAAACATGTCAATAGTGCTGATGCAAACCGTTTTGCGATGGAAGCGCAGTCTTTGATGGCTTCAGGGGGAGACCAGGCTTCGATGGGGGTTCCACCGTACGCCGATTCTATCAGACCGATGGGGTAGTTGAGATGAGGGTACAGGTACTCGGCGAACAGCCAGCACACGGCAGAAAAACCTCCCATAGCTCCTGAAAAGGTTAATTTTAACATTGGCTTACACCTTCTCTTTTAATGTCGTGTTATTTCCTTCAACAGCCCTAGAAACTTTAGGTAAAGGTTAAAGGTAAAGGTAGTACCCTAACCCTTTCAGGTCGCAAAAAAAAAAATAATTGTGTATTAGATGACGTCAAATGAGCTCCCGTGATACTTTTTTTATTTGACGTCACAGACATGTCAAGTCTCGAGTCCCAGCACGAGGCCGGCTTCATTCATAAAGCCTCGTGAATGGGTGCATGTGACTCAGTCCACTCACTGGTGTTTTGTGGGCCTGTCCAGGGAATGTTCAAGGTCAGGGAAGTTTGTGGAGTAAACGATTCGGTCATCGCCACCTTGAAGACCCGGATGTTAGGAAAGTTGTGAGCGTTCTGGAGCTCGGCGGTGCTGTTGATGATCTGCACGTGCATCGTTATAGATGTGATTTATAGCAAAGTACATTTTGATGTACAAGTAGACTGATGACTAACATTATTTACTGTTAAATGCATGTTGTTAGCCTAGGCTCTGACCAGGTTCACCATAGAATGAGTCTTGCCAAGAACGATTTGTGACTTACATTGCTCATCCAAAAGCCCATGTTGCTCTGACCAGAACACAGCCACACGTCACCAAACAGCACGTCGGTCAGGGTGACGTTACCCTCACGGGAAGTGAAGCTGATGGTGAAGGGTCCGTGCTCGGCCACAGGGTGAAGTTTGAGTTTCCAGGCGCCGTGAGAGACCGTGGTGACGACTGGGGAGATGTTCAATCCTGGGCCAGTGACGTGTGCAGTGACCCTGTCACCTTCCACGGTGGCCGTGCCCCAGATGACGGCGCTCTTCGGTGCACGCTGCAGGACCATGTGACTGCCGAACACAGGGGCCAGCTGAAGAGCTCCATGTACTGTGAGGACAGAGGGTTTTTCTTTGTTTGTTTGTTTCTGGTTGTTTTTTAATACTACGGAATATCAAGTACGTAGACTATACTTAAAGCTGAGACGATTAATACAAGAATAAAACGGAGGAGAAGAACAGATTATTTAAGCAGAGAATCATAAGAGTTGTATGCAATGGACATCCTGAATAATCAGCAATGTTTACAAAATAATTTTTTTTTGCCTGTCTCAACGTGAGTTCACAGAAATCTACAGGGCCTGTCCATTCTTTTACCACTCTTCTTGTGCAGTGTTGGTTACTTACCATCGGCAAACATCATGAACAAAAGAATAAGCAGAAGATCCTTCATCATTTCTTGGCTTCAGTATTCACAGAATACGACGTCAGTGAAGAAATGCACAGTTTCCCTCTGAAATCTTTTTCGTGACAATGCCGCTCTCAGTCACGGCAAGGAGTCGTGATAGTCATCAGCCAGTAAAATCTGATCTTTTCAACGTTTTCTTTGCGATTTTTACGACTAATAAAAAAAAGGGAGATAAGACCAGGGGTCAGACACAGCGCATCGGTAGGCCGTAGCGGACTGGCTGACGCAGAGATTCCTACATTTTGATATTTTATGAGTATTTCAGATTGGTGCTGCTTGTTTGCCATCTAGAATGTCACTGGTGATTGGATAGCGCCATTCTATAAAACACATGGGTAACTCTTCTGGATTGTCGAACTTAGAACGTTTTGTACGAGTCGGATTTAAATCTGGTCACGTGATCAGTGCAGGACGTCGTTGTGATGACCAGTCTGAGTTTATTTGTGAATAGAAACGAGTCTTTTATTAAAGAATACGTCTGCTGTTGACATGGTAAAGTTGAAATTACTTTTTGGACCTAAGAAAACATTGATTTATAAAATGTGAAGGTGAACAGCCAGGGACAACATTGCACATGTTTACACAGTCCCACCTCTCTTATCTCACACTTACATGCACGTGCACACACAATCTGACGAGTAGAAGAGAGGACTAGAATCTAATCTTGACACAGCAGTTTTGTGTTTTCTGAAAGTCGGTTGACAGCGGTAAACACGTACTCGTAGGTCTTGTATGGGAATGTGAAGACTTGGGACAGCTGTGTGTTAGCGATTATTCATTGAACCCCACAGTAAATGTCTGGGTTGTTGTGAGTCATTGTAAATAATCAATTACATTTAAGGAATATTTTTTATCTTCTCTACAAAACCAAAACAATATTATCATCGTTTTTAATACTCAAACATTGTTTTCCCTTCAAATCATCGAGCGTGCTAATAACCTTGCAACAACATCACTTATTCAGAATACTAATAATATACAGTTTCACTTACCTTTTATTCTTAGTACTCTTGTTTATTCTTTTATAGTTCATATGTTATTTGTTTGTTTTCCTGTCCCTTGGTGCTGTCCATGTTTCGTTGTTGTTCTTGGGCACTAAGAGCATGCTCCTTAGGAGTGTACGTGCTCTACAAATTTTGCATTATTATTATTCCCAAAATTGCCTTGCCCAGAGGTATTAGACCAATGTCGACCTCAGATCCTGGGTTTAGGGGATTATAGTGGCTCTTAAAGCTTTTCAAAATTACTTTCTACGTGTTTGTAGAAGATGTGTGTTCACACATTCAGCGACAACAAAAACAAAATTCCAAGAACGGTCTGAAAGTATATTTATCAAGTGTCAGTACCTAGTCATTGTGATGTCACCATTGTACATTTAAGTCCACGAAGGTTAAGGTTAAAGTTCACACACCATGTGCATTACAGGGGGATGGTGTGAGTTAGGTAAGGGGGAGCAGGCAGACCAGACTCAGCCCCATAGACGGCGCAGTTTTTGTAGTTACAGGGACTGGTCCTCCACTCGTATCGCAGTCCCGTCGCCTTGTTGGCCCCACAGCCCGATGTCGACACAGTCACGTGACTTGCGTCGTGATGCGTGATTGGCGCAGCAAACCAGTGATCGTGTCCTTCAGTGCACTTGGTAGCAGCTGCTGAGCTACAGCAGACCTTGACAAGGACAGAAAGTAGCATCACACAGTTGTCAATAGGTTCTATGTCTGTTTGCCTGTCTGTGGATTTGTTTACTCTTTCTGTCTCTTTCGCTACCATTGATTGTGTTATATATATTTTTATGTATTAGCATATAAATAAATCACTGCCTTCTGTGGATATTTGAAGTTACCCTTAGTTGAAAGCTTATAAAAATCGTGCACGGAATTTCCTAAGATTATTAATGATCATGTCATTGAGTAGGAAGACGAGTATAAGTAGGAAGTGAGGACTTACTTCAAAGCCTGTATTGTTCCTGATCTCTAGAGGGGTTCGTCCACTGTCGTACTCAATGGTGAGTGTGTGGTGCGCTGTGTCAAGCTGGAACTTGCTGGGGAAGGGACCCTGGAAGACCACATCACTGTGACCGTAGGCCACATTCAGGGCGCCCAGCAGCAGCCTCTGTGACACGTCCTGCTTGAAGCGGGGATGGATTCTGGAGGAAAACAGTATCTTGCTTGTATACCCCATCTACCCCTATTCTCGAGAAATAGCACGATTTTTTGGTAATAATGAGGAATTTCAGAGAAGAAGTCTCGGCCATGTAATGCTTTGATATCCTGATAATGATGGCGGTTGATCAATTGCTTTGAAAAATTAAAGAACTTGGGCTGCAGTTTTGAAGCGGAAGTTAATTGTTAACCCTGAGACACCATAGTAAAATAATGCAAAAGTACCATGTCATTAAGCCAGATGCATACCGCGCGGATAAATACTATTGCTTTATCCCATTTATACCACAGATTTTTACTTTGACCCCATAAAATGCAGCATCTGCAGGGTGTGGACCCCTTTTATGATTACAGAGACAGGGCATTTGCCCTTGCTTTCGCTATGGTGACCAAGGCAAGTTACACCCTCGTTTCATAACTGTGTCCCCTTTTGTTGAGAACCTTATTTGGAAGTGTCCGTAGATTTTGGATTTTTATGACAAATAGTTCAAGTTTAGATGACTTATAGTTTGAGATTCGCATGACTAGCAAACATCTGCATAAACACACAAATAAAGGGGTCTGAGAGGCAGCAATGAAGGAAGTACGCACGGTCCAGCCGTTGAGTGAAAGTCAGGCAGGTCCATGGCCACGGCCATGAAAGTCTTGGGTAGGGCGGGGTTAGGACTGTACCCGTACCCTGCTGTCTGTGCCCACCTCACACCTGGAAACTGGCCAACGGCGGTACCTTCATTGTACCCTGCCAGCTGTTTGATAGAAGAGTATCGCTGTTAGTCTCCCCTTGAATACTCCTTGTCTGTCTCACGATGTAGCAGATGGGAAATAGTTAAGTATTCTGGAGCAAGGACTCCAGAACAGTTCCAGAAAGTGATTAGTTTTGAACAATAAAGCCAACGCCAAGAACATAAGTAGGCAATGATCTTTAAATCATCCATCGTGTCGAGAGAGATTTATTGATTGATTCATTGAATTGATTGATGGAGAGAGCGAGAGAGAAAGAGAAAAACTCGGAACTTGAAAATGTTATGAGGCTACCACCATTTGCAGAAACATCATGTAAATGGAATCTCGTTACCTGTACGTAGCCAAAAGGGAAGTCAGCTTCAGTTTCATTCATGGAGTGCTGGCTGAACAGTGACCGCCATCGGGCAACCATGGCTTTTATTTGGCACGAATACTTCGAAACATGGTTGGCATTGGACTCGCCTGTTTATGAAAGTTTAACAGGCAAAAGTTTATCGAGAACGGTAGATTAAAACAAAAACCAACAAAAGAACGGAGAATGGCTAGGGAGAAACTAAGTAGAATTTTGGAAAGAGAGAGATTGAGAGGCAAAAAGACAATAACAAACAAACAAAAACAAAACATGGCGCCACTGTTAATGGACGGTGAGTGCACAAATTGTCGAAGATTTCACCAATAATTAAAAAAATATTGTATTTATCTCGAAAGAAGACACATCATGGCAGGTGTGAAGAGACAGATGGTAAAAAGATTTTAGTTGAAATTAAGAGAGAGGTTATCTGAATGCAGTGTTTATTCAGGTTTGTAGTCTGAGAGTCTTACCTTGATACCACAAGGCTCCCAAAAATGTCGTGCCCAGAATAGGGTTCAACATGGCATTCCACAAGACTGAATCGCCACGTGGGCCTCTGTACATAAAGATTTTTAAAAAAGTGTGAAAAAAATATTTTATTCAACATATACATATAGCTTTACTTGCACTTCAATATATAAAAGTACACCGCATATTCGCTATATCTGTATAGTTTAGGGAGTAGCTGAGGTGTCAAATGATGAAGTTTAGCAAGCACTGATGATTGAATGTATGAAACATGGTCATTACATTGTTTGATGTTCTGAGAAAACCTGCTAATTACCTAATTGGTGCCAAAGTTCACTAATTATCGCCTTTAGATGATAGCGAGTTAACAAATCTTAGCCATCTTGTTCCATTCATAAATACCTTTCTGCTGCCAAACC
Source organism: Pomacea maculata (assembly GCA_004794325.1). NCBI lineage: Eukaryota > Metazoa > Mollusca > Gastropoda > Architaenioglossa > Ampullariidae > Pomacea > Pomacea maculata. Next base: position 4,120 of record SRHC01003744.1, on the reverse strand, counting down.
GGAATATTTTCTTACATGCATAACCGTCTTCTAGATTATTTAAACATGTCCCAGTATGTCTTGAGGACACATACAAAATATTTTCTTTACGGTATACGCAAATATGCAGGAACGAATCATTTTGAGCATCATTGCAAGACTGAGTGTTGGTGCCAACCGTTTTGCGATGGAAGCGCAGTCTTTGATGGCTTCGGGGGGAGACCAGGCTTCGATGGGGGTTCCACCGTATGAAGATTCTATCAAACCGATGGGGCGGTTGATATGAGGGTACAGGTACTCGGCGAACAGCCAGCACACGGCAGACACACCCTGCATAGCTCCTGAAAAAGTTTAATTTTACTATCCTTCAACAGAACCTTTTAATATAGTTTTTTCCATCTTTTAGAAATTGTAACTTTTTTTCAGCCACTCTAGTTATATCCAATGTCTTGATAATTTCTGTCCGACATTCTGCAAAAGTTTACTACCAAAGATACGTTTTAGTTTTTTTTTTCTGTCAGTTCTCAGACTTCACATGCAGTTTCAAGCCCCGGGTACAGACCTGCTTCATACAACAAACCTTCAAAATCAATGTACCTGACTCAATCTACTCACTAGTATTCGCTGGCCCAGTCCAGGGAATGTCAAAGGTCATGGTGGTATTTGGCGCGGGAGACTCGGCAAGCGCCGCCCTGGTGACCCGGATGTTCGGAAAGTTGTGCGCGGTCTGCAGCTCGACGGTGTTGTTCATGACCTGCACGTGCATCGTAAAATGCATGCTTTGCCCAGACAAGGTTTAATGTATAGTGAAGTATATTTTGATTTGCGACTCACCTGGTTCATCGTGAAATACATGTTGCTCTGACCGGAACACAGCCACACGTCACCAAACAGCACGTCGGTCAGGGTGACGTTACCCTCACGGGAAGTGAAGCTGATGGTGAAGGGTCCGTGCTCGGCCACAGGGTGAAGTTTGAGTTTCCAGGCGCCGTGAGAGACCGTGGTGACGACTGGGGCGATGTTGACTCCCGGACCAGTGACATGCGCAGTGACCTTGTCACCTTCTATGGTGGCCGTGCCCCAGATGACGGCGCTTTTCGGGGCACGCTGCAGGACCATGTGACTGCCGAACACAGATGCCAGCTGCAGCGCTCCCTGTACTGTGGGGAGTGAAGTGCTTTTTGTTTATTTGTTTCTGGTTATTTTTGATAATAAGGAAAGTCGTTAGACTATACTGAGAGTAGAAATGATCGATAACTTAGTAAAGGAGAGGGGACGAGCAAGAACGAGACAGAGAGACCGAAGGGAGAGAGAGAGAGATTATTTAAGCAAAGGAGTATAAGAATTATAAGCAAAAAGGCATCTCAAAGGCTATCTATGGGCAACATTGCCACAATGCTACTCCCATGCCTCTTCTAGTTTTATACACGTGACAGAATTTCTGGGAGTTATCAAGACCAGTGCGGAAAAGCTCCTCCACTCCACAAGAATCCAGTTTGGCCCTGCGTCTAGAGGACAATATGCTACTTGAACAGAATCCTTATTTCCTTTCCTCTTTTATTTAATTAGAAATATAAAAACCGACCTTTCTATTAACAAAATGAAAATAAACAGTACGAATAGCAAAATTTTTAATAAAACGACCAACAGCAGAAAAAATCATCCCTGAAAATGTTGACGATGACTAGCTGCTAAATAAAATATTGTAGAATTAATTTGTGTCGGACTGGGTAGTCAGTCTCAACGCACATTCACAAGAATCGAGGAACTTGCCCATTCTTTTATCACTATTTTTTTGTATTGTCGCCTACTTACCATCGGCAAACAAGATGCACAGAAGACCAAGCAGGAGAGCTCTCGTCATTTCTTGGCCTCAGTATTCACAGAAATAAATAAAGAAATGCACACTCTTGTTCTAAACTCTTGTCGGCTGTAGACAGCCTGACGATGTCACTCCCTGTCACGGTTAAGAGTTGTGGTAGTCACCAGCCAACAAACTATGAACTGTTTAAGGTCTAAGACATTATTTATAACCTTAAAAAAGGAAGATAAGACCAGAAGTCTGAGACACGGCGCATGCGTAGACAGTACGGGCTGGCTAACCGGCAGCGGCTAGCTAAGTGCATTTTATTTCTGAGTACATGTATATCAGCTTCCAGTGTAGGGACACACCATGCACATGGCCCATCAGGCGACATTACTGTGGTCACTGAGAAGTGTGCTGTCAAGTGAACTGTTCTTGATTGTCGGACGTTGAACGTTTTTAAGAGTCGGAATTAAATCTGGTCACGTGGTCACGTAGGAGGTCAGATTGAGTTCGTAAGTAGAGGAGAACAAGTTTAATCTTATACAAAGTTTTGTTCCCTGGTAATCGTAGCAAACATGCACCCATGGTATGGGAATGTGATGGCTAGGGACAGCTGTACACTGACTTATCAAAGGGTTAAAATGTAGGCTTGCTTACCAAAGCAAAGTCTTTTGTTCATTTATCATTATCGATATGGTCTGGGTGTCGTCTCGTCCATTCCAGACGAATATTTTTATTGTAACAAAATAAATTTAACACATAGTACCATATCCAGGCCCTATGGGTAAGTTCATGGCGTTTGACAAACAATGATATAAAGATGTACGGGTGAGCACATCCAAACGGACAAATGCAATCAAAGACAGATTTATCTTTCTTTATGAGACTCATTTGGTAAAGCCGGAAGAGCCGTTCATGCCAATATTAATGCCCTTTTCTCCAGAAGAAACTGAAGGAGTTTAAACAGTTAACTTTATTTGACTGTTACCCTTTACAAGAAGATATGCAAGATCAGCAAACTCCAGAGGGATGCGTGGGTGGGATTTGATGAGATAAAGTACGTGTGACTACCTGTGACAATGAGAGTTTTAAGCCCACCTTAAGATTAACTTTCTGACAAACGTAAGCAATACATGTACATGATACTCATCATCTCCCATTCACAAAGGAAAGCACACACACACAATTCACTATACCCACCAAGGCAAGTAACACAACTGCATGGAGTAGATATTATATATATATGTATGTAGATATAAAATTCCAATTTTTAATGAAGCAATCAAAATTACTTCAAGAGCTTTAACAAAGTCTACGAAAAACGTAGTTCAGAGAGAGCATTCACACATTCAGCAACAACAAAAAAGAAAACAATTACAAGAACGGTATGTTTATCAAGTTTCAGTGCCAAGACATCGATGTAACAGTTGTACATTGAAGTCCCCGAGGTTTAAGGGTTAAAGTTCACACACCTTGTGTGTTACAGGGGGAGGGTGTGAGTTTGGTAAGGGGGAGCAGGTAGACCAGACCCAGCACCATAGACGGCGCAGTGTTTGTAGAGACACGGACTGGTCCGCCACGCGTATCGCAGTCCTGTCGCCTTGTTGGCCCCGCAGCCCGAGGTCGACACAGTCACGTGACTTGTGTCGTGATGCATGATTGGCGCAGCATGCCACGTGTCGTGTCCCTCAGTGCACTTGGTAGCAGCTGCTGGGCTACAGCAGACCTTGAAAAGGACATTTCACAAAAATTACCATCACATAAATCCGTATCAGGCTATTGGAAATGATCATTAACTAAAACTACAAAATTTTAATTATTTAATTTTCTTTAAGAACATGAATAATGATGTCGGAGACAAGGTAGACGAGTTTGAGTAGGAAGTGATGACCTACTTCAAAGCCTGTATTGTTCCTGATCTCTAGAGGGGTTCGTCCTCCGTTATACTCAATGGTGAGTGTGTGGTGCGCTGTGTCAAGCTGGAACTTGCTGGGGAAGGGACCCTGGAAGACCACATCACTGTGACCGTAGGCCACATTCAGGGCGCCCACCATCAGCCTCTGTGACACGTCCTGCTTGAAGCGGGGATGGATTCTGGAGGTAAAAATGTGGCTTGTAGAAGGGGTAGATTGTAGACAAATATACAGAAAGTGTCCAGAAAAGAAATGATGGTTTGGATTTTGTAATAAATCGTCCAAGTTTAGAGAGCTTATAGTTTCACACTCTTATAACTAGTCAATATCTTCATAAACAGACAAAAATATGGTATGGTAGGAAGCAATGAAGAAAGAACGCACGGTCCAGAAGGTGAACTGAAGTCAGGCAGGTCCATGG
>SRHC01000374.1:224120-242162 GCA_004794325.1 Pomacea maculata | reverse complement strand
ACTCCCTCACACCTTCCCTCTGTCACGTGACTGTCACCCGGCTAGCGACCACCCCCCCACACACACACACATTGCCAGCCTCCACCCTCCCTGTGTGCGTGCTAGGTTCCATCCACCTAACTGCGATGTCCCACACTACCATACAGTTTAGTAATCGAGCACTGCGCGGAATTTCACAACTTGTGTCTTTTAACAGTCACAAAAAAAGTGGCATAGTAGGGAGAGTAGGGGTGGCATAGTAAATTTTTTTTTTACATTGAATTTATAGTCGGGACCGAGCAAAAGTGGCATAATACCGAGAGTGGCATAGTAGAGGGGTGGCATAGTAGGGAGATTTGACTGTATAGTACTTTCCCCCCACCATTAAAGGGGATATTAAAGCGTTTTACTAAAAATAAAAACATACAAACATAATAAAAACAGCAGAAATAGTTATAATAGAACCACTGTAGATATGTTTCTGTGCCATCTGAGGCAGCAACGACGGCTCCATTGCTGTTTTTATTTAAATGTTTTAGTGGAACAAAACCTAGGCACGACGACTGTAGATGAATTTTGTGCGAACTTTAACTGCATACAAATCTAGCAACAGTTTTTTTTTCAGTTTCTGTATTTTAACTTTGCAACCAGCCAAGGATGGATTGGAGATGTTGATATTCTAGTGTATGTTCCAAGGGAAAATAAAAGCATTTTACAACATCGACGCTTACTGCTGGATTCGTCAAGATATTTCTGTCAACTTTACTGCAAACAAATCCTGCTGCGACAGGACATCACAGCTTGTTCAGTTATTGCAGAACAAGAATCAGAACTTAAAATGAACACATCTAATTCGCATATCTAAAGTAGGGCAAGATGGTGCAGACGTTACAGTTCAAAGAAAATGCACCAACAAACAAATAATAAAATTTTAAAAAAATACAAGTGATGAAGACACAGCAACCAATCAAGAAACATAGGCGATGATGTCACAGATCCATGGATCCCCATCAAACACAAAATCTGGCGCAGTATGCGGGCAAGACGAAATGTGATGAAGAGCTGTTCCCCCCCCCCCCAACACACACCTTCTAGCCAGTTAGGCCAAGGGACATCACTCTCTCAAAACCTTTACAGTAGTTGATATACTTTAGTATCAAACAACATTGAGTCTGGTCTAGAATCACATTTCTGTAATGGCGAATAATTAAGATTGAACAAACTGAAACTTTCTGTCATGCCTCGAAGAAAACAGTTCCTCTCGTAAAATAAATTATAACGCGAAAGACAGAGACAGAACCAAACACACATTAAACAGTTATTGCAAACGCATGTTATCACTGTCGTTACTTGTTTGACACTTGATGATCAGGCCCTGTGTGTATGTAAATCGAATAAGGACAACTCCAATTAGCTGCTAGTCCCGGAAAGCTAGTCGGGACCTACTTCCGATTACGGTCTCTCCGTACTCCGCATGCACGAGGCGCTAGTTGCCCTCCACTCGCTCTCCCCCCTGGCTGCAGGAAAACCCGATGGCTGTCAGTGGAGGTGAAGGAGGCTAACTTTCCTATCGTCACCTCGTTCTTTCCTTACATCGAGCTGTCGTCTCCGAGGTCCCACCTACTTAATTAGCAAATCATTGTCTCAATGTTAGGTATTGGACCTTATTGTAGTCGAGTCAAGTAACTCGGAGTGTAAGGCAGCGATCTCTCATCTTGTGTGTTTGTGTGTTTGCGTACCTCTGAAAGTCTACCTGACTGTTAGGAACAGGGGGTTGTTGCCCCTGTCTTTTGTTTAGAGATTTCAGAGATTATTGCGCTTACCAGTCAGTATATGCGTGTTTTTGGGGCGTCGTGGTTTTGCGTCAGAACCCGACGTCATTTTTATGACGTAGTTTTAGACGGGAGAGGTGGAGAAGAATTTATGGAGAGAGAGAAACGGACGTGAAAACAGAGGAGCTGTGGGACTGTACGTGTGGTTACAGAGACGGTTGAGAGAAAGGATCAGTATACGAATACGAATACGAATACCAATACGAGAGAAAGGATCAGTAGCGGACTAGAGTGTCTGGATTGTCCGTTTTGGGGAACTTGTGTATGTGCAATTCAAGGAGGATTTCATTTTGGGTGTGAGAAACTAATACTAACGATTCACATACGACGGTTTGGAGTTACAAGTCGCTGTGTGGAAGATCAGTAGCGGACTAGAGTGTGTGGATTGTCCGTTTTGGAGAACTGGAGTATGTGCAATTCAAGAAAGATTTCATTTTGGGTGTGAGTTACTAAGACTAACGATTTATTCAAAACATACACAATTTGGAGTTGCAGGTCGCTGTGTGGAAGACCTATGGACTTTGTATATATTTAGTTAATGTTGGTTAATTTAAAGTTGTTTTTTTTTTTTTTATTCCCACGACAAATCTTTGTGATATGCGATTGAAAGAACACGCAAGGGGAAGCGTGCGTGTAGTGAGTGAAAGTGAGATCAAAAACAGCGTTTCTGACACTGACTAACCCTTCACGTTCCACCTTCATATACATTGTACCTGTATTCCGAATTTTATTTTAGAAGGTATCCTCCCCTTGTTACAATGAGCCCTAACCCTCCTGTAACCGTCTCCCCCTCCCTCTTGGAAAAACCACAGGGCACGGACGGGTCACCGGACATCAATTACAGCCCATCTGACCACCGAAGTCGAAAATGCTTTAAAGCAACCGTGTGCGCAAAACTCACTTCAGTGAATCTGATGTTTCAACATTGCTGGAGGAATCTCCATTGAGAGCCACATTTTATTTGGAAGTCACAGTGCCACTGTGACTCAACTAAGAAAAAATGAAATTTGGACTGACATTGCGGGAAAGGTGAGTTCCTGTGGGGTGGCACAGAGAATTCCCCAAGAATGCAGGGATAAATGCAGAGCCATGAAGGGTAAATATTGACAATATAGCCTGTGTTTAGTCAAAATTTGCGTTAAATTGGTTACATAAGCACACTGAAAATCACAATATGATTTATTATTTGAGACAAAACAACTCAGTAATTGAAAGTGAGAGGGGATTTGCAAAGTGCAGCTTTATAGTAGGAAACATGGCGGCCTTCACTGTGTTGACTGGCAACAACGTCGATTATCGAGACGAAATCGGGTGTTTGGTCATTTTAGACGAGAGAACATTCTAGCTCTGACCGCTGAAGTATCATGCGAGATCGCTGTCACCAGTCGGCAAGGCACACTAACATGTTTACTACAAGTGCTCATCACTCTGCGATATGTTGCCACATCAAACTTTCAAGAAGTGTGTGGAGAATTCGCTGACGTAGACAAATCGACTGCTATTAGTACTGTGGCGAGAGTCACCGATGGTTTGCATGGCGAGCACCTAACGGAATTTCATTGCTGGATCAAGGTTGTGCTGAAAGGACAAAGATGCAGACACATCGGGCCTGTGAATTAAAAATTAAACTTATATATATACACACAAAATATTAATACCTTAAATTGTTAGGCGCTTGAACATAAGTAGATGTGTGCTCAATGCACCACACACGAAGGACTGCAAAACAAACCTACAGTCAAATACCTGTAGACAAGAAACATGAAGAGGAACTGAAACCCTATAAAAGACTCTAAATACTTTGTAAGGAATGAATTTCATTATCTATTCAACTCTAAAACATTCGCTGACCAACTTACATATAATTTATCACCTTCCTATACACACAATCCTAATGCCTGTAAGTTCCATTCTTTATTGACATCAACAAATAAAAAGACCTTTTTAGATGATCGCAGTTTGTTATTACTTAGGACAGTAATCTAGAAGAATTAAGAGAATGTGTATATATGTGTGGAGGGGAGCTTTACATATATATATATCTGAGCAAATATGAGTATGTGTATGTGGCAGGACTTATAAGCAGATATGTGTGCGCTGGGGTATTAGATATATACTTATGTAAGTAGATATGAGTATATATATATATGTGTGTGTGTGGGGAGGGTATATATATATATAAGTAGATATGAGTATATATGTGTGCGTCTCTGTGTGTGTGTGTGTGCGAGGATACATACATATAAGCAAATATGAGGCTGTGCATGCGTGGTGGTGGGAAGTACACATGTATACATTAGCATAACAAATATGCATGATGGAGGGGATTTTATATATATATAAGCAAATATGAGTTGGTGTGTAAGGGGAATTGTATATATTTGTGCAGATATGAGTAGGTGTGCGTGTGTGTTGGGGGAAGGGGGTTATGTATATATATATATAGATATCAGTATGTGTGTGCATGTGGCTATATACGCATATAGGAGTATCTGTGTAGGGTGGACTTTCTATAGATATAGATATAGATACAGATATGAGTAAGAATGTATATATATGTGTGTATGCACCTGTGTTTAGGTAAGAATGACAGACACAAGCAGAAACATCCCCTCCAAGACGTTTCGCTTATTTACATGTGTTTATGTACTTTGATTTATTTGATTACACATGCAGTGAAACGAGATGCATTAGAGGGCTAGAAGAGGGAAAGAACACTTACGTAAGGAAAAAAAATTAGCTTTTAATGAAGTAACCAATACAAACTGACTAGTGAATGTCTGTGTATGTGTGAGTGAGAGAGATTGCATATAAGATATACCGTAATGTGTGTGAACATATATATATATATATGTATATTTTGAATACCTCAATACCCTTCAAAGGATGAAAACAAAGATTCTTGATTCATAACTTTCAGGAACTGATGACACCCTAAAAAACATGAACTGAGGGCATGGATGAAAACATAAGGGATGAGCCAAGTAGTGCTACATTATACAAAATATTTCTTCAAAAATATGTAAAGACCAAGTAAAAGGTTATAAAATCCAATGCCCACAAGCACTGGTAAAAAATGCCAAATTCTGTGCTTGTCTGTCCATGATAGGAACAGTTTGAACACTATTGCCCATGTTAGTTATAAGATCATTGCTGTTAAGCAAAGGAATCTAGGTTTTTGCTGCATTTAGTAAATTATAAGGAAAGTGGCATTGACTCAATATCTGAACATTTCACTGCAGGAGAACTTGTTAAATTCAAGCAAACCTTACGCTACGCCAGAGATGCAGAACCAATATATATATATACACACACAAAATCATTTCCTTTATCATTTAAACTACTGAATAGTACGTGAAAGATGTGTGTGTGTGTGTGAAGGGTATGGTCCTAGATGTAGGAAACTAAAAATTTTCTTAATCATTCTTTTATGATGTACCACTTTGTTTTGTAACTCTGCACTTTCTTTTTAATTTAGCATATTTAAAATTATCCTTTGGTATTAATAATGCTTGTCATTTGTAAATGACATTATATTTCGTTTACTTGAATCACAATGTTCAGTGAATGTTTAAAGCAGTTTTCAACATATACTACAATGTTACCTCTCCTAATGCCACTCTGTGTGTTTAGCATGTATAATAGGCGACGACTGCTACCTGGTCTTTGTCAGGACAAGAAACCAATCATTGTGCTGAATCTTGTTCTCTACTTGATCTTCATGGGACCTGCTACACATCCACAACACTTATTTTAGTTTTGTCTGTTTGTGTACATAATGAAAGAATCTTTTTCAAGGGAGGTAGCCTATCGGTCCCTAGTGTTACTGGCATGTAATGTTTTGTAGTACATCGTAAATTCCAATAATTTGAAATCCATAATAAACAAACAAAAACATAAAATAGTCACATCCTTAACACTTGACAAGAGGGTAGAGGGGTCAACAGATAAGGTCTAGGGTCTGATATCGTGACTGTAGTGGGACTGATAAGCGGAAGTGTATTTTGATGAGATGATGACTATTTGATATCGGACCATAAACTCCCTAATTCCTACGATAATTCTGGATAAAGACTATTTACACATTCTTCTAAACAAATATGTAAGTAAATTCAGTCACTGACCTCGCTGTTGCTTCTCTCCGTAATGACGCGCATCTAGTCACGTGACCCGGATGTTTACCTGTAAGTCGATCAACAGTCTAACTTATCATGTGTTCCCGTACTACTTGTATCTACACAGCAGTTGTGATAACCAACCTGCAGAACACTGACTTATATTGCGTTCAACTACAGCAGGGGAGAGAAAGCTTATGGCAGCCTTCACTGGTTGCAAGGGCTGCGTGGTATTTATAAGATAATTGGCGGCACAGACACAATCATACAGTACTCATACAATGTATGACTAATTAAAATCAAAGGCGAAGATATCTACTGATGTTTTAATTAGGGTTGGGGGAGGACATTTTTTGTTTCAATTATTTTGAATTTCTGTGTGTCGCACACCTGGGGCGGGGTCCGTTGATTTGGTAGGCGGTATGATATCTGACACTCGATCTAACACACCGTCGACATCCACACCCAATCACGTCGACATTTCACTACATGCGCTTGTACTAAATTGCAGATCTACTTTCTATAACTAGCTTTACACGAGCCCCCAGCATGCATCACCCCAATGAAAGAAAACTCAAGGCAATTTAGTACGTTTTAAAGATTACTATAATTTATCAATATAACAGGGAATACTCCAGAACAGGTAACTTGGTCATAAGTTGTCTCCCCTAACTTGGCTGGTCCCCTAGGTCGTCCAGTTCCCAATTGTTTCCCCTTGCATCTAATGTCTCCAGATATCTAATGAGTCACAGTTCAATTAACCTTAAATCTAACTACACACACAACACACTACTTCGCACAACACTCGCTCGCCACTTATCTCGTTACACCAATAGTCACGTGACCGTAGAGGCCTCCCCTGCTCGACGTCCCCGAACTGTTTGGGTCACGGTCAGTGGCAGCGGCTTCTCTGTCTCTAGCGCAGAGACTCTGGCACTGTCTTGTTTACACGGACTCTGGCACTGTCTTGTTTACACAGACTCTGGCACTGTCATGTTTACACAGACTCTGGCACTGTCTTGTTTACACAGACTCTGGCACTGTCTTGTTTACACAGACTCTGGCACTGTCTTGTTTACACAGTGTCTGGCACTGTCTTGTTTACACAGACTCTGGCACTGTCTTGTCTTGTTTACACAGACTCTGGCACTGTCTTGTTTACACAGACTCTGGCACTGTCTTGTTTACACAGACTCTGGCACTGTCTTGTTTACACAGACTCTGGCACTGTCTTGTTTACACAGACTCTGGCACTGTCTTGATTACACAGACTCACTCATGGCGTTCTTGCTCCGGTCTTGCCGTGTGTCACCACGACTTTTTCCTCCCTTTACATCTGGGCGTTGACTCAACTGCAGCACCTCTCAGGGACCGACACTGATTCACCAAATTCAGCTTTTACTGGGTTCATCAAACAGCTGCCGGTACTGAAGCACTATACACTCTGTTACAGAGCGGGTCAACGCATCACTGAAATCAACTGTTCAGTCGACACACTTCTCAGGCAGGGTTAAAGTGAATTCTTTAGACAGCTTCAAGCCGACTTCAGTCAACTTTACTCCACAAAAGTTGCATGCGACAGACCCTGACGCTGATGTCACTTCCCAGAAGTTTCTAGCCAAAAACGCTCAGCTTTCCTCTCTAGATCTTTCTGTCCAAACCTACGTTCCATTGGCCAGTCATGCCACCTGACACACCACAACCAATCACGCCTCACAGCCACCACGAGCCTAAGCTCCCATCCGCACAAGCATAAATGACGTAATCTCTAGAGAGAGAGAGAGAGAGAGAGAGAAATGACGTCATTTCTAGAGTAAAACAGATGCTCTTAATGTAAGTCTGTAGTGCTACAGGATTAGCCACACTATATACGATGTTTATATTAATCGTCGTTTGCTTGCTTGCACATCTATGTAATCCGAATATTTTCTAGAGTTTCAAGAACTCGTCCACTAGAGTTTAATTGCGTTTATCTAAAACCATCAGTTTATAATTAAGTTTTCCTGTCAGAAATTAGTGTGAGTTTAAGTTTTGATCCTTTTGAACATATGTTTGTGCACTTAAGCTAATGAGTACACGATGAAGCCAGTAATGTTCTGTAACACTGTAACATTATGTAAGACATCTAGTAACATAAATTACACACAAGATAAATTATAATATAAATTACATATAATTGTTGCTACGACAGCTCTTCCATTTATATAAAAAACTGGTTTTATTATCGTTTATTTTCTTATATAATAAATTATTCTCAAAGGTGTTTACTTAATATTCTTGTGTCTAATCCACGTTCACAGTGTCCACAAAAGATTTGAGAAAAAAACATAACCTTCTCTCATAGTTGCAGTCGTCCTCTCTGTTAATGAACTCAAAGGAAGTGTGAAAGCCCAGCAACACGGACGGAAATGAGATTTGTAGTCAACCTTGAACTAGTTTCGAATGAACTATCACCATCACACACGTTATCCTTTTGGTCAGGTCAGTCCCATGCCCGGTCCGGGCGTAGGGGGGACCGTCCGGCAGCAGCAACAGACAGAATTTTCCACCCGGTCCTGTCTTGAGCAGATGAGAGCAGGTCTGGCATCTCGCGTTCGGTCCATTCTTTGATGTTGGTGACCCAGCTTTTCCTCGGACGACCACGACGACGGCTCCCTTCGAGGGTTCCTTGTAGGATCGTCTTGGACAGGGTGTTGTGGCGGGTGACCTGACCGAACCAGGCGAGCTTGCGCCGCTTCACTGTGGCCAGAAGGGGCTCATGCGGGCAAACGAGAGTGGTTACGGTGCTCCGTACGTATTCGTTGGTCTTGTGTTCGCGGTACGAGATGCGGAGCAGCTTTCTCAGGCACTTGTTCTCAAAGGCCTGGAGTTTCTTTTCCGTTGCGGCAAGCAGCGTCCAAGTCTCGCAGCCGTAGAGTAGGATTGACATTACGAGGGACTTGTACAGCCTGTGCTTGGTACTGAAGCTGATTGAATTGCTTCGCCAGATCCTGTCCAGCCTGGACATTGCGGATGTTGCCATACCAATCCTGATACGGATCTCTGCTGTACAGCAACCATCTCTAGTCAGGGTGGCACCCAAGTACTTGAAGCTGTTGACCTCCTCCAGGTTCTGGCCGTTCATGACGATGTTGCTGCTGCTGTCGGTGGTGGAAATAATCATTACTTTGCTTTTTTCTGAGCTTATTTCCATGCCATAGGCCCCCGCTCTCCTGGAGAGTCTGTCCGTCAAATCCTGAAGTTCGTTGTTACTGCCTGCCATGAGGTCAATGTCATCTGCAAAGCGGAGGTTGTACAGGGGTCTGCCACCAATGGAGATTGAGGTAAGGTGGTTGTGGAGGGTTTCTTGCATGATTTTTTCAAGGAAGATGTTAAAAAGGATGGGAGAGAGTAGGCACCCTTGACGGACCCCGATCGTCATCGCGAAGAACTCGCCTAGTTGGTTGTTGAGTAGTACCGCGCTGGAGGCGTTCTTGTAGAGTACTGCTACCATCTGGATCAGTCCCTCCTCTATGTTGAATGATCTCATGACCTGCCAGAGTCCATCGTGCCAGACACGATCAAAAGCTTTTTTGAAATCGATGAAGTTATGGTATAGTTCACGTTGATGCTCCAGGTGTTTTTCTATCATAACACGGCAGTTAAAGATCTGTTCTACCGTGCTTCTTCCAGCCCTGAAGCTAGCCTGTTCTTCTGCCAGCAGTTCCTCTGCAATAGGTTTTAAGCGGTTGAGGATGATTCTGAGCATTACTTTGCTTGGGTGACTTATCCTCTTGAGGTCTTGTTAATACTGTATAGCCAAATCAACAAGGCGAAGGACCGAACCTCAGCGCAGGAAGAGGTCAAGAAGACGTGGCCAGCTAAAGGGTGCGTCATCGCACTTGGGGATGGAAAGGAGGTCGTGTGACGCCAGCGGGGGAGGTCAGGTGCGAGTCGACGGTAACGGTCGAGGGGTTCCTCACCCAAGATGACCCTTAGACCAGGTTATGCAAGCGTCTGACGGCCGAAGAGTGAACAGAGCTTCTGTCCTGGCACAGCAGTTGTACACGCGGCTGAGCTGTCAACGTGTTACTCGTGACATCGCACCACATGTAGATTGTATGTAGAATGTATCTGCACTGCCAGCAGAAGCTGTGTTACAGAAGATTTGTGAGCTCACTTGCAGACGACACGTCTAAAGCAGCTAAAAATTCGCAAAGAGCTGAAGGCATGAAGAAAGGAGCGACAGAAGATGGGGAAGGAGAAGCCAGTCAGCTTTCGCGTTCCTATGGAGGAGGTGGCGATCAGCTGGTACCTGTGCCACTATACTCAGGTGACACAGATATAATGGCCATTTAGTCAGTGTTTTATATATAGTCTATGAACATTCTGAAGTGAACAAAATGGTAGAGTATCACTTACCAGGTATTATCTGTACTATTCATATCAAGAGGGATAACCATATGTAGATATTGTGTAGAATTCAGTCGTTTGTTTATATTTTGGTAGACAGCTAAACTCTAATTCTGTGCTAAGCTTAGTGAGGATACACTTGTCTACTAGTATAGGGGCTTCGATAAATCTAGATGAGAGAAATTAAGTGTTAGAAGTTATTGGTTTAGTGAATGTTTAAGTTACAAATAAGGTGCTATGCCAGATCTGTAACACAACCAAATGTCCATAATTATAAAATATTGTTAATAACTTACAATAATGGTGCTTGCACTTATTTGTCAGCAATTATTTAGACACGTTGATGAAAACAATTTTTACTGCTTGGTTTAACAGCAACTCTTACGAATTACGAATACTGTTGATGCACAGTGTTTATAGTTTGAGAAGTGTTTCGTGAATTACTGTAAATAAGGATTGATGTATATTGTTGTGATGTTGTGTTGATTTCTGTTGAATAGTATTCACCTCGTGCCATGCGAATGGACTGTAAGTTTCGCTGTCTTAGTATTACACTTTGCCGTCTGTTGAGCAGCGAGACGACAAACCATCAATGCACAGAACTCTGATACATTCTTCTGGTTAAGGTCCAAGCAAAATGTAGTCATGCCAAATTCACAAACATGCCTTAAGATAAGGAAGGCGTGAAGAAAAAAAAAATGCTGGAAAAAAGAAAAAGCAGTGTAGTTGACAATATAATTACGAAAAAACGAGAAGCAAAAAACGTACTTGAAATCTGTCATCGGTGTCACTAAGTACAAGCAGGTGTCAATGGTCTCGGTGAACATAAACAGGAACATTTGTGAAGAAAAGTTTTGCTACTTTGGGTTCTACTACAACACTGTGTCATGCTGTCACACACAGCGCCACCTCATCTGACAGCAAACTTTCTATTGTGTGATGCTGACTACATCTAGGCTGACTCAGCGGCAAGAGAGAATTTCTATTGGCTGACGTTGGGCAGGAAGGGATTGGCATGACCTCGCATCCGGTAACTCGTTTAATTTTAAACCAAGTCTGCCTCCCGACTGGAATTCTTACCGAAAGGACTTGCCTGTTGGTAGACCCTGGTGTATTGTCTTTCAAATATTGAACCCTGGCTCGTCGTCTTTAATCTCTAAAATATTGCTTAATAGGAGAAGAAATAAGCTTGTGAAATCGGCAAACAGTTCGTTTTATTTATTCCAATCAGCGCTCGCTCTCTCACTCAAACCTCTATATACCCTCCCACACACCCACGCAAACCGCAAGCATCGTTGGTACAGTATTGCTAATTACACATTTCATTTCTTCTAAAATATCACATCACGATAGTGAAATAATTTGTTATCTGGTGTTGCTGAAATGTTACTGTTGTCTTTGTGAGTCATCATGTATTAAATTGGTTTGCTGATGTGAATATCGTGTTCCTCGTTTGTTTTCTTTCATAAACACAGACCGTTACATTCAAACCTCAAGTCTAGTCACAGTTTATTCTCTAACATTTCTCATCTTGCGATTAATTTCATGTACTTGGTTTTAAATTCGTATGTGCTGTTTATTTCTTTCCTTCTCTAAAAAGGGTTTGCGTTCTACTGAATAAAGAAATTAATTAATCAATCTCTCCTTCTCTCCCTCAAAGTCGTTGTCAAAGTAATGGCGGCCGACCTACAGACTCCCAGTAGTGCTCTACAGTCGACAAACGGGATTTGACTTCCTGTTTTTCTTCCGGTCTTTACGAGGAACAACGAGCTCAGTGAGAAACAAGGACACAAACAGGACAACTTGAGGTCTAGTGATGAGTAGACTGTGAGAGCTGCCCACCCGTCCACAGTCCATGTTTGCGGTCCTTGACTGTAAAAATTTTGAACTGTGAAGAAGTTAAACTAAGTTTGTTTTTTAAAAAGATAAAACTTAGATGTCTTTCATCCATATTTCTCTTGAGGTTTGGCCCTGATGCATGTGTTGATAGTAATGTCCTGCTCTTGAGGATTTCATTCATTTTGGAGGAGGGGGGTGAGAAGTGTTCACAACACCTACAAGTCACAAATTTCTGAATGTGATGAAACTTCCCTGATTACCTGTAAAATATACGCAATTTTTATCCAGTACACCTATTCAGTCTCGAACATGCAGGTGGACAGGATCCAACTAGGAGTAAAACTCGGACTTTTTAGCCCGGTCTTGATAAAGTTTCTCCAGAAAAAGGCCGACATAGCGAGTAGCTGTGTGATCCGCTGTTATTCTACTCTACTTCACACCACTGTTAGACAGGTGCGGCCATGTGGAACTAAACCCGGGTCAAATGAATGATCCCACCCTCAACGGATTCATGGAAAGAATAAAGAAAAGAAGGGAAAAACAGCTCAAGGTTCAAGATAACAACTTTGAAACCTATCAATGAAGCTACACGTAAATCAATACTGAATCTAACAAAAGATATCTCAGCTTAAAAATTATTTGAGCGTACAGAAACACACACTTGACAAAAATTCTTGGGACATAAACAATCTTTATAATAAGGGACACACACACCAACTCACGTATGAACGAACTAGAGAAGGAAATGAATTCTTTAGGGAATTTCTCCAGAAGAAATAGCGTGAAATTTATAGGTGTCAGCAAGTCGCGTAGAGAGGACTCCAAGGAGTCTGTACGAAACATTGTTAAATCCTAAACAATGACTCGAAAACAAAAGACTGGACAACAGATAATTTTGAGCCGACACAGAGAGTGGGTCTACATAAAGAAGGGGGTAAATACCCCCGCACCATCATTGTACGCTTGTACAATTGGGAGATAAGATGGCAGTGTTACAAAAATTCTGAACTAAAATATGTCCTCAGGAATAACGGGATTAAAGTCTCTGCCGACCTCACAAAGTGACAGCGAACAGAACTAGACCGCGTACAATAGAATGAAAATTTGGTTACTACAGGAATGGTAGATTCTATATCGAAGAAGGACGTGCCGGTATAGGATCCCAAGAAGCCACCAACTTGAACTTCAAAGGAAGAAGCGAAACACGCGGAAAAGTCACCAGGGACGCCTGTGTCGACTATCGTCCTCTGCCTCCACATCTCTCAGATATAAACAAGACACGGCAGACAACCAGGAGACTGCATTCTCCAACAACTACATGCGACGAGAGACCCAAGAATCGAGAAAAGCTCATCTCATTCGGACTCCATTCAGCACAGAGGCAACAGAACTACAGGTGGTAGTCACACCAGAGACCACTCCAGCAACAAGTCCCCACCACTTCTCACAGACATGCTCATGATCACCGCGGTCTTACAGCACGAGACAAGAATAGCATAGAGACAAGAAACGGACCGTAGCTAGGGATGGGGCCCTGGCCCCAACCTCACTGGCCTACAGAAACCATTAACCTTTCTATGTTGGAGCGTTTGAGGTTTGATAGAAAAACTGTGTGAGTCTAATTTTGTCGACTTTATCGCTCCAGGCCTTTTATCTTACTGCTGAAACAAAGACTGAAAGACAACTTTGTACATAAAGGGTTAGACAAAATGGAGACAAGTGATAGGTACTCAGCCTACAGACAGTTTAAAAAAGGAATTTGAACCAGAAAGATAGCTCTCAGAATTAACCATACAAAGATTCAGAAATACTCTAATACGATTTAGACTAGGATTTAGCGAAATAAATATCAATAACAGATATTCTAACATTTTGATCAAAAACTGTCCTTTTTGTCAAGACAAAATGGAAAATGAAGAACACATTCTGCTGCAGTATCAAACCTATGTTGCTATCAGTGCCAAGTATCTTACAACCCTGATACACAGTGGATACCTCCTGTGGGACCCCGGGGTATGCTTGCCAAGTGAGCATTGTAAGAACAGGGTCCCTGCCATCCAGCCAGGCATGTCGTAAGAGGCGACTAAGGTGGACACCTCACCTACAGGTAAAATAGGTTGTACTGGGGTTAACACACCTACCATGTAAAAAGAAACCAACCTATTACATAAACTAACACCAGAATATTTGACACAGATGGCGAAAGTAATCAAAGACACCAGGAGACTTCTGACGGACGACAGCCAATCCCGAAGGAGAGCTGGCGCCCCGACAGTGAATTTTACTCAAGCCAATGCAAAAGTTGAGGGTGGAACGTCCAGACCTTGTAACAGACTGGCAGGATGCACCAACTAGTCAAGGAGTTTGACAACGACAACTTGGACATCCTGGGAGTCAGTGAGGTCAGATGGACCGGCACGGGAAAGAGGAGACTATCGTCAGGACATACCATTGTGTTCTCAGGAAGATCAGACGCTCAGCACTCTGAAGGAGTAGCACTACTCCTCAACAAGAAAACGGAAAAGGCACTGCTGGAATGGAAGCCTTATGGACCCAGGCTTTTGAGAGCAAGATTCCATTCAAAGTACACCAAGCTGACAGTGCTAGCTTGCTATGCACCAACAAATGACTCCGAGGCAGAAGACAAGGATGCTTTTTACAATCAGCTCCAGGCAGCCTCAGAGAGCGTTCCAGTCCACGACATGTTGCTCATCATCGGCGATCTCAATGCCAAGGTGGGAAGTGACAACACCTGCAGGGAGCATGTCATGGGCAAGCATGGAATTGGAACCATCAATGACAACGGAGAGAGACTGGCAGACTTTTGTAAAGAAAACAACCTACTGATTGGAGGCACACTCTTCCCACACAAAGACATCCACAAGGCAACTGGGACATCACCAGATGGGATCACAAAGAACCAGATAGACCATGTCATCATCAACCGAAAATGGAGGAGCTCACTTCAAGATGTTAGAGCCTACAGAGGAGCAGACATTGCCAGTGACCACACTCTTGTGACAGCCACAGTTTCTCTGAAGCTGCGTCGATCACGAGGAAAACAGGCACGTCAGCAGAGAGTGGACTCCGGCAAACTCAAAAATCCAGCCACTGAAAGGGCCTTTGCTATGGAAGTAAAGAACAGATTCCAGTCACTAGGAGACCAACAAGAGATGACCTTAGACGACTTCAATCGAGTCTTACAGGAATCAGGAGAGAAAATACTGGGCTTCCAACGGAAAAAGAAAGAACAGTGGATCAGAGAAGAGACATGGAAGAAGATAGAAGAGAGAAAGTCAGCCAAACAAAGAATCAACAGCACCAGATCTGAACGCCTGAAGGAACAACTCAGACAAACATATACAAAACTAAACAAAGAGGTAAAGAGGATGGCAAGAACCAACAAAAGAGACCATATAGAGAAACTGGCAGATGAAGCAGAAAATGCAGCAAGTAAAAATGACCTGAAGACACTGTACAAGATAAACAAACAGCTAAACAACGGGTTTAAGAACAGTGATGTGCCAGTGAAAGACGTGAACGGTAATGTCATCGAGGGAGAGGCAGAAAAACTACAGCGCTGGAAGGAACATTTTGAGTCGGTTCTGAACAGACCAGATCCCCCTCAGCTTGCAGACATCCAGCCAGCAGCTATAGACCTTGACATCTGCACAGACCCACCAAGCCTGGAAGAAGTGACAGCAGCAGTCAAGACAATGAAGAGCGGCAAAGCACCAGGGGCAGATGGAATAACAGCAGAGATGTTGAAAGCAGATATAAATGTGACAGCTCCCAAGCTGACTGAAATCTTCAAGCAAGTTTGGGAATCAGGGCAGGTCCCTGTTGCGTGGAAGACAGGGCTCATCTTCAAGTTACCCAAGAAAGGAGATCTTGGAGACTGCAATAATTGGAGGGGCATAACACTTCTTTCCCTCACCAGCAAGGTCTTCAGCAAGATTGTTTTGTCAAGACTGACGGCAACTCTTGAGAAAGACCTCCGACCACAGCAAGCAGAATTTTGCCCTGGGCAATCCTGCTCCGAGCACATCTTCATTCTGCGACAGATTCTGGAGCAGAGCAACGAATGGAACACACCGCTGTACATCAATTTCATCGACCTGGAGAAGGCTTTTGACAGCTTCCACCGCGAGTCCTTATGGAAGATCCTGAGGCTTTACGGAGTCCCTGCAAAACTTGTTCAGGTCATTGCAATGCTGTACAGCGATTTCAAATCCCAGGTTGTCTGTGACACGGAGCTCACAGACCCCTTCAACGTCAGTACCGGGGTGAAGCAGGGCTGCATTCTGTCGCCGTTCCTCTTCATCCTGGCCATGGACTGGATCATGAAGACTTCCACCGACAGTGAGAGGAGAGGGATCAGATGGACCATGACTATGACAGCAACAACAACGCTGGAAGACTTGGACTTTGCTGATGACATTGCCCTGCTGTCACACCGCCACCAAGACATGCATGAAAAAACAAAGGCCTTCTCAGAAACAGCTGGAAACCTTGGCTTGAAGGTCAGCACAAAGAAAACGAAAAGTATGAGAGTGAACGCCAGAGTCCAAGACAGCATCAAACTAAATGGAGAAGAGATTGAGGAAGTTGACAGTTTCTCCTATCTTGGGTCCAAAATGTCAAACACCGGGGATGCGGAGGGGGAGAGTCGAGCCCGACTGGCGAAAGCCAGCCAGGCCTTCGCCTCACTCAGGAGCACATGGAAGGCAAAAAACATCAGCCAGAAGATCAAGCTGAGAATCTTCAAGTAAACTGTGATCAGCACCCTCCTTTACGGATCAGAATCTTGGAAGATGACCAAAACCATCAGTAACAAGCTTGACGTCTTCCAAAACAGATGCCTCATGCGCATACTTAACATCTTTTGGCCAAATACCATCACCAACGAAGAACTCCACCGAAGAACTGAAACCGAGTCCATCACCACGCAGGTTCAAGGAAGGCGTTGGCGATGGATTGGACATGTGCTCCGCCAGCAGACAGCAGACCTCTCCACAGTCGCCCTACGATGGACTCCAGACGGCCGAAGAAAACGAGGCCGCCCAAAGGAAATTGGAGAAGAACAGTGGAAAGGGAGATGAAGGGAAAGGGCTGGACATGGGGTCACCTAGAGCGGGTTTCAGCTGATCGACATCGGTGGCGGACGAAGGTTGAGGCCTTGTGTGCAACCTGATGCACGAAGAGGAATAGATAGATAGATAGAGGCTGCTTGACCTCAGGGTGTAAAATGTTTAGGACATGAACATTGACATCTTAAGGGTCAAGAACTTTGTCGCTGTATCATGGACTTCAATTAAGCCGTCAACTATGGGGACTGTATCGCCGAGGCTGGTTTCAATGTTTAGTCAGGTTTTTCGGACGTTGTACATGACGGTGATGACAGTGACGATGTGAGCTTTAATGATGAAGTTCTACAAAATGATTGAGACAGAGTAACTTCTGGTGCATCCGACTTCAACTTCCACAATTTCGTTACTTGCGATGAGAGCTTAGACACTTGCGGTGTACTTTCTCTTGAAATATGAGAGGAAGCTGCGGCTGACACACAGCAGTGATGGTGTCGATGGCGACGCCGGAAGTGACGAAGACGACTATTGAGAATGAACAGGTCCACTACTAACAAGTGTCCGAAGCCCTCACAGCGCTGGTCACGTGAGGAAAGTTGGCCTTCAGCGACATGCTGGGACACGTGCCACGTGCTGAACACGTGATGTAAACACGAGCACAACTCACAGGACACGTGACGTAAACACGAGCACAACTCACAGGACACGTGATGTAAACATGAGCACAACTCACAGGACACGTGATGTAAACACCAGCACAACTCACAGGACACGTGATGTAAACACCAGCACAACTCA
>SRHC01000374.1:201361-217994 GCA_004794325.1 Pomacea maculata | reverse complement strand
CATCTATTGGCTGGAGTCCACTCCGCCCGTTTCACTCGCCCCTACAGCAAACTTGAGCTACATTCAGTAGTCTGGAGTTGTTACCCTTACATCTACAGTTATCTCCCTTTACTGGCGGCACACAGGGAGTCCTGGCGTTGCTCTTCCTTCTACATCTTTGTTATTATTTATTAGCTTGTTCTACATCTTTGTTACTATTCTGTGATCTTGTTCAGCACAATAAGTTCGCCTCTGGCTGACATATTGCACTTTTTAAATTTCCACCCTTCCATTTGCAACATATCCACCATACCCACTAACCCCCAAAGATCCCCACCCTCACAGAGCGAAATCACCGCGAGTTGGAAGCACTTTCCCTCAAAATCAACAATCACTGACACTGAAGACCTCAGAGAACCTGCAAGTCCACTGCTTACTGTGGGTCAAAGGCCGGTCATTCTGTGACACTCTGGGGGCTAGAGCACCGATGTTACACAACTATTTGAGGAACACACACACAAACACGAACAAGTACGCATACGAGTACACACAGGTCAAAAATATCTGAACTGTCAGACATTGATTACAACTATTTTTGGCTTTAATTTCCGATAAATATTGTAAATCTCGATAAAATAATCTTTAGTTTTGCTAAAGTAGTCCGCAAGTATACAACACGAAGAAAGTCATCATTAGCAACCTGGCTGTGATGTGGAGACATATTCTACAGGTGACATCGAACAGACTTCTTGCTTCAGCTACACACAGCTAAAGTTGTCACCGTCTAACTACCAAGTGATTTAATCTACATATATTTCTGCTTGTATCAATACATACATGCATATCTGTTTCTGTGTGTGTGTGTGTGTGTGTGTGTGTGTGTGTGTGTGTGTGTAGATTTTGAGGTATACATACATATATATACCTCAGTGCAACAATCCTTCATGATTAACTTTCATCACCACTCCTTTGTATGATAGATTGACTGTGTCTTATTCATCCTTGATAGGATCTCCTGTGGAGGTGACAGACGATGATGCATTGGATGAAGTTCATGTGTGTGTGCAAGAGGGTATAGGTGTGCGTGCGTGTTAAATGTCGCTATGTGGGTGTGTATGTTTATATATATATAAAAATGTTATTTTAACATGTAAAAATTATTTTGTGAGCGAAATAAAAATTTCTGTCCTGGATTATGCTTGGTACAGATAGTAAAGTACACGAAGACCGATATATAAATCAGTCGTTACTGTTTAAATTAATGTCTCTGAGATTACATGTCAACATTTGCTAGTTTGCCATTACATCCAATTAGTAACATGTTACAATAGTCGATCATTAGCATCTAAGAATCCAATATATGATGTTATAAGGCTACAAGTCTTCTTTACAGCTTATGGATCCTGAAGACAAAAGCTCATTATACCAAAGACATGGAATCTGTGGTGAGCCCTAAAAGCATAAATGCAACATTCGTGTTAATTAATTGTAGCCTTCTTAAAATTCTGTTGATCTTCCACTCATTTGACTTAAAAATCGGTTTGGTTATTCAAAAACCTCACAATAAAATTGATAAGGAATAATAGTTTTGTCAAAAACTGTCCATCCTATTAGCAATCGGATGATCTCAGGTATTAATAATCTCACTAAGAATGATATCTGGTCTACTGGGAATAATAATCTTTCTACACATCTGTCAAAAATATACAATAAAAAGTTAGGGACTTATCCATGGAGTTGGGTTTTCCTAGAGAAATTTTGACTCGTCGGACCCCACTTTGCTTCAGAGTCCCAACCACCCTGACATGTATGTACTTAGAGACGTCTATCTGGGCAGACAATCACGAGCTTTGAAGAACACCGTGACATGAGGTAAAGTCGATCATTGTGGAAATCCAAATTACTTTCCTGCACGACCACGACGACTTTTCTCTCCAAACCACGAACATTGCGAGTATTTGTCACCCAAACCACATCAGTGCAGGCCGTGGCCACGTCCTCAATGTTCTCATCTTTCATAATCTCTACTGGAATACTCGAATTTTGAAGTCCGCTTATCAAACCAGAGATGTGTTTACGGCCAGTCCCTGTAGGGTCAACCCCTGTAAGGTCAGTACCGTACAGGACCAACATGTCTCTCCACTCCAGGCTAGGTTGTGCTGTGCCCGACGCCGTGGTCCTTTCTGCGGCAGGTAACATTAAAAAGGAATGGATTAGAATAAGCAAATAAATTTCCGTTATAATTATTCAGGGTTTTTTTTTTACAATCTAAAGGTAACTTGTATGTAAACCGACATCACACCACATACTACCCACCTGAAACGCTTCCACGGAGTCTGCGAAGGATTGTGGCCACCTGACAACCACAGGTTTCACAGTCACCTGGATAGAGAGCTGGGTGTCCCTGAGGTTGGTGGTATACTGTCTCTAGATCATTGTTTTCTTGGAGTAACTCTACTTGAGTATATGGTTTGATGTTAAAACGGGCGGTCCGGTGACAAAGTGTCTGTGAAGTGCCGTGTGTAGCAGGTGAACTTGCTGTGGTGACAGTGTTATTTCAGCAGCATACCACACTCCTCTACCTAACTGACTGTCAGCCTGGATGTTGACAGACAAGCGGGGAGGAGATGCACATGGTATGGTCACTGTTCTCCTGGAACTACAGAAACTGATGCAGAAAAACGGTAATTTAGTAAGAGAGTGGTCGCTAAAACAAAGATCCAAACACCTCACACATTTTAATTAATTTTTGTAATGCCACGACACACAGTAAGCAGACATGTTGCGAAGGTAAGTGTGGGGTCTAGTAGTTAAACTGATTTTCAAACCCTAGTCGTGCCCGACACCGAGGAGCTTTGTAGCTCGTTTCATGTGCACAAATACTTTCAAAGCTCATCAGAACAACAAGAC
Organism: Pomacea maculata; assembly: GCA_004794325.1. Taxonomy (NCBI): domain Eukaryota; kingdom Metazoa; phylum Mollusca; class Gastropoda; order Architaenioglossa; family Ampullariidae; genus Pomacea; species Pomacea maculata. Next base: position 215,105 of record SRHC01000374.1, on the reverse strand, counting down.
AGTCCTCTTTAAAAAGTCAGGTAGGCCAAACTAAGGACAAGCTAGGACAACATGTTATGTACAAACTTGTGTTCTTGAGCAATAATGATATTAATGAACATTTATATAGTACTTTTCGGATTTGCACAATGTGTTTTATAGAACTAATGTACAAAAGTAAACTGAATCACCAACAACCACGCCCCCATATTTACATATAAGACACACATTCACTTCTACAACACACTCATGAGAGCAGGAAGCGATTTGATGTTTGTTCTCCTTATCTGTCCCCTCTACTGCCCTCTGTCACGTGCACTTCACAAACTCGCGGAGGTTTGGTCCTTCGTTCAACAAAACTCAAAGATAACCTGTGACTTGCAACTTCGTGATGTGTGGCTTATAGATTTCTCTTTTTTATTCTAGGCCATGGACTTTGGACAACAGAAATTGTATCCCACTGTCTACATTCTGTGTTCAAAGTTACAGTAGAAACACACCCGTAAGTCAGTGAGGATTTACTGCTACACGCACCGACAGGTCAAATAATACAAATAATATACAACAGGCACAGGATGAAACTGCATGACCTCTCTCAGGGCTAGCTCCAAATTTACTGAAGTAAACTTTTCCTGACAGCAAATATCTAAACATCAGACACTCCTGTACCCAACATGTGATGTTCACATTACCCTTGTACCCTGTTACCTTCTCTGTAAATTGTTTTTGCCTCAAGCACTGAGAGCATGCACTTACATGAGTGTGGTCATGGGCTATTTATGTGTATTCAAAACTATTTATAGACAGTTGTTTACACAAATGACAACAAGGTTGTAATTACACCTAAAGCTTTACTTTGGATGTCAACTCAATGTTTTATAGTTGGCTGGCTGAAGGGTAGATGTTAAAGTAAAACTAGATGTTTGATATTTTTGTATTGTGCAAGTGTTCAACAGTTTAGTTACCTTGCTGTCTTTGATAAAATCTGTCTGTTGATAAGAGCAGAAAGTGTAGTTCATATTGCCTGGTCCACGTGGCTAATAATTTGCGGAAAACAAATTGTTAATGTAAATATGAGAGATATTAGCATTCTTCTGAGTTTTTGCGCTGTCACAATATGTTTATACAGCAATGAAAGTAATTTTTATAAATTAAAAAAAATGCATTGCTTTCACATTAACAAAGAGGTAAAAATGTAATTTTATCTCGGAAAGCAGTGTTTTTAAGATACGACTCCAACTACTAGAAAAACTGTCCGACATGAAATAAGTGAACTCGTGTAACACCAACATGTAGGCACTGGCTGCCTTTCATCGCCTGATAAGGTAGAGGGATCAGCTCACCTGGTCGTAGAGACATTAATTCTCACACCTGTGTCACCTGTAAATCGTCACTCCTTCAGTATGTCGACCGCACTCACCGAGCGATAACCCTTGACCTCGGCATGTCATAAGGTCCTAGGCAATTTGTGTCACATTAAAAAGGAACGGACACTTTTTCCTCCATAGCTTGTGTGTTAGTCACCATGTTGCTTTGAACGAATGTCAGGATCAAATTGATAAGAACGAGAATATTTAAATAAGTAATAATAATCTGTACAATCTCATGTTGTCATTGTCGTTGGATTAATGTGACGACATCCAAAACTGATTTTGTGAAAAAATAATTAAGATCACGTGATGTCTCCAAGACCCAATGACGTATCGTCTCTATGGCGACAACAGTGTTGACCCTTGATTTACCTTCTGTCGGAAGATGGTCTTCCTGCTGTGATCAAAGATCGGGTATGTAACTGGAATATTTATACTAAATAACCGTTACACCAGTGTAGACAGTTAATAGTATTAGTACATAATTGTGTGACTGTAAAGATTAGCATGAATATTGAAGACTGTCTCTGTGGACCACTTACACTACTAGCTTGCTAAATGAAGCATCGACATAATGTCTTCCGACTGCGACCTGTGTCACAACAGAGACGTTACACCCTATGGACAGCCACCTCGAGGCGCTCGCAGTGGGAAAGCGTTGACTCAACTCGTGTCCGCGGGGTGGAAGAGTAGGTGGGGTACAGGCAATATCCGGTCGCTTTGTTTTGTATCCGCGAGTATCTTTCAATCCTTTGCTATTGAAGAAATCCTCTTAGTAAGTATGTTTTGATATATATTTATTAATATGTGAATGATAATGTAAAAAATCTACTCTCAAACACGGCGTTGTATCGTAGTATTTGTAATTATGTTAAGAGTCAAAATGTTTTTGTCAGCAAGTTCTCGTTCTCTAGCTCATTGTTTTTCTTAGTGGTTACAGACGATAGTTTGTAGTGAGTTTATAACAAATTAAATTAAATATTATAATTATTATATAACCTAAAATAGGTTATTTATTCTCTTCACACCCACACACACTCTCTATTGCGAGGCGGTTCGGTGGATCAACTGTTAGCGTCTGTCACCAATACAGTGAGGGTTGGCTGTCCTGGGTTCAGCTCTCGTCTCGGGCATGCTGTTCTTTCTCTGCACGTGGCATCTGTTTACAGGGCTGGCTGCCTTGCTGTAATATAGCCTTAGTTGCTGACTCGGCGTAAAACACCAACCCCCTCCCCACTCTCTCTCTATTGCGAACAGGATCCAGCACTCAGCAGTTTCAAAACAGCAGTGTTAAACAATGCTTATACTAGGCCATTAATAGTTCGATTATTTTTACAACTTTAAATCTTTTCATCTGGCTCACCAATACTTAAAACCACTGGAAAGAAGTCTGTGAGCAGCTCACCATTTTCATTGCAGTTGCCCACACCGTGCTTTCCCATTATGTGTCCTTTGTTTTGTTGTCATTTCCTACTTTGGCATTCATGTCACCCATTATGATCTTTAGGTCTCGTTTTTGAGTATGATCAACCAGAGCATGTAGGGAGTTGTAAAAATCTTCTTTTTCCTCTTTTTTAACTGCGTTGGTAGGTGCATAGCACTGGATGATGGTGATCTTTCTTCCTTTGGCGTTGAACCTGGCTGACATGAGTCGTTAGTTACCCATTTGTGTGTGAGAATGTGTAGGTGCGTGTGTGTGTTAAATGTCTGAATGAGTATGTATGCCTGCCCGTCATATTATATGTCTTGGGTTTCCTTGACAGACAATAAAGTTTGATTTGATTTGATTAGAAGTTGCTCATTTACCCCTCCGGAAACTTCCAGTCGCTCACACAACTACGGACTCATTCCATTCTCACCTGCTCACACTGTGTTCATCACAGGCTGAGGAAGCGAATCGTCCACAAGGTCAACCTGGACACTGAATATGGGTTGTATACACAATGTGTGTGTGTGTGTTCGTGGCACTCTACATAGGTTGTTGATTGAAGTCAAGGTTGCCGATCCTCCGAGGTCACTAAAGTCTAATTAAAATTTGGATGAATTAAGTTTTTCTTGTAAGTTTGGCAAATTACGGGCTCCACAAATTATTGAAAGGGAAGCTAAGTAGCAATCACATGCCATGCTTCATACAGCAGTGACATTAGACTACACTGCTGGAGAATGATGAAATCTCTGTTCTAAACAGGTCCGTGATGCTCAGTTTTGGCAGTTTGCAGCGGACTCAGTGCTGAGGAGAAGCAAAATGGGTTTCCTGTTTCCAACTCACTTTGTTATATGAGAGGAGGACATCGCTAGTCATGTCTGGACCTCAGCCACCGTCATCACAGCAGGTGAGACAAAGAGAACATTGTCTACTGGCGGGTATGTTGTTATAAGAGTCACACAGTCTCTACTGACTAGTGTTGCCGAAGTCTGAGCAGAGCAATAATTTATTTGTTTAGCATTAAGCAGCATTAGAAGCCTCTAGTTTCAGGTGTTGCAACAACAGTCCTCTGTTTATCAGGTGAATCAGGTGATATGTTGAGGTTGGACAAGTGGACTGTAAAGGAATCAGAAAAAAGAAATTGAAGAGAATTTACTGCGGTAATGCAATCATTTACTGAGAGAAAAATATAGTTCTAAAAAAATCTAATAATCATTTTGGTTACAATATTTCGTAATATTTCCCAACTTATCATGTACATTCAGCTATTTACTTTATGCAAAGGAAAGAACATGAATATTCGCAACTGACAAGATTGGCAAAAAATATCTGAAGATGCGAAACTGAAAGATTTGATGAATCAAAGCAATTGCTGACACACCTAACTCAATGTTAAGCAGATTATCTTCCTCCAAACAAGTCTGGTCAGAATAAGAACACGAGGAAATCTCAGGAACCTTAACTGGGTGAAGGGTCAGACTACTCCAATACGAAAGTAAATGCTGGAGCTTCACAATTTATACTGGTAGAGCCTTTTAACGAAGCCGTTACATCAAAGAGAAGGTGGCCGTCGTGAGATGCTTGTACACACGAATACCTGGGCACTCACACACACCCGGGGACCTGACACACCTGGGCACTCCTACTCACACCTGGGCACCCCACACATCGGGGATTCTGACTCACCCGGGCATATTGATACACCCGGCCACTCACACGCAAATCACTTGCCATCCGCCCACCTTCTCAGCTTCCCATCCAGCCAGACGGCAATGGTCTGTGACTACACGTGACTTTGCGATTGTCAGTCGTCATGACGACAAACAGGAAGGGAAGTGTGTGAGCTGAGGAGAGTGTGTATGATAACCACAGTCTTGTAGAGGTGTCCTCCACTAAAGCAGGCTGTACCCACACAGTTGTAGGGAGTCATCGACCTTTTTGTCAATACACATCATTCTACATCATGTCCAAGCCGTGGGAAGAAATTTTATTCGTTTTTTTCAAGTAATACAGTCACGTGATATTAGCATGTATTGCTGCTGCGTTTTTCTGTTTATATCACTACAGTAAAGTGTAAACATCATGTCACCTACGCTTTTTATGTCAGTACCTGAACTCTCACATCATGTCACTGACGTTTTTATAAGAGTTTATATACATAGTGTCCTGATTATAATTTCTCTCTCCTGTCTCTAACATCTAACAACAGGGCAAACGCCAGAAGGCCGCTGGTGGAGGTCGGGTCAAAGTTTACCTACACGCCGTGACTGATGCACAGGCTGAACTTATTACAGATGTTGGTGAGTAGTGTTTAACATACACAAGGTTTCTTACTGCTGTTGGTGAGATGTGTTCATATACACGGGGCTCTGACAGATACGGTGAGTTGTGTTTAAGGACAGTGAGGAATATTGCCGGAAGGAGAGATAAGTAGTTTCATGATAAAAATACATTTCATATATTTAACTTTGGATTTGGTTTACTAAAGTGATACAATAAGTAGCGATGTTAAGAATGAAAAATTGTTTACAATTAAAATGCATCCCTTGCTTCTTAGGAAATAAATGTCCACTTGAAGAGATCAGTAAGAAGACAGGCACTGATGTAGAGTTCGACCCTCGCCCCTCACCTGTACCAGGTATGAAGATTATCATCATCCGCGGTGTCCCGTCTAAGATCGAGATGGTGGTCAGACTCATCCGTCAGGTGACTGGTGCTCAGGTTAGTGTAGTAGTGACTACCGTGAGTAGATGAGAGCTACACTGAGCAGTTAAAACATACCTGTAGAAACTACAATAAACAGCAACAACTTAAAGTGAAGAGTAGTAACAGTGGATGATGATAGGTAACAGTGAACCATGGTAGCTAACAGCGATAGTAGCTAACAGTGATAGGCTGTAGCTAAAACAAAAGATATAACAATAGATACATTGATCAACAATAACAACTCTAGGCACCAGAATACTAAAAGAAAAATTCAGAGAAATTAACAATTATTATTACTAAAATCATGGGTTGAAAGCAACAAATAATATTATGATTAAAAGGCTAAAAACTTAGAGACATCAACAACATTTTAGCAGAAACTTGTTTGTCTCACGTGAACTGCGTTTCTATTGGGTTCTGGGAAGAGTCAATAGGCAGCTTTGCAATCGATGGAACTAATTTATTTTTAAAAGTAGAAGCTTTGGTAACTAATTTTACAGCCGAGAGTTCTAAAACAATTTGATTCAAAAACAAAAATTGAGCGATTTGGCTGAGTTTTAGAGATTTTACAACAAGGTGAAGATGGAAGACCAAGCTGTGCATTTTCGCCATATTTTACTGTTTTACTTCAGTAAAGGTAAGATTAAAGGTAAAAGTTGAGCAAAACTTCACAACGCTTCACAGGAACATCAGCAGAATACGATGGTTCACGAATTCTGTGCTGGTGATTTTGATCACGGTCATGGAGGCTCACTGTTTGATGACGTCATAATAAAAGCATTGGTTGAGTGAAACCCACGTGACACGACACGACAGATGGCTGAAACATTGAACATTCATCATGGAAGCGTTTACCTGAATAATTTAACTAAGCTGCGATAAGCTGGCTCGATACTTGGGTTCCTCATGAACTGAAAGACCTTCATTTGACGGCGCGTATGAACATCTGTAATGTTTGTTAAACGTCAAGAAGTCGATCATATTTGAAGCGACCGATCACTATTGTAGATGAATAAATGAATAGATTGAAAAAGTTGTGCAAACGGTCTTGTTGCCGACACCACGATTCACCTCAAACGATATGATCAGCAGTTACAGTTTATGGGAACTTGAATGGAATGTGTTGCACACATAGATAAGTGTGCTTAGACAAATATAGAAGTATACATTACTTCTCTGACAACCAAATGACTTAAACTAACGCCATTTATGAAAAAGATACAAATGTGAACTAAGTGTTGACGCCAAGTAAACTGTTGTTGCTTATACACAGGACACACTGCCAGACCAAGCCCAGACATTCTGGCTCCAGTGGGTTAAGGCATCGTTCCCTGATCTCCAGTCTCGCGCCTACTTCCTGCCTCCTGTCTGCTTCAACCGCGTGCCCATGTCTAGAGAGACGGTTGCTGGTCAGGATGTCAGAGTGCTTGACTCCCACTATGAAAAAGCAAGTCAACGAAGTGGTCTTTTACAAAAAAAAGGATCTTTACTAAAGTCATCAAAAACACACGATCCACAACATCAAGATGTCTTAACTTCAAACACGCCGGTGACAACTCCATCAGAAACAGCTGAGACTTCCATTTCTCAACCTGCTACTGTCCAGGACAGTGACATCAGAGATGACACAGCCATAAATCAAGTTCTCTTCTGTCTTCAGAGTTTGTCAGAAAAGAAAGGAGAAGTGTTAGTTGGAATCACTCGGCTCAACTTCGGACAATATCTGAGTGAACCTGGTTTTGCTGTGGCGGCTGCCCAGTTACCCCGAGCCTCCAGCCTACCTCCTGACTTGCCACAGAAATGGAAACAGGGAAAATTTGATGTGCTTCTTATTCACCGACATTACGGTCTTGTCGTCTGCAATGTCATGTCGTTCGGTGACATCACAAACGATCATAAAATGTCAAAAGAGGATGTTGAGAAGACCATTAGAAAGAAGCTGAGAAACGCCGTGTCACAGCTGGACAAGGCGGAGGCCATGTTGTCTCACCTGGTGTCTGATGTTTGTCCCGGTCTGCGCATCACTAAGACCATCGCCGTCCCCAACCTCACGACTGACCAGCTACAGCAGGCCATCTCTCACGACTCACAGCTCACTGAGGTAAACATCAGTCTCCCTATTTTCAAAAGAATAAATGCGATTGTTTTGATATTATGTTGAATATTGTACATACAGTGGATCTGTTTTATAACTGTTTCGCTTTCCTTTTCATACTGTTTTTGAATTTAGTAAAGTGATGTCAGTGGAGACTTACGTTGAGATCAACAGACGACTAGAAAGGAAAAACATTTATGCCGACCTGGATAATAAAGTTAGCTTGTGTAGTAGGTGGCCATAAATTAGTTTGTTAGTCGGTTGCCGATAAGCATCTTAAATCGCTGGTACCAGGGTAGAGGCAGTGAGGTTAAATAAGTAGCGGCTATCCAATGAAATACCGGAAGTCAGAGAGAAACTTTCATCCGGAGGGTAGAGAGAGAGTGTGTGGGGGCAAAGGATCTGACTGACCCGTACAGGCCTAGCTGGTAAGTGTATCATCTGTACAGACATGGTAGCCGGATGTTGGTGGAATATAGCGATACTCTATCAGCCATATGTGACCTAGCCAGGTTGTACCAGAAAGTTGTGAGATATTTACAGTATTTACAGTACAACATAGTATGTCTACGACATTCTATAGACAAATAGACATTTTCATATAATTCAAACCTAAGTCTAATATGATCATCAGGTCTTACCAAGGAACATTAATTATATACATATACAGGTATGTTCATTATACTTCTACCCATATATACATACACATATCTTTACCTATTGAATAGCATCTTATGCACAGCTACATTTAAATATACGTAAGCAAACTAACCTTCAGATCCAGAGAGGTTGTTCCGGAATATAAATAGTTTTATCTCTTTTATGTTAAAAGCTTGTAGTGACCTGCTCTTTTGCCGACCTGTTCGAAAAGTTTTTTTATATCACAAAATTCTGTCACAGGACCTGCATTGCTGTCTAAAAACAACTGACCCCGTCGACATCGCTGGACTGTGTCTGTGCTGTGATCAGTTGTCTGACCCCAAGACCCCGTGTGACGTCAGTAGTCACGTGTTAAAGAAACTCGGCAAATGGTGGAAACGACATGTGGCTGTGTCTGGGCCTGACAGTCACATGACACGTCACGTGTACAGGACACTAGTAGCACGGTAAGATACACTGTGTACAATGAGTATCACAACATAAACTAACACTGTACGAGTGTTGACGTGTAAATAACATTTGATATCAAATGTACGTGTGGTGACAGTCAGTGGAAGACTGACATTGCTATTGAGATGACAAGATGTCAGGTCTACTGTCATCACATCCTCCCACAACCTCCTCCATCTCACCTTCATCGTCACTAAACACACTTGAGCTTTGAGCTACTCACCCGTTGTTTATGTTGTTTATTTATTAAGTAGCTGTTGTTGTGTACGTGCTGTAAACACACATGTTTATAAGACACAAGACACAGACTGAACAAGTCTCACACAGTCAAGTATACAAGGATGTCTGTCTACTAGTCTCCCGCCACCTGGTGAATGTCTGTCTCCCCGGCTTGAATATTTAATGTTCATTATAGTCACTCATTAACCCATTGTCTCCAAGTGTTGTGTCTAGAGGACAGTTAGTTACAGACCTCTGTCTGGTGTACCGAAGCAGTCACATGACCATGGTCACATACAAGGAGCCTGCGAGTAACCAAGCTCAACAGGTCTGTCAGGGGAGAGGCCAGACTAAAATGTTGCACCCTGGGCCTTTAGGTTGGGCGCTTGCTTTGGGCTGACAACCCACTCATGTAAAAAAAAAAAGCTGTGAGGGCTTCGGACACTTGTTGGTGGTGGACCTCTTGATTGTCAATAGTCGTCGTCGTCACTTCCGGCGTCGCCATAGACTCCATCCTTGCTGTGTGTCACAGCGGCAGCTTCCTCACATATTTTAAGAGACAGTACATCTCAAGTTTCAACGCTCTCGTCGCAAATAACTAAACCGTCCAATTTGAATTTAGATACACCAGAGGTTACTCTGTCCCAATCATCTCGTAGAACTTCATCATTCAGGCTCACATCGTCAGTATCATCATCGTCATGCACGATGTCCGGCACACCTGACTGAACATTGAAACCAGCCTCGGCGATACAGTCCCCATAGTTGACGGCTTAATTGCAGTCCATGATGCAGCCACAAAGTTCATGACCCTTAACATGTCCATATTCATGTCCGAAACACTTCGAGGTCAAGGAGCGTCACAAGTTTTTAAATAATATTGCACGATACAAATGCTTTAAATTCAGGTTGATCTCGTAATTCCTTGTTTCCTGTTTTATCCCCTGATATTTTCTGCCCGCACTTTCAGTTTTGACAGGATACAAAGTAGAAAATAAGCTAGTTTCACTGACATTGTAGATATTTCTGTGTGAGGAGGTTAAAGTATAAATACGATACCCACACAGTCACACACACTGTGTGCCATTTCTGTCCTTCCCTGGATAAGCGAGTAGAAGCCACATCCTGTAGAGATAAACACGTTGTCACGCTAGAGTAGTGATAGGGCTACAGTGTGGGTTTTGCACTTCTGTTCTCTCTCACGAGAACGGCGGACGCGCATGTAAACAGACTGACAGAAGGAATAGTTAACCTTTGGCGGTGCTGACCGTAAGATCAACAAAGTCCAGGCAACGTCGCGGCCTCTGACGTAGGAGCAGTCATCGCTTCAGGCGTATGTCCGCTACTTAAAAGACCGTTCACGTCACGACGGACACATCACGTAAGGTCACGACGAAGTAAATAAAGTGTTTCCTCCATGTAACGTCTATTATGGCGGTCCTTTGAGAAACGTGAAATCGAGGTTTTACTGTAAATATTTTATGAAAATTCTCTACAATTTGGAACAGCAATGTCAGGTTAGTTTGTTTATTTACTCAACTAAACTATTTTCACAAAGTTAGCAGAGGTGACAGTATTTATTGGTGAAGAGAATAAAGTTAGAGAGAAGAATTCATGCTTCACCGCGACATGTACAACTGTTAGTAGACAGTAGACCGTTAGTGACAGAGAGAGACAGAATGTAGTAACTACTTTCACTTTTTGGTTTTGTTCCTATCATAGAAGTACTTTAGTAGGTCAAGACAGAAAATGTTATTACTGAATGTAACAAACCACTTGTAGTAAATAATGTAAATCACTCAATATACAGGGTTGGTCACAGCAGCTGATGTGATGTTTATTTTAACAGTAAGATGAGCTCAAGTCTCCAACATTTGTTTGTTGCAGGTTCTGTGGTCCAGCGACAACAGTGAGTGTGCCATGCACATGTCCTCCACGTGTGAGTGTCAAGACCCTGGGTCAGGCCGTGTGGTGGACAGGAGAGTGCTATACTGCTGTAATCACACTCTTCCCGGAGCAAGTTCACCTGCTACACACGGCGCCTCCCACACTCTTTGTCACCGGACCGCCCGGTACAGGTAAAACTGTGGTGCTGCTGCTGATGGCCATACAGTGGCTGCGGTGTGGTCACCACGTCTACGTTGTCAGTACGTGTATAGGGAGTCGTGCAGCGTGCAGCATGTTGTATCACCTGTTGCTGCAGACAGTAAAGACACAACAGTCAGCAGGTGTTTCACCTGGTCAGCCTCACCTGCTGCAGTATCATCTTTATGACGGTGAAGACGTTGAGAAGACCGTCAACGACTTGTCACAGGCGGCGAGCGGAGGGTAGTTGTACATCATCGCTGATGAAGTAGGCAGTGAGTACAGGTGAGTTGTACAGCGTGTGATGTGATGATAGACACACAGGTAGATGCTGTCAGCATTTATCGGATTAAAACTATTTGGTGCTTAACAGGTGATGTTTCCTCAACTGTTGTGACACCTGATGGAGGTGTTGTGTTGCCAACATAGACTTCTTTTGAAGCATCGACTGTTACACAGATTGTGTAGCAACAGGTGTCATTATTGCGACATCACTTACTTGATGACATCATTGGTAACAATATTAGACATAATACACAAACAAAATCAGACATTAATAACAGTACACAGTGTAACGCGAGTAGCTACATCGTATGTTACAGTCTTGGCTACAGAATCAAGATCTTTCAGACTTTGTGTGACAAGCTGCTGACACAAGTTCCTCGTCTCCATCTGTGGGCGGCAAGTTGTTTGCATGAATACACACCCGCCGGCTGGCAAGTGGAAAATTTAACCAGACCCCTCCGCTCACCGCCCGCCGTCGTCAGGGAAGTCGAGCAAGACGAGATGTTCACTGAACACCGTTATGTCCACCCGTACAGACAGCGAGGTGTACCCGACCACACAAACGGCCCGCCAGTCAGACGACTGTATCATTACCGAGATCAGGGTCACTCAGGTGACAGGCTACGTGACTGTGTGACGTGCGGTCGTGAGGTGGCCAGCTTCCTACACAGTCTCCGTGTTGGTGTTACAGGTAGGTGTGGGTATTGTGTAGTGAAACGTTTTTTATAGTTAAACACTTACTTGTGTGATAAATAACGAACAGGTAAGATAGAGTCTTGTAAATAAGACAGTGTGTTAGTGAAATGTGTCTCTCTGTTTACGTATTGACGTCACGAGGCTATTGTTTATATCAGACCTGGGCAAAGGCCGGCCTGCGGGCCGGATCCGACACGCCTCCTGTCTCTGACCGGCCCGCCCGCTGGCCCGCCCGCGTATCTTTTATTCCTGAACGATGAAGCAGCTTCGGAAACGTGACGTCAGCGCCCTTGCACACTTCCCTTCTAAGCCAACCTCAGCTTCACTCTTTGAAAGCTATGAAACTTGTTCTGGGGGACTAATTCTACAACTTGTAAATACTTTAAATTCACTTTATGCCACCCTTCAAAGTATTTAAAAGTTGTAGAATTCGAAGGCTTCCGAAGCTGCTTCATCGTTCAGGAATAAAAGATACGCGGCCCGCCCGCCAGTATATATACTATATAGGAGCTCTGCTTAGGCAAGAAATTGCGTCGAGTACGCATTAAAAGTTCGGAGGACCCCTTCAATTTTCGTCAATGGGGTCCCTTTCAAATTTAGAGCGAAGAACAAGGACCACGTAAAAAAACTGAAGAAGGGGTCCCTGGGACCCCAAAGAATTTAGCCTTATAGCAGAAGCCCTGACTATATATACAGTATAGGGTAAAACTGGGTTAACTATATTAGTCCGGCCATCTAAAACCATCCCAATTTCTCATGCGACCCCTTGGGAAAATTAATTGCCCACCCCTGGTTTATATCCATGTTGACAGAGAGCAGCACAACAACATCTACAACATTGACCTCTACCAGCAGTTGCACAACACCACCCTGTCTACAGTGGAGAGACGTGTTGGTGTTGTACTGGAGTGAAGTTAGTGGTCAGTCTGGTGTGGTGACAGGACTGCAAGAAGCAAGTATCCCAGTGCGGGTGATGACAGATGATGACATCGAGGACGTGGCCACGGCCCGCAGTGACGTGGTGTGGGTGGCTAGTTGACGTCGTGTTCGTGGTCTGGAGAGAAAAGTCGTCGTGTGTCTGGAGCACCCTAAATCCGAGTTATTTAGATCCGAGCTGTTACAACTGCACCACTTTACCTCTCCCCGACTTTACCTTATGTCCCGCTGTACGTCACAACTTGTGATTGTCTCCCCTGACGACAGGCCGCCTGAAGGTGACTGACACTGACACTGACACACCTGTGACCTGCTGTAGTCGTGTGTCAGTCTCTTACATCAACACTTTTCTTTTGGTGTTTGTCCTCTTGTACTCTCAGTCTATCACCACGTCATCGCCTTATGATGTAAGAGAGATGACGTCATTACAGATTTTTACATCACGAGGTCCGTGTCTCTGTTTACACAACAAGTGTCAACAAGTTTGTCTGTTACAGAGAGGTGTGTGTGTCATCATATCCGTGCGTGTATCAGTCTACCAGTGTGATATCTGTGTCAATGTGTCATTCTACTAGTGTGATATCGGTGTCAATGTGTCAGTCTACCAGTGTGATATCTGTGTCAATGTGTCATTCTACTAGTGTGATATCGGTGTCAATGTGTCAGTCTACCAGTGTGATATCTGTGTCAATGTGTCAGTCTACCAGAGTGATATATGTGTCAATGTGTCAGTCTACCAGTGTGATATCTGTGTCACTGTGTCAGTCTACCAGTGTGATATCGGTGTCAATGTGTCAGTCTACCAGTGTGATATATGTGTGAATTTGTCAGTCTACC
>SRHC01000374.1:135955-201290 GCA_004794325.1 Pomacea maculata | reverse complement strand
AGTCTACCAGTGTGATATCGGTGTCAATGTGTCAGTCTACCAGTGTGATATCGGTGTCAATGTGTCAGTCTACCAGTGTGTTATCTGTGTCAATGTGTCAGTCTACCAGTGTGATATCGGTGTCAATGTGTCAGTCTACCAGTGTGATATCTGTGTCAATGTGTCAGTCTACCAGTGTCATATATGTGTCAATGTGTCAGTCTACCAGTGTCATATATGTGTCAATGTGTCAGTCTACCAGTGTGATATCTGTCAATGTGTCAGTCTACCAGTGTGATATCTGTGTCAATGTTTCAGTCTACCAGTGTGATATCGGTGTCAATGTGTCAGTCTACCAGTGTGATATCGGTGTCAATGTGTCAGTCTACCAGTGTGATATATGTGTGAATTTGTCAGTCTACCAGTGTGATATCGGTGTCAATGTGTCAGTCTATCAGTGTCATATCTGTGTCAATGTGTCAGTCTACCAGTCTCATATCTATGTCAATGTGTCAGTCTACCAGTGTCATATCTGTGTCAATGTGTCAGTCTACCAGTGTGACATCTGTGTCAATGTGTCTATATGTTGTACACGTGCTGTCAAAGGGCCTCACCAGACTGTAATGTCAGTGCCGTGCACTTAAGTGTTTAGTCTGATATTGTTTACTGCCAGTGATAAACAAAGGGGACAGAACTCTGAGACTAAATACAGACACGAGTGGTCCATCAAAACCCACCTCATTGAATTAAGAGATTCATTGATTTGTAACCGGACTGACCGACCCTGCGCTAACACCCTATGCTACACCTTATCTTATCCCAATCGATCAGTCCGTTCTTCGTTGTTGTTCCAGGGAAGAGGACGGAAGTTCCCAAGGAGAATTTTCCACTCTATGAAAATCCTAGCTCTCGTTAGTCGGATGCGTCGTCTACTCTTTTACCTGCCTCGCGTTGAGTTCTTTTTTACATATCCATTACACCCGAACTCAGCCGACCTTGGAGTCCACACAAGACCTGCTTTACTTTCCTCACACTAACTAAAGTGTCTTTTCAATCGGTGCATCAGGTACGCCAGACCTTCTCGCGTATTCTCTCTGCCGCTGTGTCACGACTACATACAATGTCATACATGAACAGTACACAAACCTCACACGCGTTCACACGGCGGAGAGATACGTACGACACGCTAGCACTCGTTTGCACTGACACGCTTACACATGTATTTAGGGTTTAAAGACATAGATTTATTTACATGATATACAAAACAATTACTGTACTGATTCTAACCTACCTATCTAGCCTGTCATAACCTAACACCTAACTCCGTGGGGTGGGGACAAGAAGGCTGAGTAATGCAAGCCTCTATTTCCAGCGGACCAGATAGCCTTGCGGGACAATGGTACTTCTCGCTAGCTCAGGAGTGGGTTAGGGAAAGAAGGTGGGTGTACACTCCCATGTTATCAGACCTAATGTACTCACTACCAAGTACATTAGTCCAAAACAAATCTAATAGTTTCTAAACATTTTCTAAAATCAAACATGTCAAAACATTTCAGTTATAAATCAGTTTCTCAAGTCCGAATGCACAAGTCATTTCACAGTTTGTTCACTTTTCTTGTGCAGTTCACCAATATCTTGACAAAGTTCGTCTCAAACTTTGGCATTTGGCAAAGCATCTTCGGCAACTCCCAAATCTTCTCCAGCGTCCATAGAACACTTGCACCACTTGTGGTTGGCCACCCGGTGGTCACCGTCACGCGCAGAAGTCGTGCAGCACGCGCCTCCCCTTTGGTCTCAGCAACTTCGCAGGCTGGCGCGTGGTGGCGTCCTTGGTAACCTCGCAAGGTGCTCGGACGTTTGTGGCGGCTTCGCGTTCCACTCGTGGTTGGTTATGCGTTCACCAACATCTGACTGCCCAGCCCTTCGAACAGGCTTGACACACTTTTCCCTCCCGTGAAGTGAAGTGATTAAGTGGGGGGAAGAATGACATACATTACGGGTGTTGCTATCGTCTTGTCTACAGTGTTCCTCTAACACACAGGAACTACACACTAGCACACCAGGAACACATAAAGAACTACTGTCACTAACTACTTCATTAGTTTCGGTTTGTTTGTGCCTACACTGTTCCTCTAACACACAGGGATTACATTCTGGCACCCTAGGAACACACACAGAACTGCCCTCGCTAACAACCTCATTAGCTTCAGCCTCCTTCTTTTCACACTGTTCCTCCATCTCTCTACCCTCTACAGACGTGCCAGACATGTTATACTCCATGCTACCCTTGAGCCAGTCAGCGGAGGTACCATCACTCGCGGGAGCTACCCGCTCGCTTTGCGTGACCTCCGTGCCAAAGAGTTCCTCTGCATGTCGCTAGCTGCAACCTGATCGGTCAAACCCTCTCCACGCGCAGGAGTCAGTACCCTGCTTGGCTTCTCACAACACTGCATACTCTCTTCCCTTTTGCAACACATTCTGGGTTTTCTGGACAACCTATCTTCCTTCCTCTCTACCTCAACATCAGCAGACCAAGCACTGTCGCTAGCTTCTGCTTTTACTTCTTAAATGTTTGTAACAGGGACTAACAAATCTTCTCCCTCTACCTCAACCAGACATCCAGCGACCTCTATCCCTTTCTCTTTGTTGCAGTGTTGTCCATAGGAATGGGAATCCCATGGGATTCCCATGGGAAACGTCCCATGGGATGGGATGGGACGGGACAGCACACACTTGTATTTCCCATGGTAGTCGATACTTGATATTGCAAAATAAATTTACTGTTATTTCATTCATCAAGGATTTAAATCTTTCCTCTGAATCATCTATTGTATGTGAAGTAGCAGGAATTATAGAACAAAAGCCGAAAAGTGGTTTTCAGTGTTGTCCATAGGATTGTTAATACCATGGGAATCCCATGGGAAACATCCCGTGGGATGGGACGGGATGGGACGGGATAGAAAAATATGTCCCATGGACAACCCTGCTTTTTTGTTTGCGAGTACGAACACATTCCTCTGGTCCGTGTCTGCAAGTTTTCTGCCGACACTTGTCCCTCCTCCACGGGTCAAGGTCGGGACTCTACTCTTAACCCTTCCTAGTTTTCCGAAATGCCTCGCGCGGTTTCATTTTGAGCCCGTGTCGCCGGGTCTGGACAATGTCGCGAAATGTGACCCTCCTCGCCACACCTATAACAGGTCACAGGACCACTCCTGTCCTTTCCTCTATTCTTCTTGTCTACCACCTTCTCTGACAACTGCTCCAACGTGCTACACACTAGCTTGCTAAGGTTTTCGAATGCCTTAAGAAGTTCGTGTTCTGACGTGTCTTTACCAATGCTCCTGACAGCTTCTTCATTCTCAGGCTTCCTACTCTCGAACTTCTCGTCAAACGACTCGAATTCGCTAGCCAGGGCCACAGCTTCGTGAATGGACGAGGGGTGATTAAACTGAACATGCTTCCTCAAGTCCTTGGACGGAAGTCCACTTACAAACTGGTCAATAACTATGGTTTCTCTAGCTTCTAATGGCATGTTGGGGTACGCACTAGCAGCAAGACGATTCAACACGAAACCATACTCCGTGACACTCTCACCTTTCTGTTTGAACCTAGACCTGAACTCAACACGCTTTAGACTTTCTCTCTCTGCAGGGTCGAACCTGCGCTCTAAAGCTGTCTTTATAGCATCAAAGTCCTCTAACTCTCCTACACTCAGCTCTCCTAGAACCTGTTGGGCATTACCTCGCAGGCACATGGCTAAGTTCACTCCCTTCTCTGCATAATCCCAATCGTTCCATCTAGCGACTGTTTCAAAATGGCGGAGCCAATCCTTAAAGTCGCCTTTAGTGCCTGTGAACATTTCTGGTATTCTTTCCTTTCTACTACCTGGGAAAGTACGATTTAGAAATGTGCTGTTAGCAACACTTCCGTTCCTACTCCTGGAACTAGAACACTGGCTATAACAACTGCTGAACGAACCTTCGTCACTACTGCTGCTGCCATTTCTACGTGCACTAGACACGTGGGACCTCTGACTCCTAACCCTATGTTTCTCCTTTCCGCTCTTAGTCACTTTCTGAGGAAACCAGCTTTCCTTCCTAAGCACAAGGATACCTATACACACACCTAGCGCAAACACCAGCGCACACAAAGCAACCATTAACAACATGATGAAAAGAAAACTCTCCTACCTCTACAGGAATGTGACACAGCAGCCCACCGTCCAGCGAACACAGAGAAGACCGGGGCCGACACACTCGATTGAAAAGGATTCGGGTCACGGCACCATAAATTTGTAACCGGACTGACCGGCACCCTATCTCTTAACACCCTAGCGCCAAATCAGTCCGTTCCTCTTTTGTCCGTCCAGGGAAGAGGACGGGAGTTCCCTAGGAGAATTTTCCTGTCCACGAAAATTCTGGCTCTCGTTAGTCGGGTGCGTCGCCTAGTTCTTACGTGCCTCGCGTTGTGTTCTATTTCTTCTATACCTATTTCCATACGCACCCGAGCTACAGCCGACCTAGGAGCCCACAAAAAACCCTGCTTTACTTACTGACTACACGTAAAGTGTCTTTTCAGTCGGTGTGTCAGTTCCGCCGGACCTTCTCGTGTGTTCTCTTCTGCTGTGTCACGACTACATACACAGGGACAGTACACACACTAGCACTCGCTAACACTACACGCTCACACAAGTGCTAAAGTTTAAGACATAGATTTATTTACAGAATATATACATCTACCAACAAAACAATTACCAAACTTATACTAGCCTACCTACCTATAGAGAACCTAACACCTAGCTCAACACCCAAGGAAGGGAAAAAGGAAAGAGACTGAGCGTCGCGAGCCGCTATTTCCAGCGGACCAGATGCATATTTCAGCGCCTTGGTACTTCTCGCTAATTCAGTCTCCAACCGCTCTAACTGCCATAACGGCAGGACCAATTCTCGTCTCGAGAGAAAAGGTGCGGGCGCTGTTGTTGTTTTTAGTAGGAAAGTGCTTCCACCTTGCGGCGATTTCGCACTATGGGGGGGGGGGGGGTTACGCCGTGCTAGCAACTATGGCTACATCACGGCAAGCAGCCAGCCGTGTAAACAGATGCCACGTGCAGAGAAAGAACAACGTGCCCGAGACGAGAAATGAACTATGGGCAGTCAACCTTCACTGTATTGGTGACAGGCGCTAACCGTTGCGCCACCGAGTCAGGTGCGGGCGCTGCTCTTTGCCCGCATTTTGTACAGGGCAGCTTGGGTACTACGTCACCCGCAGTTGCTGCCCTGTCTCCCGCTCGCGCGACCACGCGTGGAGTGGAAGGGGTGTGGGGTGGAGGGACTAGACTCTGTCAGCGCTGACCGAAACTAGCGCTCCCGCTACACAGTCAAGTCTGTCACAATGAGCTTTAATTGTCGGCGCTGTGCTAATTGAATCTCTGCAGGCGGTGTTTGTGTTCGAGAAGAGATTCCATTAAACTGAGTACGTGACAGTAAATACGTGACACTGAGTACGTGACACTTAGCACGTGACACTGAGTACGTGACACTGACTACACGACACTAAGTACTTGTCTTACTTCCTTGTAATGATGACGATGTGGATGATGTGTGCGTGTGGGTGTGTCGGTGTGGAAGGTCTGGCATTCGAATGGAGATCGTTGATCAGCCACAAAGCCAGCCACCACACACGCACACCTACACACGCTCTCACTCACTCACGCACGTATGCACTTAGCATTTAAGCACGCAATCATGCACGAGCTCACTCATATGCAAACTCAGATAAATTTACACAGATTGCAAACACAAAAAAAAAAAAAACCAACGTAAAATCATTCACGTGAGCAGATGTAACATCGAGAGAGAGAGACACAGCCAAGATCCGAACCCTCAACATGTTGACATTTGTGCAGACATGCGTTCCAACTATTAAAAACGAAAGATTTTCACAGAAAATAGAGGAAGGTTATATGTCTTCTGCTGTTTATAATCAAAGCTCAAATTAACGAAATATGTCCTGGAGATGCAGATATTTGTGTAGGTCCTCGGACGTTGCTCATAGTGTTTGATACTTCTGGTCTGCTACTCCTTTCCCCCGATAACCTCTTCTAGCAGTCTGGCATGTGTAGGTGTCAGATGATCAGTGACTGGTCACAAGAGAGAATGAATAATTGAAAACAAATCCTCGAGAGCAAGACTGCACTATCAACACTTCCCAGGGTCAAGTTTCAAGACAAATATCGAGGACAGACATCCATGTTTCATTTAAAAAAACAACTTAGTTTAACTCCTTTAAAGTTCAAGATTTTCACATTCAAGGACCGCAAACATGGGAGACTGTGCACGGTGGTGGGCAGCTTTCACAGTCTACTCATCACTTGACCTCAAGGTTTCCTGTTTGTGTCCTCATTTCTGACTGAGCTCGTTGTTCCTCTTAAAGACCGGAAGAGAAACAGAAAGTCAAACGCCGCTTGTGGACTGTAGCAACACGACTGGGAGTCTGTAGTTTGTTAGAGAATAAACTGTGACTAGACTTTAGGTTTGAATGTAACAGTCTGTGTTTATAAAAGAAAGCAAACGAGGAACACGATATTCACATCAGCAAACCAATTTAATACATGATGACTCACAAAGAGAACAGTAACATTTCAGTAACACCAGATAAACTATTTCACTATCTTGATGTGATATTTTAGAAGAAATGAAATGTCTAATTAGCAATACTGTACCAACGATGCTTGCGGTTGGCGTGGGTGCGTGGGAGGGTATATAGAGGATTGAGTGAGAGAGCGAGCGCTGATTGGAAAAAATAAATCGAACTGTTTGCCGATTTCACAAGCTTATTTCTTCTCCTATTAAGCAATATTTTAGAAATTATACACGATGAGTCAGGGTTGAATATTTGAAAGACAATACACCAGGGTCAACCAACAGGCAAGTCCTTTCGGTAAGAATTCCAGTCGCGAGGCAGACTAGGTTTAAAATTAAACGAGTTACCGGATGCGAGGTCATGCCAATCCCTTCCTGCCCAACGTCAGCCAATAGAAATTCTCTCTTGCCGCTGAGTCAGTCGAGATGTAGTCAACATCACAGATTAGAAAGTTTGCTGCCAGATGAGGTGGCGCTGTGTGTGACAGCATGACAGAGTGTTGTAGTAGAACCCAAAGTACCAAAGCTTTTCTTCAGAAATCTTCCTGTCCATGTTCACCGAGACCATTGACACCTGCTTGTACTTAGTGACACCGATGACAAATTTCAAGTACGTTGTTTGTTTCTCGTTTTTTCGTAATTATTATGTAAAGTACACTGCTTTCCTTTTTTCCAGCATTTTTTTTCTTCACGCCTTCCTTATCTTAAGGCATGTTTGTGAATGTGGCATGACTACATTTTGCTTGGACCTTAACCAGAAGAATGTATCAGTGTTCTGTGCATTGATGGTTTGTCGTCTCTCTGCTGAACAGACGGCAAAGTGTAATACTAAGACAGCGAAACTTACAGTCCATTCGCATGGCACGAGGTGAATACTATTCAACAGAAATCAACACAACATCACAACAATATACATCAATCGTTATTTACAGTAATTCACGAAACACTTCTCAAACTATAAACACTATGCATCAACAGTATTCATAATTCGTAAGGTTTGCTGTTAAGCCAAGAAGTAAACATTGTTTTCATCAACGTGTCTAAATAATTGCTGACAAATAAGTGCCAGCACCATTATTGTAAGTTATTAACAATATTTTATAATTAAGCACATTTCATTGTGTTACAGGTCTGACATAGCACCTTATCTGTAACTTAAACGTTCACTACACCAACAACTTCTAACACTTAATTACTTTCTTCTGGATTTATCTAAGCCCCTACACTAGTGGACACAAGTGGCACAGGTACCAGCTGATCGCCACCTCCTCCATAGTAACGCCACAGCTGACTGGCTTCTCTTTCCCCATCTTCTGTCGCTCCTTTCTTCATGCCTTCAGCTCTTGCCGAATTTTTGGGTGCTTTAGACCTGTCGTCTGCAAGTGAGCTCACAAATCTTCTGTAACACAGCGTCTGCTGGCAGTGCAGATACATTCTACAATCTACAATCTTCATGTGGTGCGATGCCATGAGTAACACGTTGACAGCTCAGCCGCTTGTACAACCGCAGTGCCAGTACAGAAGCTCTGTTCACTCTTTGGCCGCCAGACGGCACGCGCGTGCGCTTGCATAACCCGGTGTAAGGGTCTAAATAGCTAATTATACTTTACTTCACTCAGAACCTCCAGCGTTCCAACATAATAACCAACAGAGGGAAATTTAGTGTAATGAATAAATTATTAATAATGGAGAGTTTTACAAATCACTTTACAAGAAGATGCAATTCCAAATATCTTCCTTTTCTAGTTGCTCCGTTACTTCCCTGTCCCTAGTCCAGATATCGTGAGCCATTAATTACCTTAACTACTACACACAGCACACTACACTCGTGTAACACACACTCGCCACTTATCTCTTCACACAAAGTCTCTTGTCACGTGGTGGCCCAGTCGCTGCGGCAGCAGATCCGTCCTGCCAACCACAACAGGCTGCTTCAGTCCGACTGGCAGACGAATGTTTTATTTTCACAGCGGAACTCCTTGCCATCTTGCTTGCCTTGCAGCATGCTCACCGCTCTTTAGAACACAACTTTCTAAATTATTTCAGACTCTCTTTCTGTACTTCAAGCCCTCATTTCAAATGATTCTGACCACCCCCTTGTGGTTCAGATTCATAAAATTCATGCAGCACTCTTTCAGCAAAATAAGGACATTGTTTTTATTTGTGTTCCTGGCCATGCTAGTATTCCAGGCAATGTTCGAGCAGACCAGGCTGCCAAGGCTGCATGTCAGTCCCCTGGTAAACTTCTATCACTTATCTCATCAGACTGCAAATCTTTATTTTCGGCCTACATTCAGTCCTTATGGCAACGCCAGTGGGCCACTCTGGGCCAAAACAAGTTCTATGCCACCCTTCCCTGCCTTTCCGACAGCCTACCTTCTTGCCGCCCTTCGAGACGGGAGGAGGTAGTTCTTACAAGATTAAGGACAGGACACACCTATGTCACGCAAGGACACCTCTTACGAGGGGAACCACCACCTGTTTGTCCTGGTGTAGGGAAAAGTTTACTGTTATACACTTTTTGATTATCTGTCCGAAGCTTCAGACTATTTGTTGTCATTTTTGTACACAGAATTCTCTGCTTCCCTTTATTTAGAATAGGGCTATACCATCAAATTTAAAATGTTCATATCCTGATAGTTCTGGGTTTTTTTTGTGATAGTAACCTTTACGGGCTTGAACACCCTTTTTAATGCTTTCCCACCCTTTTTTACAGTTTGATTACTTATTATGATCGCCTTTAAAAATATATCATGTTTATAAGAATTAGGAAGTTTTTTTTTTCCAATTCCTTTCAAGTTACAACTACTTTTTGCCGTGATATAGCTATAGTTGCTAGCACGGCATAAAACACAAACAAACCCTTTATGAACTTTCACCAGGACTGGGAATTGGATAAGTTTGCTCTGTTTTCAGGTCTCAATATTAACTTTGATAAAACTGCTGCAATTTGGATTGGTATTAATCGAGGCTGCTTGACACGCTATATGACTCAATTAAAAATTCAATCGAATCCCGAAACATTTACGGTCCTTGGTATTACTTTTTCTCTAGACCTTGAAGCTGTGATAAATATTAACTACCAAAAGAATTTTACTAAAATGCACAGGATTATGATGGAATGGAAGGCAAGAGATCTCACACCAATAGGAAGAAACGCTGTATTCAAATCCTTTATACTGTCTTTATTTACTCATCTATTTATTACTCTTCCCTGTCCTGGTAAGAATATTCTTAAGAAAATTAGTCAGTCAGCTTGGAAAATTTGGAAGAAGACAATTCACAAAATTAAAAAAAACCACTGTTATCAGGAAATACTCAGAAGGGGGACTAAAGGTAATGGATATCAATGCTTTTCATAATGCACTCAAGCTGACATGGATAAGGAAGATTTGTACAGCAAACGCAGGCTGGAAGTACCTATTGAATTCAATTCATCCACAGATTTTAAATTTTCAACAGTATGGAGGATACTTTCTGGAAAATATTACTGAAACAAATGTGTTTTGGAAAAATGTATTCGCTATTTTTTCAGACTTTTGCATTAAATTTACCCCGTTGTCACTTACAGAATTTCTGCATGAACCGTTATTTTTCAATGCTTTCTGTCCAAAAATGATACACAAAAACAGTAGAAAAATGGTTAAACTGTAATATTATAATATTATATAATAATAATATTATGAAAATTGGGGATTTACTTGATAATAATGGAATACCTATGAAATTTGAAATATTCCAACAAATACATGGAAAAAATATAAACTTTCTTGAGTATTGCAGTAGAATCATGGCCATTGTCAAAGATAAAAGAAAGATTGGTCACTTATGGAAACAATCAGACATAAATACTACATGCTATGCACCACTGTTAGCCATGATCAAGCATAAAAAGGCACAAAAGGTATATATAATAAACTGTTGTGTTCACAGACGCCTCCTACATGCATTAGAAAATGGGGAAAAGTTTTTCCAGAACTTCAGTGGGGACAAATATTTGCTCACCCTTTTATTGTTACAATGAATACAAAACTTCAGTGGTTTCAATATCGTATTCTGCATCGTGTTTTAGCTACAAACACACTACTATATCAAATAAAACTTAGAGATTCAGACCTTTGCACCTTCTGCAATCAGTCAAGGGAATCTATAGAACACTTGTTTTTTGATTGTATTATTGTAAAAAATTTTGGAATGATCTCTTTACTAAGTTAAAAGAAAAATGTGCTCATTGTGAGCAGATAGAAGTAAAGAAACAGCTAATACTATTTGGAGTCATAAATGAGCTTATGACAGATAAGATATTCAGCCTTATTCTAATTATGTCAAAGTTTTATATTTACCGGTGCAAATGTTTCAACATTCATCTAAGTGTGAACTCATTTGCATTGGAAATAAAGAAAAGATATCATGTAGAAAAATATTATTACACAATAAATAGTAAGCCAGAATGTTTTTTACTAAAATGGTTTGCCAATGAAAAGACCATTCTCGTCACGACGGTTACATAAGGCAGGGCGAGGGCTGCCGTGGGACGTTGGTGACATAACAGAGAAACCTTCAGGGAGATTGGGAATTAGTTCATTTCCATGTTTTTTTTTTTTTATTCCTTCATCATTTGGTAATTTGTGAAATACTCTCGATGAGTAATAACTTTCTTTAATACATTTGTGTTGTTTAACGGGGTTATGCGTACTGGTGGCTCGTTCTAATTAAAAAACTAATTAGCAATTTCGTGTAAGTGTAGGCGGTAAATGTCGGCGTCAACTGTAGATCGAGAGTGAGATCATCCCGAGGTGATTGCGATCACAACCTCTGACCATCTCCACGTACTCAATCCCCTGAGATCGCGACAGATGGTTGATGTGCTTTTGTCACAACTAGAGGGAACAACGGTCCTGGGTTGATTTCTCATCTCGAAGTCCACAGATTCCTTTTAAATCAAAGTATGAAGTAGCGACATCAAATTCTATGTAGGTGTAACATTCTTGTCATGTCAGTATTATTCAAGTCGATAACTCAAAATGTTTTATTGATGTGCATTGGATTGAAATTTCCGTGTGCGTAATTTGAGAATGACATTAAGATATAAAGCCGCAACCTCCCCCGCCCCTCGCACCTGACGGCGCCCCCCCCCTCCCGAAAGGAGACTGTGTGGTACGGTGTATTACCTACAGGTATGCTATCGGCCCCACATATAACATTCACCTAGGTACCAGCTGAGCTACAGGTACTGCTCATGCGGCCTCTTCACGCAAGAATACGTTTTTAACGCGAAAAAAAAGAAGAAAAAAATAAACAACAACAAACAAACCCCACAACCCCATGATGTCCACTGTCCGTGACACACTGTTTGCGTAGTGCCGGCTTAATTGCTCCGACTTACACATTAGGGTCAAGGTTAATACAGACAAACAAAATTTATGCTAATTTTTATTCCAAGTGAGGATTTATCGACCTGTCCGCGCGAGATTGTCAGTCGTAGGTGGGGTTAACGTGCTGCGTAATATGATTTACTGCAGTGTACTCAACTAGCCTGGCACTTTGACCTCCCCTGACATCGCCACTGCGTCCTTGATGTACAAAGGTCGTGATTCAAGTCTCGCAACCACGTGACTACCACTCCCTTTTCTTTCAAATTCATGGAGCTGCCAAGAGGTCTTTTTTTTTTTATTCTGTCCATAAAATTTAACTACATTCACAAAAATCTTTCATTTTTTTACCCAAAAGTAAACTCTCAATCACCATAAAGACTTCCCTAATGGCGAATTTTCTATGAAAATGTGTTTGTCCCGTTTCCAGTAACGTCCATGTGAATCCGGAAGAAATTCCCCGGTCAGGTCAGTGACCTCAACTATTGAGAATGTGTCGGCAGTGGAATGTTTCAGAAAGAAATTGCGAGAATGTGTGAGGAGCGCTGAACCATGAAGATCACAGAGCAGCTATCATCTGCACTTCCATCTTACTGTTGGGGCTTAAGCCTTTTCTCGTATTTGTTATCAACACAGTTTTTTGTCCACTTTACGGCCACGAAATTCTAATCCCAATAGATTTAATGTTACCTACTTTCCTTTGTTTTTGTATTCAGTGTCCCTACGTTTTATTATCATTGTTATCGTTTTAATATGACGTGGCAGTTCTACATTTTCGGAAAAGTCCGATTATATAGACCTAGTAGACCTGTCGTTACAGCTTACGGTAAATCGTTAATGACATGGGGAAACAATAACAATGGAGAAAAACGTGCATTTATTATTAAAATTTGCTATTCCTACCAAAATGGTCAGATTAAAATTTTTAAAAGAAAATTTTTAACATCTAAAGGGCGATTTTTAAGAAATATAGTTTTTGTTTTCTTGTACTAAATTGAAATAACAGATAGTAACTATTTGGAAGGCAGAGCTCATGAAATGGAAGTAGGTCAAGAAAAAAAAATAGACAAAAATATTTAGACAATATATACAACCGCAAAGTACAGAAAGGTCAAGTAATTTCAATATACAATAAACTTAAAATATTACTTACTATCATATTGTAATTTCGGTTGTTGGAGTAAAAATCCATGTCAAACTGAGTTTACTCATTGCCTACTTTAATATATTTATATCTAGTTTCAGCTCCCTACAGGAAGTAGTCCATAGTAGAACATTTCTCTTATCCTCACTATAACAATGTGGACGGATTGAAAATGTTTGAGTTCATTGTAAAACACTACACATAATTAAAGAAACGCGTGTTTTCACATGTTCTGCTCTTGGATAACAGTACTCTTATATATGGAAATTCTTTTCTTGATTATTTACATCAGAAAGAACAAATTGAATCAGACAGCAGCACTGAATTATTACAGAATAGCGAGTGCATTTCAGAAAACAATTTGTATCAGGATTTAGCACTGGGCAAACATTACACTTAGTTCTTTGTCTCGTTTACTGTGTATTCTACGCAAGTACCATTCATCAACCCCCCCCCCAAAAAAAAAAAAAAAAAATTAAATATCAGATTTGTAGAAAATAGTTATGGATATTATTTTCACTTTGGACTTAAAGAATCTCTGTCTAAATCACAGCAATTAGTGCACTACTTAATGTCAGATCATGGATATGACATTCTTTCCATTTTCCTACAAATAATTACCGATGGTCTGCAACTCTTTCACTGTGTAATCACTTTTGGCCTATTCTTGGGAGAGTATGTAGCCCTGTAGAAACTGAACCGTTTGGTTCAGGGTAAGGATTTAAATATTTGAAATGTTTCCATGAGATTAAAAAAAATGACAGGGAGATAACTCCAACCTGGAGAACTGGTTTCCTTTTCTTAGTTATAAAAGTACAATTTTAAAATTAGCATAGTTTTTGTAAAAAAGTTATAATTAATATCAAAAGCTTCAATCCAACCTGGAACTGTCTATATTTAATTTCGTGGATTTTATTTCTTTTAAGAAATTTATATTTAAGATTAATTCTCTCATTTTTGAAAGCAATTCAGTTCGTGCTCATCATTTGATATATTGTTATAGATCTTTTAACCTTTTCTTTGGGAGAATGTAATTAGTGTTAAGAAAACCAACAATTTAATTTTAATGGTTTTGTCAATGGATACATGTCTTTGCTTCTTCTACAACTCATAATTATATAACAAATGTTGCCTTGATATGTCAAGAGGAAACATTTTTATGCATTTAAAGGAGTATCAATGAGACAATGCTTTACAAATTGTATATTTCTAATTACTTTCTTAATTACCTTGCTTTTATCCTTATTTTTGCTGATATTTCCTCTTCAATAAACATCAGTAAAGGACAAATTATGTTTTGTTTGTAACATTTTGCATTTTTGTGAACTTTTTGCTGCTTCTTATATAATCATTGCAAAACACTAATTATTGATCCATTTGTTTGGCATTTATGGGGTTAGTTGGGTGTACTTGATAATATTTGTATTTTTAGCAATTTTGGTACATGTATATCCTGATTTAAAGCAATGTAAATCAGAATACGCTAAAATAGCTAAAAATACAAATAATATATTTTTTTAAAATCTCAGTAATTCAACTGGGATCTATCAGGGATCCACCTCTGTTATCCCAGGTAAAACAGACATGGGGCCCTTATTAAAACCTTTCTGACTTTTACAATGGGAGCCATTACAAGGTGACGTTTATGTCAGTGTGTTTGTATGTGTAGGGTCTAGCGATGTGACGTACACGTGATCAGACGAAGGAGGCGAGCACAATGTGTGTCACTCACCTTATGGCGCAGGCTGCACGTTCTGTGGTTGTTCTTTTCTTCATCTTTGCCCTTCATCTCTTGTTCACCACGCAAGCCCAAACAGGTTTATAAATGTGTGGCAGAAATGTGTGATGATGAAGAATTATTGATGATGATAATGATAATAATAATGACGATGATGATGATGATGATGATGATGATGATGATGATGATGATGATGATGATGATGATGATGATGGTACTAGTAGTAACATCAGGGTCAGAAGTATCCGATCCAATAGATAACAGTTGTTATTTGTTAACTCTAAGATAAAATCCGTTTTAATTTTCTTGTCTTATTTACGCACTAATAAAAACACATTATTTAGAACCATTTTCTCTAAAATAGATGTAAAGGTAGAAGAGATTACAATTGCAATGTTTACAGCGTTTATTATATGTAAAGTTTTATACTTAAACACTTAATGTTTTTAACTGCTCTTTCCGTGTTAATGAATTAACCATTAACAAGTAATTGTTTTAGAAATCATATCAAGCAGACAATGTTTAGAGAGGCTGGCTACACAACCTTGTACTCGTCACTCACTTTATAAAGTAAAAAAGTAGCATTACTTATAATTTTTCTAAAGAAGAGGTTCATGAAACATTTTTATTACAAAGTTAATTGCAAATGTCAATTGTTTCGTTTCTGTTAATGTTACAGATAAAACTATAAGGTGTGACATTCCTTCAGTGGAACCATTGGCCAGTACGTCAGTCACGTGTCACTTTCCTGAGGATGTCAGTCAGACGAAGAGGACCACAACTGTCTCTTTCTATAAAGGGGCACAATATACAGGTGCAGTGGTGATAAGTGTTGTTGCTGCTGTTTGGTTTTAGCATGTTCAGCATTTTCTGCAATGTAGGCTATTGTTTTCATTCCTTTTGAGTAAAAGGGTAAATGATTTGGATAAGTTTGTGATAATTTGGAATGGGGGAACTTCTTATTTTATATTTTTTATTCTGTATTATGTCGAACTATTTACCAGTTATGAATTTGCCCTCAGTTTCAAATGAAAACGATATTTTGGAGTGCTGGTGGCTGTCGGGAAGAATGGATTGCGACGTCCAACGAAAATACAAATTTAACAGAAGAATATCTCGCGAACTCACCTTGGAGATCCCACGAGTTTCTGCAAAAGACATTGGAGGATATGCTTGCAAGCTTTCCAACATGAATCCAAACGACATTAAACCCTGCGAACTGAAGATAAAGCTAGGTAAGATGTGAACACAGCTCACTACCTGCTGAACAAACAGCCAATCATTTCTTATTAAAAATGCTGCAGATATTTAGTTTAGTGATCGGTGTAAAAACAGGTGTACATGCTTTTTTTTAATAATACCACTCACGCGCAAGTACATTTCAAGACAACACAGTGACTAGTGACAGGCTTGAAGGCAGCTGTCAACGTCATACTGTGACGTCACTAAGACAATACGTTGGCACTACACGCTGACATTGTTGTCTCGTGACAGAACAGACAAGACACTGTCATAGTCCATGATAAGGGGGACATCAATGATTACACGAAAGCAGTGCACTTGATAAGTTTTCATTAATGCTTTTTATGTTCATAATGTCAGTGAAGGGAGATAACGTGTTGCAGAGGGGAAGACGATGTGTGACGTTCCTCCAGTTCCACTGA
Source organism: Pomacea maculata (assembly GCA_004794325.1). Lineage (NCBI taxonomy): Eukaryota > Metazoa > Mollusca > Gastropoda > Architaenioglossa > Ampullariidae > Pomacea > Pomacea maculata. The sequence continues at coordinate 184,752 of SRHC01000374.1, read as the reverse complement.
ACTCACGAACGTCACTAACATGTTACTTCCCAGAGGATCTCAGCAAGAACACAGCAGACTTCAGTGTTTACCATCACTCGGGTCGTAGTGAGTCAGGTACTGCATTGGTCCTTGAACTCTTGTTGTATTGTTTATTATTTCATGTCACTAATCTTGAGTTAATTACAAAATATATTTAATGAGTCAACTGTGAATTTTCTTTCTTATGACTGTTGATTAATTAAAATCAATGAAACAGAAATACCTTCATTTTTATTATTGTTTGTTTGCTTTTGTGATTGTGTTGAAGTAATTGAGTAAGAAAAGATGGAGATTTTATATTCTTTCAAACTACCTCTAGTCATAGTGTGATGTGCTGCACATATTTCCTATTGCTACAATTTTTATTCAAAGTGATTTCAATTAAGAATGGTTCTTTATGTGTTGCATGAAAGAATTTGCACTTAGTCTTATTTTAGCTTTTATATTTTTATTTAAGTAAACACTTGACATGTTACATGTACAGTGAATGTAATGTCCTGCACGAGGACGGGAGACCATTGGTCCTGTAATAAGATTCGCGGCTACGAGTTCGATCAGACTGTGACAAACCACCTGACTGTCGGGATCCCTAATGCACAGGAGGATCAAGAAGGATCCTACAGCTGTCACTATACAAGTAGTTCACCTGTCCGCTATGAAAACTGCTCTCTCACTTTGAAAACAGGTAAAGAGTCGGTGAACACAGATTTTGCTTCCTGTAGTTTACTAAAATTTTGATAAATATTTTTTTCCTAAAAGACTGACGCGAGTGCAACATTCTTTTCCTTATAATCGAGTTATATTTATTGAAATGATATTTTACAAAATGAGTACATTATTATGCTTAATTTTGAAGATATAAGCCTTCAAACACCCGCATTGTCACCTGTAATTAGCAAGAAGATAAATACCCGCTACACAGGAGAGCTTAGTAATGTGTCAGTTGTACTGGTAACAGTGTGGTTCAAATCAGCAAATGGTTGTATGTCTTTCAGTCAAACAGAAAAATCGCTGAGGGTTATTATGCTTAAGAAGCGAGTTTTTGTCCGGAAAATAAAACGGCTGATGTTAGAATACAGCCGAGACGATTTAAACTTTAAAAAGCAGTGAAAGGTGAAGCCAAATCCTCCACTAAAGCTAAAACAAAAATATATTACAATATATTCTTTTGATAAAATAAATAAATATAAACACATCTCAATGTGTGTTTGTCTAAGACAAACTTCTCTAATTTTTTTTAATAATTTATGGATAGTTTCTAGCATTGTATATTTATGTTATAGTTACAAATGACTTCTAATATTGAAGTTTTTACCATTAAAAATATAACACAATTATTTGATATACGTTTATCGTAAAAACATTTTTCTACCTCTTTCTATTGTTTACTTACTGATGCTTGCAGGTGTTCCCGTTTAAGCTCATGATAAGTTTGTTCCTTCAATTCTACCTTAGCTGTAACAATCACATCAATGGTGTCCTGACACTGTCAGTTGTTTTTAAGAGAAGGTTTGATAATGATGCGACTGCTGATGTGTTTGTGAGTGTGCCACGATGTTACTTGAAGACTAGACGGTGTCGATGCTGTTTATTTGTGCTTGATTTTTGTTTAAACTTTTTACCAGCAGTCGTAGTGAAATTTTGCTTTTGTATAGTCGGCACTGCTGTAGGAAGAACATTTATACATTTTACTGAAAGTTCAAGACTCGCCTTTTTTGTATCAGTGTCTCGATAACAATATTTTTTGAAATGTTTTGAGCACATTCTTAAGTACAGCGTGGGACGAAGCTCGCCATTCACGTTTGAACAAAGCAGGGATCTGTATATACAAAGTTAATTCACTGGCTTTGTTGTCATGGAAATGATCATAAATATGGACTAAACTGTCCGAAGATGAAAGAGAACACATACAGCAATAACACTTAGGGAGTTATTTTTCTGTTATTATCGATGGAATCTTTCCTCTTCGAATTCAGCTTTCAAAAAATACACCTTTTCGTCACTTCCAGTTTTCTCAAATCATGGTGTGATTAGAAAAAATATCACAGTTATCACCTTTAGCTTTTCTACTGATTTTTGTTGAGTACTTAAGATAGACTTTAAGTTACATGTGACAAACATAACATGCAACTTTTTGTTGTAATTGCAGTGACCTCCTTCTGTAACATTTCAAGTGTTGTAGAGACAGAACCTGCATCACTCACCTGTACATTCAACGTTGATGTCAATGCAACAAAAAATAATTTCTCACTGGTCCGTATCGGTGGCGCTGACAGTAAAGGTAAGTAGGTATAACTCTGAAACAAAGACAATGGTTCAGCAGTAGGTAGACATTTCTTTGTGATCATCTGAACTTCCTCTGTACGCCTTTCTCTGCCTGTCTCTCCTACTACTTCGTCTTGATTAAGAATTAGGTGCTTAGACCCACTCTACCACAGAGAGCTCAACACTTCATCGCCAGTAGTTGTTTGGTCGCAAACAATAGAGGCAGCTGTCATGAAGGGTTAAAACACAATGACACGGACTGCTCGTGACAAAGTTTGAAGCTAATTACAGTAAATTCCGTTACCAACCTGCATCTTTAAATAGAGCAGCATATAACATAACGGGCAACTCATGTCTTTCTCTCTACATGTATATCTGGAGTCGAGGTGGCAGGTTGTTTAATTTTATTGAAAACCTAAAACCTTCCACACAGTCCGTCAGATATTGCAGCTTTTACTACTGTGAGTACTCTCCCCTCTCATTGTGGGAAGCTGTGTGAAATATAGTCACAATACCTGTTTGTTTAATTTCAACCTGAGCTACAGCCAACAATTTATGTGAAAGAAAGCGACCCACAGATTTTTACACTGACATTTCCTGTTTACGGAATGGTGACCCTTAGGCTGACAAGTACCCGTATTACCGTGGTTTGAACGAGAAAGGTTGTACGACTCACGTATTTGTCTACAGGTGTCGACATTGTCACCTGCACGTGGCTAAAGGACCAGCTGAAGTGCACCACAGCCCCGGGGTACGAGGTCACCAACACCGTCACAGATCGCCTCGTCATCAGAGTACCGCGAGCGTCACGTGACCACACCGGCACATACGCTTGTCACGTGAATGGCTCTAAAGCCAACGGCTTCCAGCCCTGTGAATTTATCCTAAAGCCAGGTAGATATACGGGTACTTTGTTGTGTGTCTTGCTTGTTATCTCAATGTGGTTTTTGACAACGCACCTTTACAGGCTGGACCCGAACGCAATCAAATTAACAGTAGCCTCCAATGTACTGCTCTCATTACAGTCGTCCGTTATGTTTCCTTGTGCCTTACCATTACTAAAGACTTCATGAAGCCGCAAATATTTTTTTATACTTGAAATGCAAAATTTTGCAAAACTCTGCAGTTTTGATTATAGCAATACTTATTATTATGTTACATATGGTTATGATTACTTCTCGCTGTTTATCACCCTGATTCTCGAAAGTGAATGGCGATAAAATAATGCGCTTTCACTTTTAATACCATTACAATAAATAATTAACAATAAACTGCATTTTTTTCAAGTTTCATACATGTTTACATCTGTTGTAGGCATGGATGACTGTTACGAACGTTATTCTTGTGACCATACTAACTGTACTCGCGCTATCTGTTATGTTTGTTATTGTTATGTACATGCTATGATCTGTTCTACTTGCAGTGACCTCCTTCTGTAACATTTCAAGTATCAAAGAGACAGAACCTGCATCACTCACCTGTACATTTAACGTTGATGTCAATGCCACAAAAAACAACTTGTCACTGGTCCGCCTCGGTGGCGATGAAAGTAAAGGTAATGTTTACAATTGTATGAAAAACTTGACAGTGACATCAACAACAACAGCAGCAGCAACAACAACAGCAATAACAATAATACTAATAATAGTAATACAGTTTATTGGTATAGTGCTATATCCCCAGGCTCCATTCCACAGCAAGGCACAATAGTTGCATGGGCGTAAGGATGGACGGCCTGTTATTTGAAAGCGGTGAATGATTTAAGGGAAAAATATGTAATATCACAGTCCTATAACCAATCTCATGGAGAATTACTATTAATAATATTATTTTAAATAATACAAATAATAGCCATGAGTAGCAGAAATTAAAGAAGCCAACCAAAGCAACAGGAAAGAAAAATAGGGGAAAAGCACAAAACGAAGACGGAGGTAATGCAAGTCAACACAAAGCAAGAAGCCCCACTCCACCTACATGGAGAATGTATTACAGAGTGACCGTTTCACCTACCTTGGCAGCATAGTCAGCAGCAAGGACGGAGGTACAGATGACGATGTCAGAAGCCGAATAAACAAAGCCAGGCTTGCATTCCACACCCTAAGACCTATCTGGAACTCCAAGGCTTTGTCTCTACACACCAAGATCCGCATCTTTAATACCAATGTCAAGTCAGTCCTTCTGTATGGGTCTGAGACATGGTGGGTGACAAATGCCATCACTAACAAGATACAGACATTCATCAACAAATGTCTGCGCCGCATCCTTAACATCCGATGGCCTGAGAAGATCTCCAATGCGGACCTGCCAGCCAAGACATCAAGAAGCGGAAGTGGGGCTGGATTGGCCACACTCTACGAAAGCCAGCCGACAATATAACGCGACAGGCTCTGGGCTGGAACCCACAGGGGAGGCGTAAGGTTGGGAGACCCAGACAGACGTGGAGGAGATCAGTCCACAGAGAGGCAGAGACAGCTGGCATGACATGGTCCCAACTGGAAAGGGACGCCCAGGACAGGGTCCGATGGCGGCGTGTGGTTGCGGCCCTATGCTCCACTGGGAGCGTATAGGAAAGAAGAAGAACAAAACGATAAAAAGTTTGGTGCTATCTGATTAACAGTTAACTAGTGGCAGTATTACATCATTCATCAACTCTATCAAATCATATTAACTCCATAAACATCACAAAATTTATAGAACTTTATGGATGCAATCTTGTAGACAGAAGTAAACAAACAACCAGAGTAAAGGTAATGGTTACAGCAGTAGGTAGAAGTTGTAAAAAATACATTCTAGAATGTAACGGAAACGTCGATCACAAACAAGATTGACGATATGCTATCTTCATTTTAAGACTTTTGGAGAAAAGGATTGCTGGAAACTTGAATCGAGAAAAAAGGGCAAAGGTTAACCTGCCTTGTGATAAGTATCTTTATCTATCAACTAATCCAAGCTGTCTGCTCCTCATTTTCGTGACTGAACGACAGTGGACTGAGACTAGCATTGTGTCAGCTGTAAATCATCGTTATGCTGTTAGAATGTTATTGAATATTATCTTTTGTACTTCAGATTTTCGTCTACGTTGCTTTCAGTAGATAGAAGATGCTTTTATATAGCCGTGATTGTGCTTTCGTGTGTATCACTAAATAAATTGAGAACTTTGTAGGACGATAAATATTGTAACCAATAGAAAGACTTTTAGAAGGTTCTTTTCAACACCAGTGATGTTTCTTGATAGTTTTTTTTTTAACAAAAAAGTTGTAAAACAACTTCATGCGCAATTCTGACAACCCAGATTGTCTTAGTTCTGTTTGTTAATACAGTTGTCAGACTGACGTGCAGTAAAGAGTTGTGGCATTAATTAAAGCAAATATGTGTTGTAGAATGTTGTAGATAATACCTTTAGTGAAATAAAGTTCGAATACTCCAGCAGGTATGTAATGTAAAGTCTGAAAGCTACTTGGCATCAAAAGCTGCAATGATGTAACAGAAGATGACACTTTCTTGGTTCATTTCTGTAAAGCTTCCTTGAGAGTGATCAAACAATGTTGCAGTAGAAAGTGTGTCACACAAATGTCTAACTAACAATGTCAAGTGCTGCTCCATTAATGACAATCAGCTAATGACTAGTAGACTAGTTTGACTGAAGCACTGCAGGCTGCATGACTAACACAAGTGTGTCTACAGGTGTCGACATTGTCACCTGCACCTGGCTACAGGAACAGCTGAAGTGCACCACAGCCCCGGGGTACGAGGTCAACAACCTTGTCACAGATCGCCTCGTCATCAGAGTATTGCGAGCGTCACGTGACCACACCGGCACATACGCTTGTCACGTGACAGGCTCTAGCATGGACGGCTTTAAGTCCTGTGACTTTATCCTGATACCAGGTAGATACACCTACATTGTGGCCACCCTCACATTTGTTGTTTCCTATTACAGCGCCTCTACTGGCTGAACACGAATGTTATCAAAGTAAACAAGTAGCTTGTAAGTAAACAGGTTGATGATCACAGTCTATCATTCTATCGCCTTAGAGCTTGATACACAGAGTTTATAACACTGAAGACGAATTGTGTTCTGTACTTTCAGATGTACCTGCCGTAGTTCTGACTGTAGCCATCGCTGTACTCGTGTTCATTCCTGTGTCGTTAGTCATCGTCTTCCTGGTTTTTAAATGTAAACAAAGGTGAGATGACTGGTAATTACTTTAAATACATTTACAGTCTGTACTGTGTAGTTCTGATTATCCTACTACTTTTTAAAAACTAAAACATCATTACTTTTGTATTAAGAGCTTTGTAATACAATTGGGTAAGTTTTAGAACTAATTAAGTATTTGAAAAGATAAATCATTCTAGTCCCACTAGCCAATAGAATGTTTGTTGCGCCCCCTGTCGTTCACATAATGACGGCAGTGGTCTCAGTGTCGTGACCAACTCGTGACTGTCCCGTGCAGGTCACAAATACTATCAGGACACGGAGACAGTTTCTCTCAATATTCTTCTTTTGGAAAGCAAAAGTGCTTCCACCTAAGGCGAGATAGCACTGTGAGGGAAGGGGCTGAGGATATGGGAGAATATTGGGAATGTGGGAAGTGGAGGATGGAGGGGTGAGAAAGGGGAAGGGGTTAAAGGTGCCTGAGGAAAGTCAGAAGTCTGAGACGCCGCAGGTGTTGTTTACTGTTGCTGTTGCCCTCTGTTCTTGCTGTTGTGTCGCGTTCTTGGTGTCTAGGAAACTGCCAAGTCTACAGTGGTGGTGAACTGTAATGGGGTACAGATCCTCTGTGCGTCTCTAGTCCTATATTTTAGACTTGTATTTAGTTTTACATACTGTTTATATTGTTTATTACCTAAAAAAACCATCATTTTTTATTAGTTTATCTTTTCTATATTATTTTTGTATTTATAAATTGAACATTAACAGGCTTTTTTAAGGCTTTAAATCTTTGCTTTATTTAAGTTACCCTGCTGGTTATTGCACTGGTTACGGATGATTAAAGACCCCATATTAACTGTTTTTTTATTTATTTAGAAAATATTTAAACGTATATTGTGATAGGCTAGCAGTCTGTGTATAATATCCTGGAGCTTGGGTGATTAGCATCTTTTGTTACCGTTAATAGCATTACAGTATGCCTTTGCTATTCAGCTGGTGTGTGACAATTATAACTGTTTGAAGCCAGTAATTATTTATCTGGTACCTGTTCTGTTTTGGGGTTTTTTTTCATTCGACTCCAGCATATAAGGTGTTGTCACCACATGTCCGTATGGGAGTTTTTTCTGACTCTAGTTATGTATTCTTCATTAAGCCTCATTCTAGTTATTTTGGTTTGTATGATGATGTGTGGACAAGCTATGTTAGCTTTTGCTACCTTTGTGTTTTGTAAATGTTGAGTGTGTTGTGGGTTTGGTGTGAGGCGACCCGCTTTGTATCTATGGGGCTGTGAGTGAATCTGTTTAGTTGGGTGTACCTGATGGTGTACCTGGTGGTGTTACTGGTGGTGTACCTGGTGGTGTAACTGGTGGTGTACCTGGTGGTGTAACTGGTGGTGTACCTGATGATGTACCTGGTGATGTACCTGGTGGTGCATCCTCCGTCTTGTAGTGGTTGTTGACTCCTTAATTATCAGTTCTATATGTCTCCGTCCGGTGTCTGCCAGCACTGACAGGTGTGACATGTACAAGGGTACTCTCAATCCTATAGTAAACACCCTGACCTGCAATGAGCTGTTGGTTTGATCTTCCATGGACAAGAAGTGGAGCTCTCCACATCGAGGCTCTGTGTCATTAAACCCATGCTACCCTTGAAGTTGCCCCACGTTGATATTTCCCTGACCCCACGCCATCCTCTTTGCTGGTCCGTCTATTATAATACAGACAATAGCATCTAACCCTGTAAACAATGGCATTCATTTTCGTCCTGTTAACGCTTAACGCTCTGTGTGTGTGTGTGTGTGTTTTCAGATGTAAAATAAAGAAGTATAGAAAAAACAAATAATTAATACCACAAAAATAAATTTGACAAAACAGTTTTGAAATGCATTACTGTCAAAGCTTATTTCTACATTGCATTATAAAACACGGATGAGGGTTTTCTAAGCACGTCTTATTAACTGTCAGTTATTCTACATAAATATTTCATTATCGTGTAGCGCGTCTACACCATCTCCTGATGGAATTTCGTAGAAAGATAACACAAAGGCTAACATGCTAACACTGACAGTCGTCAAACAAGAACTACAAGGACTTATCCTGTATATATAACTGTCGATCTTACTAAAATGGGATGTGAAAATTGTTTGAAATAATATTTTATTACAGGAAAGAAGTGGACAAAAAAGCGACAAAAGAAGTTCGCTCTGAAGAAACCCCACTGATACCACCGGAAGTCTTACCTAAGAAAGAAGTAAGAAGCGATTTGGCTTCCTACCGATTAAATCATTAAATCATTAAAGTTGGATTTATGAGCCGCAATCACTCATTGAAAATACTGTGTCCTTTGTTTTACTCTAAGTCTATAGCAAATGTATTTTCATATTAAGTAATGCTACACATGAATATTTTTGTTGTACATCTTTATAAATTATTCAAATAAATATCAACGGAATTTCTGGTGGCTGCATCCGCTGCTTTGACATTTGACTTGGGTATCATTGATCTCAAAGAATGTGTTCAAGTTAAACATAAGAAAGAATGATAATACGAATAACCTTTTTAATACAGTCAAGTCCTGCTGAAATCTGTATACATAAAATACAAGACAGGCTGCTGTTTATATGTCTTTTCATTACAACAGTTGGAAACCCTAGGAAAACTAGAAGAGGAATTCTGGGAGAAGTGGGTTGAGGCGGCATACCCTGATCTGGACTCTAGTGTCTACTTCCTGCCTCCTGTCCTTCAGTCATCTCCACAGGTAGATGAGTCCAACCAGACGGCGACAAGTGCAGTTCAGGACAGTGATGTCCGACATGATGCAGCCATGCACAGAGTCCTTCTATGTCTGGAGACAATGTTTAAACAGAACAGAGAAGTGCTGGTGGGAGTGAGTCAGCTCCTGTTTGACGACTACCTGCGTGACTCTTGTTATGCTGACCCGGCAAGAAGACTTCCCCTAGCCTTCAGATACCCTTGTCATCTTGGACAGGAATGGAAACCAGGGGACATCGATGTAATTCTTATTCATCGACAGTACGGTCTTGTCATCTGTAAAGTGAAAGCTTTTGGTGGCAACGTAAATGAACACAACATGTCGGAAAAGGAAAGAACAGAGAAAACTAACACAGAAATTAAAAACAATCTTAAGGAGGCCATCAAACAGCTGGACAGGGCGGGGACCACGGTGTCACACCTGGCTTCGGAAGTCGCTCCTGGTCTACGTGTCACTAAGACGATCGCACTCCCTAACTTGACGGTTAATCAACTACAACAGGTGCTCGTGAATTATACCAAGCTGACTCGGGTGAGGATTCTTATCATCGCTTACTGATGAATATTGTTTTTGGAGTAGGTGTTGGTGTTGTTTGTGTGTAGTTGTGTTGTTGCTGTGTTGTTGTGGTGTTGGTGTTGTTGTATTTCTGTCCTTGTTTTGGTCTTGCGTTGATTTGATGTTGCATTGTGTCTTTTTTTTTGTTGTGGTTCGTATTGTGGTTGTTGTTGCTGTTGTTTAAAAATATCGAGTGGAAGGTGAAACTAAGTAGTCGATACCTGTAATATTAGCATCAATACTGGGCTTAAAATTACTTTCACAGGATTACACTCTCGACCTAATAAACATGGGTTTCTCAAAGGATCGCTCACACTAAAGTCAAAGGGTAAAGGTTTCCATAGCCATCCCTTGACAATATGTATTTATAAGTTGTTCACCATGTTCAGACAGTTGTTGTACAACTTATCGAGTCACGTTCAAACATCACCGACATTTACCCTCCTGATTCTTTGTGAGCATGACAAAAGCATTCTAAGACTCAGTCACTCTGTTGTGAAATAACGATATAAAGTGTGTCTGTGCTAGTAAATATGTCCGCTCAAATCTTTTCCATATTTGGTTCATTTCTCTACAAATCAAGAGATTGTGTTACAGGGCCTGTGTCGGTGGCTGGGAACATCAGACCCCGCCGACATCCCAGGTCTGTGTCTGTGCTGTGATCAGCTGTCTGACCCCAAGACCCCGTGTGACGTCAGTAGTGACGTGCTGAGGGAACTCGGACACTGGTGGCAGCGACTTGTTGCTGGGGCTGCACCTGACCCTAACATGACACCTGGGGTGTACAAGACACTGGTAGCCAGGTAAAGAAGATTAAAAAAAATGTTTATGCAAAACCCTTTACACGTGTAACACTGTGATGTACAGCAATGTCTGTAGTTGGATGACAGATGAAGATCTCTCTTTGTTCTCGTCTCACAAATCGTCAAGTACCGGCAGTGAGGAGAGTAAGGTTTCATGTAGAAGATGAGGAAGACCTAAAGTAAAACGGAGCAGACTAGCAGTGTGGTGATGTCACGATAGAGTAGTAACACGACTGTAGTGTGGTTTACACTTCTGCTCTATTCACGAGACGGGCAGACGCGCTGGCAAACTGACCGACAGACAGAGGGCGCTGCGACCGGTCACGTGAGAGCAGTCGTCGCTTCAAGCGTGTGTTCGCTAATTAAAAGACCATTGACGTCACGACGGTCACATGACGTAGGGCCAGGGCTGCCGCGGGACGTTGTTGACGTAACAGAGAAAACTTCAGGGAGAACTGCCCCTTGATTATGATTTAGAGAAGGACAATACGTCACAAGGCGAGCTAGTAAAGGGAAAACAAGACAATTAAACACCGGGATTGCGTAACGTAAAAGGCTCGCAACTTTGTCATTCTCTAGCTGTGATGCGTGATTGGTTGTAGTGGTGTGTCATGTGGTATGACTGACCAATCGAATGCATGCATGGCCACCAGCCAGAGTTTCAAAGGCCGTTGTCACGTGTCCGGACTAAATGGAATGGTGGCGCCCGTGCGAGGGAATGTAGGAGGACACGTGGTGTGGACTGCTAGCGGCAATAAAACATCTTCCTCACCCTTTCCTACACTCTGAATCTGGAAAATGACAGTCATGTCCATCTCATGAATTCCATGTCATTTCTACTTCACTATTTTCTTACCACACTCTGCACTGTAAAGTGAACAAGATAAGAAATCCGTTTTAACATACAGGTTGGTCTGGCAGTTATAGACTGGAACGAACATGTCTATAGAGACAATGCATTTGTCTGTGTGGAGCTGTACCGTGGTAAGTACAATTTCAGTTTTCAAAGTGCAAATATTGACGGTAAATTATTGTCTCATTTGTCAATGATGGCTGGATTTTGTTCTTTAAATTATATTATTCGTTTCCAAATCTTAATCAGAACTACGTCTGTTTCAGTTCAAGTGTTTTGTTCATGTTCAGAATCAAATTTGTATTGTTCAACGACACATTTACAGATATTCTCTACTAGTTTATAAGTGTGTTGTCCAAGTTGTCTTAGGTTGTGCTGTACACTTGCTTTGTTCTCATTTGAAGTAGAGTCTCTATCAACATGTTAATTCCAGTCTAAGACAGCGAGACCCATGTGCATGTCATAGTGCCTCGTGTTTATAATGTGAACACATTAGGTAGATACATCAGATACAATGTTAAAAAATTTTAACTAAACTAAACAAAACTAGGTCCTTTGGCTGATACGGAGAAGAACAGCCCCGCGCCGTGAAGGCAGTCAGTTGCCAGACATGTTAGCTTTACTTATAAACTAGACTTATTACAAGCTGTGTAACCTTATATAGTCGTGTTACGTGACTGTGCCATCACATTCCTAATTCTCCTTTTCTTCTCGTGTTACTATCCTCTCTAAATTTTCTCTATCTTTTTGATGTAGATCCTTGACTTACTTTCTTTCGTGACTATTGTGTTTTTCTCTTCCTCTGTTTTGATCACCATCAAAGGTGGCCCTATAGGCGGTCTTACAGAGTTTGATGTTCAGGGTGACACACAGCATCACGAACATTACTAGCCCTTCCCCAGCAAACTGTCGTGATGCAGTCTTATTTGGTGGCACGACATTAAACACTAACAAACAAACTCCAGCAAATGCAGTCGATTCCGGTGAATGAGACCACATTGGCGCGCCATCATTTTGGTCCTAATCACCGGTTGGTCCGACTACACCAACATTGCCTGATGTTATAAGACGGCACGTGCTACACGTGACATTTAAATGTCATTGTGACCTTTATTGTGTGTCATACTTATGGTGAACATACAAACCAGAACTACTACTGATTACGATCTTTGTTATTTATTTTTTTTTACAAAGTCTTCAAAACGATGTACACAATCAGGGGGCGCTACTCACCCGCGGCTCACTTTCGTCCTTTGTTTGACTTGTGTCGCTCACCCTGTGGGGTCTGGGCACGTGTGATGGGTAGAGCCTCGTAGTCAGGTCTTTACTACACTATCGACTGCTCTGCCATCCACGCCGACACAATCATGTGCCCGATGCACTTTCACTAAATTACTAATTAACGCTAATTAACGAGTTGAAACGCCAGCGAACACCCCAACAAACAACACAACGCAATTTTAGTGAACGCAAAAATACTTATTAAGTCACATGAAACAAATGCCGAGAGCTTACAAAACAATCAAGGAATAAAAAGAATCTGCAAATGAACTAATTACCTATCTTGGCTAGTTATCTAGGATACCTAGTGAGTTAAATAATCTAGTGTTAAATACCACACTTACACCACCACACACTCACTCCATACAATACACTTAGCTTGACCCAAGTGCCCTTGCTGTGTGGAGTATAAGTCTCTGATGGACACATAACAACTGTCACAAGTGATTTCGCACAAGGGATCTTGCTGTATGGAGGACTCTCTGACGCGACACAGAAGAAATAATGGCCGATGACCCTGGTCAGCCGTTGTCCGGCACCGCGACGAAAAAGTACGATGTAGAGAATTGGGACGAGCTCTCAAGTGAATCGTCCCCGTGCACCAAGTGCACCTTGGTTCCGTCACTAGCAGGCCTGGAGTTTCTCCAAGTAGAAATCAGCGCCGACTCTTGTGACCAGAGCCACGTGTCCACTACACTGCCAGGAGTTGATTGTGGGTTCGCAGAGACAAAGGTCACTCTTCTTTTCCACTCAGGTTGATGTGTGGTCAAACGCTTTCTTGGCCAGTCCACACTCCGCGTCTCTTGTCTGACTGGAGTAGCTGAACACGAGGTGGCGAAGACTTGAGTTGCAAAGTCCTCTTCTGTTGCGCATCCTCCAACAGTCAAGTAGCCAAAAGCCTTGAGTTTGGGTCCCAACCCAGTATTAAAACGCTGGCTTGAGCCACACTTGCACTCGATTGGTCAGTCATAGCACATTATATACCGCTACAACCAATCACCATCACCGCTAGTGTGAGACAACGTCCCCCAGTCTTTGTTTTCCACTTTCTCACTAGTAACACGGGACGTAACCCAGGTGACTTATTGTATGGCTTTCCATTCCTGATTTGTGTGTGACAATATTGTCCTTCTCTCAGTCGTAATGAAGGGGCGGATGTTGGTCGCCGTGACGTCAGTGGCGTCAACTAGCGTCTCGCATTACGTCATGACCTTACGTGATGTGTCTGTCCGGTCTGTCATGACGTGAACGGTTTTTTATTTAGCGGACATACGCCTGAAGCGATGACTGCTCCTAGGTCAGTGGCCGCGACACTGTCTGACCTCTGTTGATCTTACGGTCATCACCGTCAGAGGCTAACTATTCCTTCTGTCGGTCAGTTTACCCGCGCGTCCGCCGTTCTCGTGAGAGAGAGAAGAAGTGCTAAACCCACACTTTAGCCCTTGTTGTACATGACGGTGATGACAGTAACGATGTGAGCCTGGATGATGAAGTTCTACGAGATGATTGGGACAGAGTAACCTCTGGTGCATGTAAATTCAACTTGGACGGTTTCGTTACTTGCGACGAGAGCTTGGAAACTTGTGTTGTACTTTCTCTTTAAATATGAGAGGAAACTGCGGTTGTAACACACAGCGGGGATGAAGAATGGCGAAGCCGGAAGTGACGACGACGACTATTGAGAATGAACAGATCCACCAGCAACAAATGTCCGAAGCCCTCACAGCGCTGGTCACGTGAGGTAAGTTGGCCTTTAGGCCCCTGGAGGCAGCGACATGTTGGGACACGTGCCACGTTAGGAACACGTGATGTAAATACGAGCACAACTCACAGGACACGTGATGTAAACACGAGCACAACTCACAGGACACGCGATGTAAATACGAGCACAACTCACAGGACACGTGATGTAAATACGAGCACAACTCACAGGACACGTGATGTAAACACCAGCACAGCTCACAGGACACGTGATGTAAACACCAGCACAACTCACAGGACACGTGATGTAAACACCGGCACAACTCACAGGACAGGCCACCTGGGATGAGTTCCTCCCCACGGGGACATCAAGTCTTGTTTACACACGGTCACAACCTTGCTGCTCACCTGTTGGACTTTGACATCGTGACATGTTGACACAGGATTGTGACATGTGGTGTCTGTCATACTGTCTCCGTGTCTGGGTGTCCGAGAGCTAGCCCGGGCCCCGGGACAGACGACCTCTCCGGGCCCCTTGTACTTGTAATCGTAAATTATTTTCCCAGTAAAAGAAAAGGAGAAGAAGAAGAAAAAAAATCCACTGACCAAGGCCGGACCCCTTCACAGCCGCGGGCCCGGGTACACCAGACCCCCTGTCCCCCCCTCTCGTCAGGCCTGGTCATACTGTCTCCATGTCTGGGTGTCATCTGAAGTAAATAAAGTGTTTCCTCCATGTAACGTTTATTATGGCGGTCCCTTGAGAAACGTGAAATCGAGGATTTGCTTTAAATATTTTATGAAGATTGTGTACAGTTTGTAACAGTAATGTCAGGTTAGTTTGTTTATTCACTCAGCTAAACTATTTTCACAAAGTTAACAAAAGCTATTTTTTCCCGGTTGGTGTTAGATTGTGGAGATGACAGTATTTATTGGTGAAGAGAATAAAGTTAGAGAGAAGAATTCATGCTTCACCGCGACATGTACAACTGTTAGTAGACAGTAGACCGTTAGTGACAGAGAGAGAGAGAGAGACAGAATGTAGCAACTACTTTCACTTTTTGGTTTTGTTTCTTATCGTAGAAGTACATTAGTACGCTAAGGCATACAAAGTTATTACTGAATGTAACAAACCACTTGTAGTAAATAATGTAAATCACTTATTATACAGGTGGTGTGATGTTTATTGTAACAGTAAGAAGAGCTCAAGTATCCAACATTTGTTTGTTGTAGGTTCTGCGGTCCGGCGACAACAGTGAGTGTGCCATGCACATGTCCTCTACGTAGGAGTGTCAAGACCCTGGGTGAGGCCGTGTGGTGGACAGGAGAGTGCTATACTGCTGTAATCACACTCTTCCCGGAGCAAGTTCACCTGCTACACACGGCGCCTCCCACACTCTTTGTCACCGGACCGCCCGGTACAGGTAAAACTGTGGTGCTGCTGCTGATGGCCATACAGTGGCTGCGGTGTGGTCACCACGTCTACGTTGTCAGTACGTGGAGGGGGAGTCGTGCAGCGTGCAGCATGTTGTATCACCTGTTGCTGCAGACAGTAAACACACAACAGTCAGCAGGTGTGTCACCCGGTCATCCTCACCTCATGCAGTATGATCTTAATGACGGTAAAGACGTGGAGAAGACCGTCAACGACTTGTCACAGGCGGCGAGCGGAGGGCCGTTGTACGTCATCGCTGATGAAGTAGTGAATGAATACAGGTGAGTTGTACAGCGTGTGATGTGATGACAGACACACACGTAGATGTTGTCTGTATTTACTGGATTAAAACTATTTGGTGTTTAACAGGTGATGTTTCCTAAACAGTTGTGACACCTGATGGAAGTGTTGTGTTGTCAACATAGATTTGGTTTGAAGCATCGGCTGTTACACAGATTGTGTTGCAACACGTGTCATTATTGTGACATCACTTACTTGATGACATCATTGGTAACAATATTACACATAATACACAAACAGAATCCCACATTAATAACAGTACAGAGTGTAACGCGTGTAGCTACATCCTGTGTTACAGAATCAGGAACTTTCAGACTTTGTGTGACATGCTGCTGACACGAGTTCCTCATCTCCATCTGTGGGCAGCAAGTTGTTTCCATGAAAACGCACCCGCCGGCTGGAAAGTGGAATATTTAACCAGACCCCTCCGCTCTCCTCCGGCCATCGTAAGGGAAGTCGAGCAGGACGAGATGATCACTAAACACCGTGATGTAAAGCCGTACAGTGAGCGAGGTGTGGCCGACCACACAGACGGCCCGTCAGTCACACGACTGTATCACCGAGGTCAGGGTCACTCAGGTCGCAGGCCAGGTGACTGTGTGACGTGCGGTGGTGAGGTGGCCAGCTACCTACACAGTCTCCATGTTGGTGTTACAGGTAGGTGTGGGTATTGTGTAGTGTAACGTTGTTTACAGTTAAACACTTACCTGTGTGATAAATAACGAACGGGTGAGAAACAGTCTTGTAAATAAGACAGTGTGTTAGTGACGTGTGTCTATCAGTTTACGTCATAACGTCACGATGCTATTGTTTATATCCATGTTGACAGAGAGCAGCACAACAACAAATACAACATTGACCTCTACCAGCGGCGGCACAACACCCTGTCTACAGTGGAGAGACGTGCTGGTGTTGTACTGGGATAAAGTTAGTGATCAATGGGGTGTGGTGACAGGACTGCAAGAAGCGGGTATCCCAGTGCGGGTGATGGAGTATGATGACATCGAGGACGTGGCCACGGCCCGCAGTGACGTGGTGTGGGTGGCGGGTGGACATCGTGTTCGTGGTCTGGAGAGAAAAGTCGTCGTGTGTCTGGAGGACCCTGATTACGATTCATTTAAATCTAAGTTGTTACAACAGTACACTCGTACCTCTCCCCGACTTGACCTCATGTCCCGCTGCACGTCACAACTTGTGATTGTCTCCCCTGACGACAAGCCGCTTGAAGGTGACTGACACTGACACTGACACACCTGTCACCTGCTGTAGTCTCTTACACTAACAATAGTATTTTAGTGTTTGTCCTCTTCTACTTTCAGTCTATCACCACGTCATCACCTTATGATGTCATAGACATAAGGTAGTTACAGATTTTTACATAACGAGTTTCGTGTCTCTGTTTACACAACAACACGTGTCAACAAGTTCCTCTGTTACAAAGGTGTTTGTGTGTGTTAATGTGTCAGCAGGTCTATGCGCGTGTCAGTCTACCAGTGTGACATCTGTGTCAATGTGTCAGTCTACCAGTGTGATATCTGTGTCAATGTGTCAGTCTACCAGTGTGATATCTGTGTCAATGTGTCAGTCTACCAGTGTCATATCTGTGTCAATGTGTCAATCTACCAGTGTGATATCTGTGTCAATGTGTCAGTCTACCAGTGTCATATCTGTGTCAATGTGTCAATCTACCAGTGTGATATCTGTCAATGTGTCAGTCTACCAGTGTGATATCTGTGTCAATGTGTCAGTCTACCAGTGTGATATCTGTGTCAATGTGTCAGTCTACCAGTGTCATATCTGTGTCAATGTGTCAATCTACCAGTGTGATATCTGTGTCAATGTGTCAGTCTACCAGTGTGATATCTGTGTCAATGTGTCAGTCTACCAGTGTCATATTTGTGTCAATGTGTCAATCTACCAGTGTGATATCTGTGTCAATGTGTCAGTCTACCAGTGTGATATCTGTGTCAATGTGTCAATCTACCAGTGTCATATCTGTGTCAATGTGTCAATCTACCAGTGTGATATCTGTGTCAATGTGTCAGTCTACCAGTGTGATATCTGTGTCAATGTGTCTATATGTTGTACACGTGCTGTCAAAGGGCCTCAGCAGACTGTAATGTCAGCGCCGTGCACTAAAGTGTTTAGTCTGGTATTGTTTACTGCCAGTGGTAAACAAAGGGGACAGAACTCTGAGACTCGTGCGCACAGTCAAACACCAGGCTGACAATATAAACATACACGACACAGCAAATAAACAATAAATACCAATGACAGGATACAATACCTACACCACGATCCCATGACACTGTTACAGTTTGCCAACATCTTGTCACAACACACACTGTACCCTGACCGTGACATGTCACGACACGAAGTCTCACAATCAGCCATTGCTGACGTAATGTTATCCCCAGTGACGTCATGTGGATGGAGGATGAAGCTGGACAACGACTGTCGTCTGTCAGGAAAGCGATGATCAGGGCGAAGATAAAACGCGTGTGTACCTCTGTGTGTCGATGATCTGTTTGACTAAAGAAAACCTTTTCGCGATCTGTTTTGATGGAGTCAACACATGTATAACTTGGGACTAGACATGTCACTTGTGTGTTTGACTACAGCTGTCCTGTGTCTTGGGGTCACGTGGCTAGAGCGGTGAACTGCAATGTGTGCTGGTTGTTCTTGTGTTGTATGTTGATGTATTTAGAAAAAAAGGTGTCAAAAAAAGATGAAAAAGATCTCGAAACCAGCACTAGCGAACATACACACAAACACACACACAAACACACATATTACCAGACGAAAGCGTCGCGCGCCTAAATCTAGAATTTAATGTACACAACATGAAGCAACTTACATGGTTCGTAAATAATAAATGGAAAACGGTATGGTCCACACTGGTCAATACTGGTCGACGCTGGTGTACTATGGTACCCAACGCGAAAACAACTTCAAGTGTCAGTGAAGGAGACACAAAATCAAGTTCAGTCCAAAGTCCAAAGATGGTAGAAGAGGAGACAGAAGCCGTTAGTGGAGGAAGATGTCTGTTGTAGGAAGTGACGCAGCACAAGAACTGGAGAACCATCCTCAACAGAGGCAAACGGTGCAACAAACATCACAGATGAGTAGGAGACAACAAACATCACAGATGAGGAGGAGACAACAAACATCACAGATGAGGAGGAGACAACAAACATCACAGATGAGGAGGAGAAACCAAAACTCGTAGATCCATGAGACAAGACAACAGACACCTGGTCCCCTCCTGTAGGTTAGGCAAAGGGACATCACTCTCATCATTTCGTTTTCCGTTTGAAAGAAAAATAGTATTCACGTCTGATGATGCTTATTCAGGTTTTATCAATAACTAAAAAAAATTGATATTAGAATCACATTAATAAGCCCATCCACGATTAAGAACTAGAATTGAAGTGAAAACCTTCCTTGGGATCTTCTGTCCTCAACCCTGAAGAAGCTAAGATGGACGGACTGACAGACGCCAGCATGTGTAGGAGCCGCGACTAACCCATGGTCCACAATGCTTTGCTAGTCATGAAAACATAGCGGATCTGTGTGATTACAGAAATGTAAACTATATGTGTGACTAATGTGGGGAGCACAATAAGAACAGGGAGACAGGAATCCTGCACAGTGTGGTCACGTGACTCAACAGGTCAACTTGAACACTGCGTTAAGACAACTCGACCACGGGTTAGACAGTACAGTACAGATAGTGATGTACACTGATTTAAAGAAGCTGATTCAGAGATTCTGTGGTCATCGTTATAGCTAGAATATAACATATTTCATCTATTGAGAGATCAGAAAAAAAACTATTTATAAAAACTTTACTAAAACGCACATTCAACGTTAGCAGACGATTTAGAACAATATTTGTAAAACCAATTTAAAATTTGTTTTAGTAGAGCTTCCCGTGTAAAACCTGTGTTGAGTCCTTGAGTCCGGTGATGTTTGTTGTCTTCTTATTAGTCAATCACTCAACGGCTTTTGATGAACGACTTGTGTCTGGAGTCAGTCCGAGTATTGTCACCTTTGTTTAACACTGGCAGCAGACAACATCGTGTTTTAAACTCATAACCACGAAGTTTCTTTGCTGTCTCGCTCTTACATAAACATTTATATACACACGACACACACCTCTCACGTATATACTGACACACAAACGCGCATGTATACATAGTGCTGCTACTACTACACACACGCACTTCTGAAAGAAAATAGCCTCAATACATAATGTATACTAGAATGATTATTTTACTAAAGACGATGAAAAGAAGATAATACAATTTTTGTAACTTAAAGCCTGTTGCTGTGTAAACAAGACCCAGTGTGTAGACGTATGTTATTTTTATTGACAATAGTTGTTGTGTAAACAAAACACAGTGATTGGACTTGGTGTAGTGAGAAAATTTAATGACATTATGATTTGATGACGTGTGATAGACAGAGAGTAGAAGAGGAGAAACACCGAAGACAGCTGTGTGATGAGATAACTAGGAATAGCCCTATGACTACAGGGTTGATGCTGCACTTCTGCTTCCTACACAAGTCGACCGAACGGGCTGCTAAACTGGTAGAAGGGGAAAGGTCAGCTGATAGGCGGCGGTACATCAGGGGGACACAGCGGTCGCACTTTGGCTGCACCAGGCCGATGGGATGGACAAGGGTCACAAATGTCTCCCCGCCGTTTATCTCCCCTGGAATCAGTTGGTTCTGAGAATTGCTGGCTGATTTCGTCAGAATGTACCTAGTGCTGGTCGAAATGTACCTAGTGCTGGTGGAGATGTAGCTAGGTACAAAAAAAGACATAATCGCAATTTTAAAGTAGTTGAATCTTTTGTAATTATTTTATGTATTAAAAACTCATGATTGTTAATAATTTTCTTGACAAAATAAACAGCCTACAGTTCGTTGTTGGGAACGTACGCTGGGGGCTTGAAGTCAATAGGATTATTTCTAGCAAATTAGTGTAATGGTGAAAGTGTTCGCGTGCACAACAAAATGGCGACGTGAGAGGCAGAGGTGTCGAGAGACAGGTGACACGTTAGCCATCTTGCCTATACATTCTTCCAAGTTAACAACAAAGTATTGATGTCAGAGAGACAGGCTTGACCACAGCAGGTGACAGGTGTGTCAGAGACAGTCACCTTCAGGCGGCTTCTTTTAAGTGGTAGACAATGACAAGTTGTGTCGTACAGCGGGACATGAACTCATGTCTGACAGACCTATGGGCGTAGCGACTGAACTCAGACCTAAACGAGTCAACATCAGGGTCCTGAAGACGACGACTTTTCTCTCCAGACTACAAACATTACGTCCATCCGCCACCCACACCACGTCACTGCGGGCAGTGGCCACGTCCTCGATATCTTTATCCTTCATCACCCGCACTGGGATACCCGCTTCTCTCAGTCCCGTCACCATGCCCGAGTAGTTAGTTGCGTTATACCAGTTCACAGGGTTGTCTATGGGACATATTTTTTTTATCCCATCCCATGGTAATAACATTCCTATGGACAACACTGCCAGTTGAACACCAGCACTTATCTCCACTGTACACAGGGTGGTGTTGTGCCGCCGCTGGTAGAGGTGACTGTTGTAGATGTTGTTGAGCCACTCTATGTCAACATGGACAATTTATTGATTCACTAAATAACGTGTCGCAGCACACAGACGGACAGATATGGAAATAAACAATAATATCATATCGTGATGTCGTAGAGTGACAGACCGACGTCACTGACACACTGTCTTTTTCACAATATTCTTTCTGACCTTTTTTTTATCACACAGGTAAGCGTTCAACTGTCAACAATAATAAACTACACAATACCCACACCTACCTGTAACACCAACACGGAGACTGTGTAGGAAGCTGGCCACCTCACGACTTCACGTCACCCAGTCACTTGGCCAGTGACCTGTGTGACCCTGACCTCGGTGATACAGTCGTGTGACTGGCCAGAGACGTACCCAGGGTATAACGTCTATGGTCTGTTTGACTTGCACGAGGAAGTTGAGCGTCAAGCTTTTCATTTGAGGGATTGCATGAGTGACTTCTTATGGTTTGCTCAGTTGCGTACCTGGCTGACATTGTTAACTGTCTGAATGCGCCTAACCCTAGCCCTGAAGGGCAGACATGTCACAATCTTTGACTTTCAAGACAAACTACAGGCCATGTGCATAGAATTGGGGCTGTGGTGTGATCGCTTGGATCGTCGAGAATTTAACTCATTCCCGAACGTCAGTTATTTTCTTGTACTCACCGCAGGAAATAGATGAGCAGATTGTCACGACCTTCAAATCCCACCTACAAGGTCTTCATAAGCAGTTCAAATTTTTTGTCCAGAGCCAGAGGCAAAGTCTGAATGGATCAGAAATCCATTTGCAGACATGAGTCCAGCTGAAACGGTCCAGTACCCAACTTGCTTCGGGTGGTTCGTTGAAAGTGTTGTTTGCTGAGAAATGAAAGGTGGCCTGTCCTGTGAGCTGTACCCTATTTACATCACATAATCCGCACCCTGCAAGTGTCTCAACATTTCGCTGCCCCGAGGGGTCGGCGTGATGACAACACTTCGCTGTATGTAATTGCAGTAGTGGTACATTACAGTTTGTTATAATAAAAGCCACGTGATACTGATAAATCGTTACATCAAGGATAGCAAAATCGAGGGTTTACTGCATTTGTATAGGAGCAGTAAGTTAGCCGAGATTATGAGTGCCGGCACGTGACCTGGCGGCTTGATATCTCTTTGTTGAGATTAAACTTAAGCATCTAAGTTTGTGTGTGTGTGGTTGTGTTTGTGTGCCCGTGTGTGTGTGTGTGTGAGGGGGGGGGGTAGTGAGTGGGTGTGGAGTACACACAGTAGACAGACCTGAGAAAGTACGGCGAATGTGAGGCAAAGACAAGTTAACTAAAGCAGATTTCATGTCAACATTTTCTCATCAGTCTTAAATCAGACGACTTACCGACTCAACGAGCACATTGTTATTTTTGGTTTTGTTGTTGCATCACGAGGCAAACAACTGTTTCAAACGTTCACGTCCATTAAGTGAAGACTCTTTCTGTTTCTCTAGTTCTCTGTCTTCTTCTCAACTGCTGTCGCTACCCACATGGTAATCAACCCACTGACAACTACATTCCTCCAATGTCTAGAAAAGAGCATCGATACAAAGTAGCGTCCCCCAAGATAAGTTGCATATTCTAAAAACAACAACAACAGCAGCAGCAACAACAACAACAACAACAACAACAACAACAACAACAACAACAACAATTTCATTAAATTAAAACTACATTTCTGTAGCGCTTGACGACAACATTGGGTTCATGCTCTGAGCGCCATTAAGTGAATAAACAAAATGAAAAGTAGAATCTGTTCAACAAATGAAAAAAACCCACTAAAGCTACAAACTATATGAAATAATAGACAAACTAAAACGCTTTTCCGGAAACTTAAAATGGTTTCGTGCCTTTTTAAAGGGAATGTTTGAAAAACTGTTGTATGTGTTGGTGTGGTATCACCTAATGGAGGAGGAACATAAATGTGACAATGGCAAACATGGCAGCACCAACGATATCACGGTTATCTCTCTCCCCCTCCACCCTCAACACCGTCGTGCAGGTGGGTGTGCCTTTTACTAACCAGGTGACTGACAGATGACTAGACATCGTATGAAGTGTTGGTTGGCAGGCAGACAATACTACTACTACTGATAGGTAGATAGACCTTGTGATAGTACCCCTGACATCAACTTCTGATGTGTTCGTCGTATGATGTGGTGGATGAAAGCGGCACAAACCTCAGTCATGGCGTAGTATGTATAATTCTTTGTTTTGTTTAGATTTTTTCATTTGCTATGAATGTAGGATGCACATATTAGCTACTGTGTCTGTTATGGCGCAGACAGACGGTTTTCTAATAATTCATTATTAAAAGCCTTAGTCTTTAGTTTGGAGGTTCTTCATAAAGATATGTTTAGATGTTCAGTAACTCTTTGAGCATCCATGTAGCCTAGGTCTGAGACTTTCAGTTCCAATGATGCTTTCTTACTTACGATGGTCATGGCGAGGTCGATGCGACTCGGGAGGTCGATGTAGCCAGGACAGTTTGATTGTTAGAAATGACTTTGTTGTCTTTTTACCAGAGCAAATCAGTTCCATGTGCTTTATTGAAGACCTTGTTCATGAGTCCCGTGTTAATAAAAATAAAATTCTTGTGACCGACTGCTTGTGCTTTATTGCGACTTTTTAATGAAATGCCGTTCAAAATATAAATAGTGCATTTTAAAAATCGTCTTTGTTTAACACAGGACATGTGTCTTGTTCGATTGCTCTTACCTGGATAGCTAGTTTCCCTATAAATATTTAGTTAAGAGCAGCAATTCCAGAACAAGCATGACCAAGCAACAGTGAAATCGTCAAAAGAATTATAATCTTATTTTAAAAGGTTTTTTTTTTCGTTACGCATTTAAATAAATTCAGTTAAATTTATAGGTGTTTGAAGTCATAATTCCTGGATTAAAGTAGACTGGCTTATCTCCCTGCTCCATTCCAGATCAGTTTCGACCCGATTTTTGTGGACTTTATAGACTCTTAATAGGCAACTTTTATTTTATTGAAATATGATATAATAATATCAAATTAATATATAGAACCAATGCTGTACCAAGCTACCTGCCTTAGTACAAACGTACTGGTGGGAACTATCCACCGGGAGATCAAGTACGCAGGCAACAACAATATGAGCAATAAATATTTGTCAGTTATGTAGGTTATCTCTCTAGCCTGAGTTGAAGATGACAGCCATATAAGACTTCTTTTATTGTGATTAGGAACTTGCGCACTCGCCCTTGGAGAAGACCAGTGCGGTTTAAGTCTCCCGATTTCAAACTATGATTTACGAGTACCACTACTTGTAAGTGAAGGTATGACAGGGGGCATGCCAACACCATGAGTAAGTCTTAGACTAGTATAATATCTTCGTAGAGAGTAGGGTTGGGAGATAGTACTCGGTCAATTCGAATTTTCGAAAGTGGTACTCGTCTGCAAAACTCTCAATAAAGGGACAGTAATAAAAATGATAACAACAGTTACACGTCGCTGATATGAAGGATGAGCATGTAAGGGAATGCTGCCGAATATTAAAATTAAATTTAACACCTGGAAATTGTGTAATCTGCACAAAAATCGGAAATGTGCAAAAGCGTTTTTGTGCTCAGAGAGATAAAAGCGACAGTAGTACATTTTCGGAAAAAATGTCTTTTGAGACAGATTCCTCCACACGTTTAAGAGTCTTAAAAATGTGGGAATGATGTTGTCTCTTGTCAACCCTGCTAAAAAATATTTTGCTTACCGTTAAGAATGGACATTCCTCCCGTCATGTAGGTCACTACGAATAACCAATATCTACACTTAATCTTGAAGCCCCTTAAATAAAAATTGGAGGAGAAAGTTTGGTCAGAAAAAAACGAGCAGAATGTTTAGGCATCCTGTAAGGACGAGCAGTGACTAGCAGTTAACGTTAATTAACGGGAGTGTCCTATTTAAAAGTTATAAGTTAAATGTAGGAACATCGGACAAATAGTTCTCTTTGTGTCCGACAAAGGAAGTTCTTAGCATAGTATTCCTAAGTGAGCGACAGGACATAGTATCTTTACTTCGCATGCATGATTGGCGACCAAGACAAGGTTTGTGGGCACTATATATACTGTAATACATGTAAAACACAGCTTTGACAATGGTTGAATGCCAAAATACCATCAATGCAGTCCATGGTGTGGAGAGAGCCAAACAACCCACACAGACTTCTGCTGAGTTCCTCCTCTTTCCGGCATGATAACGTTGCAAAAGAAGTCGAGAATAATTGACCCCAACAGTTCATCTACATTGAGAGCAGTTCCGCATGGTGAGGGACTTCCTATTCCAGAACCTTCAACAGGATATAGTCCTGATTCAGCTGATGAAGACAAGAGTGAGCCGACCTGTTCTCCTCCTGGTCAGTCAGCGTGCAGTCATTCAGATGTTCACTGTGGTGCATCATCAACCCCCAACACACAATAACACACGAAGAACTAAATGACCTGGTTCGTGATTCTTATCTAAGAAGATTTCAGAATTTCTAGGTTCAAGACTACAGCAATAGAATCTTCTAGAACAGGGGTCTCAAACACGCGGCCCGCGAAACATTTTTGTGCGGCCCGCGGCCACGACCGCGGTGTATATGTATGTTTTGCTTGGTGATTAACTCCCGTGAAGGTTGGTGTTGTTGGATTAATTGTAGAGAAACGGAATCAGCTCAGTTTGGCGGGACCTTTTGCAGCCATACATTCTGCACCAAGAAGCACTCTGTGCCAAAAGTCTACAAATGAAGAACGTGATGGATGTTGTCGTGAAGACGGTGAACTTCATACGTGCACGGGGTCTCAACCACAGACAGTTTGTGTCATTTCTAGCTGATTTAGAAACGGAATACAGAGTTGCTGTATCATACGGAAGTCAGATGGTTTAGTCGTGGAAAAGTGCTGCAGAGATTTTTTGAACTGAGACGGGAAATAGCATTGTTCATGGCAATGAAAGACAGAGACATACCTCAGCTCAGTGACCCAATGTTTTTGTCGGATCTTGCTTTTCTTACTGACATCACGCAACATCTCAATACACTCAATTCACAACTACAGGGCTGAAAGCAGCTGATTACCGTGATGTATGAGCGCATCAAATCATTCAGATGCAAGCTGACTTTGTGGGCCACTCAGCTGGCAGATGGAAACCTGGCTCATTTCTCTTTTCTACAGAGCATAACGGTTGAACCACAGCGCCTGAAAGACTACGTAGACATCCTCTCCAGACTACTGGAAGATTTTGAACACCGCTGTCAGCAATTCACTGCTCTTGAACTACAGTTTTTCCTTGTTGCCACTCCGTTCGCAGTTGATGTGAAAAACGTGACAGAGGAAGTCCAGATGGAACTACTGGACCTGCAGTGTGACACTGTTCTGAAGCAAAAATACGTTGATGTTGGAGTTCCAGATTTCTACTAGTTTCTTCCTAGAGAGATTTTTCCAAACTTATTCTGTACAGCTGCTAGAATTCTAGCGATGTTTGGGAGTACGTACGTTTGCAAACAGTTTTTCTCCAGAATGAAGATCAACAAAACAGCATTACGATCAAGACTGACTGATGAGCATCTGAGAGCAACCTTGCGGCTTGCCACTACACGCGACTTCAGGCCTAATGTCGATGGTCTCTGCCAAACGATCTCAGCTGAGTGGACAGAAACATGAGTGACGAGCCATCTGCAGTAGGTCTAGTAATCATAGTTGGGTTTTTTTTGGGGGAACTACAGTTTCTGCTTTTTTATTAGTGACAGAGACAACGTCAACTTATTTTAATAAACTAAACTGCCTGTGCATGTAATAAACTACACTAAATGTAATTAATAATTATAAAAACGTTATTTTAGCATTTAACTGCAGTGACAGTAGTGTTCGTAAAATTTAATGAAAAAACATTTTCTTTTCGTGGTGCGGCCCGCTGACTGGCTGTTACTTTCCACTGCGGCCCACATGCTAATATGAGTTTGAGACCCCTGATCTAAAGGGTGATATTTAAGAAATATAGTTTTTGTTTTCGTGTACTAAATATAAATAACAGATAGCTACTATTTGGAAGGCAGAGATCATGTAATGGAAGTAGGTCAAGAACAAAAATAGACAAAAATATTTAGACAATATATACAACCGCAAAGTACAGAAAGATCAAGTAATTTGACTATACATTAAACTTAAACTATTACTTACATTCATATTGTAATTTCGGTTGTTGGAGTAAAAATCCATTTCAAACTGAGAAACCGGCACGGTCTCAAACATGGCGCTTCATCAGTTTACTCATTGTCTACTTTAATATATTTATACTTAGTTTCAGCTCCCTACAGGAAGTAGTCCGTAGTAGAACATTTCTCTTATCCTCACTATAACAATGTGGACGGATCGAAAATGTTTGAGTTCATTGTAAAACACTATACATAATTAAAGAAACGTGTTATGCTCTTGGATAACAGTACTCTTATATATGGAAATTCTTTTCTTGATTATTTACATCAGAAAGAACAAATTGAATCAGACAGCAGCACTGAATTATTACAGAATAGCGAGTGCATTTCAGAAAACGATTTGTATCAGGATTTAGAACTGGGCAAGCCAACTTAACATTACACTTAGTTCTTTGTGTCGTTTACTGTGTATTCTACGCAAGTACCATCCATCTCTCCCCAAGCATCCCAAGACACTGTCAAACACCCCCCCCCCCCAGAAAAAAAGTAAATATCAGATTTGTAGAAAATAGTTATGGATATTATTTTCACTTTTGACTTAAAGAATCTCTGTCTAAATCACAGCAATTAGTGCAATACTTAATATCAGATCATGGATATGACATTCTTTCCATTTTCCTACAAATAATTACCGATGGTCTGCAACTCTTTCACTGTGTAATCAGTTTTGGCCTATTCTTGGGAGAGTATGTAGCCCTGTATAAAATGAACCTTTTGGTTCAGGGTAAGGATTTAAATATTTGAAATGTTTTCTTGAGATTAAGAAAACACATGATAGGGAGATAACTCCAGCCTGGAGAACTGGTTTCCTTTTCTTAGTTATAAAAGTACAATTTTACAATTAGCCTAGTTTATGTAAAAAGGTATAATTAATATCATAAGCTTCAATCCAACCTGGAACTGTTTATATTTAATTTCATGGATTTTATTTATTTTAAGAAATTTATGTTTAAGATTAATTCTCTCATTTTTGAAAGCAATTCAGTTCGTGCTCATCATTTGATATATTGTTATAGATCTTTAAACCTTTTCTTTGGGAGAATGTAATTAGTGTTAAGAAAAGCAACAATTTAATTTTAATGGTTTTGTAAATGGAAACATGTCTTTGCTTCTTCTACAACTTATAATTATATAACAAATGTTGCATTAATATGTCAAGAGGAAACATTTCTTATGTATTTAAATGAGACAATGCTTTACAAATTGTATATTTCTAATTACTTTCTTAATTACCTTGCTTTTATCCTTATTTTTCATGACATTTCTTCTTCAATAAACATCAGTACAGACAAATTATGGTTTTTTTGTAACATTTTGCATTTTTGTGCACTTTTTTGCTGCTTCTTATATAATCATTGCACAACACTAATTATTCATCCATTTGTTTGGCATTTATAGGGTTAGTTGGGTGTATTTGATAATATTGGTATTTTTAGGAATTTTGGCATATCCTTATTTAAAGCAATGTAAATCAGAATACGCTAAAATACCTAAAAATACTAATAATATATTTTTATAAAATCTCAATAATTCAACTGGGAGCTATCAGGGATCCACCTATGTTATTCTAGGTGAAACAGACATGGGGCCCTTATTAAACCCTTTCTGACTTTCACAATGGGAGCCATTACAAGGTGACGTTTATGTCAGTGTGTTTGTATGTGTAGGGGTCTAGCGATGTGACGTTCACGTGATCAGACGAAGGAGGCGAGCACAATGAGTGTCACTCACCTTATGGCGCGGGCTGCACGTTCTGTGGTTGTTCTTTTCTTCATCTTTGCCCTTCATCTCTTGTTCACCATGCAAGCCCAAACAGGTTTATACATGTGTGGCAGAAATGTGTGATGATGAAGAATTATTGATGATGATAATGATAATGATGATGATGATGATGATGATGATGATGATGATGATGATGATGATGATGATGATGATGATGATGATGATGATGATGGTACTAGTAGTAATATCAGGGTCAGAAGTATCCAATCCATTAGATAGCTGTTGTTATTTGTTAACTCTACGATAAAATCTGTTTTAATTTTCTTGTCATATTTACGCACTTATAAAAACACATTATTTAGAACTATTTTCTCTAAAATAGATGTAAAGGTAGAAGAGATTATGATTGCAATTTTTACAGTGTTTATGATATGTAAAGTTTTATACTAAAACACTGTAATGTATTGAACTGCTCTTTCCGTGTTAATATATTAACCATGAAAAAGTAATTGTTTTAGAAATCATATCAAGCAGACAGTGTTTAGAGAGGCTGGATACACAACCTTGTACTCGTCACTCACTTTATAAAGTAAAAAAGTAGCATTACTTTTAATTTTTTAAAGAAGAGCTTCATGAAACATTTTTAGTACAAAGTTAATTGCAAATGTCAATTTTTTGTTTCGTTTTAGGTAAAACTGTAACGTGTGACATTCCTTCAGTGGAACCATTGGCCAACACGTCAGTCACGTGTCACTTCCCTGAGAGTGTCAATCAGACGAGGAGGATTGTGAGTGTCTCTTTCTATAAAGGGGCGCAATATACAGGTGTGTAGATAATAAGTGTTGTTGCTGCTGTTGGGTTTCAGCGTGTTCAGCATTTTGCTGCAATGTAGGCTATTGTTTTTTCATTCCTTTGAATAAAAGGGTAAATGGTTTGGATAAGTTTGTGATAATTTGGAATGGGGGTACTTATTTTATAGTTTTTATTCTGTATTATGTCGAAATACTTAACAGTTATGAATCTGGCTTCAGATTCAAATGAAAACGAAATATTGTTGTGCTGGTGGATGTCGGGAAAAATGGACTGCGACGTCACACGTGGATACAAATTTAACAGAATAATATCTCACGAACTCACCTTGGAGATCCCACAAGTTTCTACAAAACACATTGGAGGATATGCCTGCAAGCTTTCCAACATGAATCGGAACGACATTACATACTGCGAACTAAAGATAAAGCTAGGTAAGATGTGAACACAACTCACCACCTGCTGATATCAGCCAATCATTTCTTATTGAAAATGCTGCAAATATTTAGTATAGAGATCGGTGTAAAAGCAGATGTACATGCTTTGTTTTTAATAATACCAATCACGCGCAAGTACATTTCAAGACAACACAGTGACTAGTGACAGGCTTGAAGGCAGATGTCAACCTCATACCGTGACGTCACTAAGACAAAACGTTGGCACTACACTCTGACATTTTGTCTCGTGACAGGACACTGTCATAGTCCATGATAAGTGGGACATCAAAGGGTTACACGAAGGCAGTGCACTTGATAAGTTTTCATAAATGTTTTTCATTTTCATAATGTCAGTGAAGGGAGATAACGTGTTTCAGAGGGGAAGACGATGTGTGACGTTCCTCCAGTTCCACTGAACTCACGAACGTCACTATCATGTTACTTCCCAGAGGATCTCAGCAAGAACACAACAGACTTCAGTGTTTACCATCAGTCCGGCCGTAGAGACTCAGGTACTGCATTGGTCCTTGAACTCTTGCTGTATTGTTTATTATATTCATGTCACTAATCTTGAGTTAATTACAAAATATATTTAATGACTGAATTTTCTTTCTTATGACTGTTGATTAATTAAAATCAATAAAACAGAAATACTTTCATTTTTATTATTTTTCGTTTGCTTTTGTGATTGTGTTGAAGTAATTGAGTAAGAAAAGATTGAGATTTTATATTCTTTCAAACTGCCTCTGTCACAGTGTGATGTGCTGCACATATTTCCTATTGTTCCTATTGTGATTTTAATTAAGAATGGTTCTTTATGTGTTGTATGAAAGAATTTGCACTTAGTCTTTTTTTAGCTTCTATAATCTTATTTAAGTAAACATTTGGCATGTTACATATACAGTTAATGTAATGTCCTGCACGAGGACGGGAGACCATCGGTCCTGTAACACGATTCGCGGGTACGAGTTCGATCAGACTGTGACAAACTACCTGACTGTCGGGATCCCTAAAGCACAGGAGGATCAAGAAGGATCCTACAGCTGTCACTATACAAGTAGTGCACCTGTCCGCTATGAAAACTGCTCTCTCACTTTGATAACAGGTAAAGAGTCGGTGAACACAGATTTTGCTTCCAGTAGTTTACAAAAATTTTGATAAATATTTTTTTCCTAAAAGACTGACGCGAGTGCAACATTCTTTTCCTTATAATCGAGTTATATTTATTGAAATGATAGTTTACAAAGTGAGTACATTATTATGCTTTATTTTGAAGATATAAGCCTTCAAACACCCGCATTGTCACCTGTAATTAGCAAGGAGATAAATACCTGCTACACAGGAGAACTTAGTAATGTGTCAGTTGTACTGGTAACAGTGTGGTTCAAATCAGCAAATGGTTGTATGTCTTCCAGTCAAACAGAAAAATCGCTGAGGGTTGTTATGATTAAGAAGCGAGTTTTTGTCCGGAAAATAAAACGGCTGATGTTAGAACACAACCGTGACGATTTAAACTTTAAAAAGCAGTGAAAGGTGAAGCCAAATCCTCCACTAAAGCTAAAACAAAAATATATTACAAATGGAATTCACTCAGCAGACTGGTAAGGGAATCTGCTCTGGACTAAATTAATGGGCAACAATCGCTGTCATCACAGTGTACCTTGTGTTATTATTTGTTATTAGTTATTAGTACCTTGTGTTACTAAGTCGGCGACTTTCAGTTATTTTTTTTCTTTTGATAAAATAAATAAATATAAACACATCTCAATATGTGTTTGTCTAAGACAAACTTTTCTATTTTTTTATAATTTATGGATAGTTAGTTTCTAGCGTTGTATATTTATGTTACATATATATGACTTCTAATATTGAAGTTTTTACCATTAAAAATATAACACAATTATTTGATATCCGTTTATCGTAAACACATTTTTCTTCCTAATTCTATTGTTTACTTACTGATGCTAGCAGGTGTTCCCGTTTATGCTCATCATAAGTTTGTTCCTTCAATTCTACCTTAGCTGTAACAATCACATCAATGGTGTCCTGACACTGTCAGTTGTTTTTAACAGAAGGTTTGATAATGATACGACTGCTGATGTGTTTGTGAGTGTGTCACGATGTTACTTGTAGACCAGACGGTGTCCATGCTGTATATTTGTGCTTGATTTTTGTTTAAACTTTTTACCAGCAGTCGTAGTGAAATTTTGCTTTTGTATAATCGGCACTGCTGTAGGAAGAACATTTATACATTTTACTGAAAGTTCAAGACTCGCCTTTTTTGTATCAGTGTCTCGATAACAATATTTTTTGAAATGTTTTGAGCACATTCTTGAGTACAGCGTGGGACGAAGCTCGCCATTCACGTTTGAACAAAGCAGGGATCTGTATATACACATCTGTGAACACAGTTAATTCACTGGCTTTGTTGTCATGGAAATGATCATAAATATGGACTAAACTGTCCGAAGATGAAAGAGAACACATACAGCAATACTACTTAGGGAGTTATTTTGCTGTTATTAGCGATGGAATCTTTCCTCTTCGAATTCAGCTTTCAAAAAACACACCTTTTGGTCACTTCCAGTTTTCTCAAATCATGGTGTGATTTAAAAAATATAATAATTATCACCTTTAGCTTTTCTACTGATTTTTGTTGAGTATTTACGATAGACTTTAAGTTGCATGTGACAAATATAACATACAACTTTTTGTTGTAATTGCAGTGACCTCCTTCTGTAACATTTCCAGTGTTGTGGAGACAGAACCTGCATCACTCACCTGTACATTCAACGTTGATGTCAATGCAACAAAAAATAATTTCTCACTCGTCCGTGTCGGTGGCGCTGACAGTAAAGGTAAGTAGGTAGAACTCTGAAACAAAGACAATGGTTCAGCAGTAGGTAGACCTTTCTTTGTGATCATCTGAACCTCGTCTGCACGCCTATCTCGGTCTGTCTCTCCTACTACTTCATTTTCATTAAGAATCGTTGTCTTTGCACTAGGGTTCTCGAGGAGGGAGGTTGTAACAGAGGTCTGTTCAAGGCTGTTCGCATTCTCTGCTGTGAGTCTGTCTTGTAATCGTGACTGTTCCAGCACAGCTGACTCAGTAGGAGCTTAGACCCACTCTGTCGCAGAGTATACAACACTTCATCGCCAGTAACTGTTTGGTCGGAGACAGTAGAGGGAGGCTGATAAATAAGTGTTTGTCCTTGTTAGGATCTGTTAAGCTCGAGACAGTGGTGAGTTGAGGTCCGATCGCAGTGGTGTCAAGTGGCCGATGACTTGCTAATACCAGTCGACAGATGTGCGAGATGCCCTGTTATTCCGATGTCGGATCACATAGTCTTAGAAGGCTATCCCCGGTCGAGAATAGCTCCAGTAAGACCTCCCAATAAAAACCTGTAACTCAATTTAGACTGTACTAATACTCTTAATTAACTATAATTGTCGTTAAAACAGCTCTTATTAAGGACATTCACGAGGCTTTCTCTCTTGCCTATAAGTTATAACATTCAGAGAGATATATATTTCCACATACAACAATCCCTGCTACTCTCCACACCAAGATTCCCGCGAGATGGGATTTACCTGTCGTGAGTCAGGTGCGTCCTCGTTTGGTCTGAGTGAATTTTCTGTCTGATTTCCCGCCAAAAATGTTAGTTATGATCGAGATTCAACCTTTCAGCTATCTACAGTTAACTCTTTCATTACTGCCCTCCTGTCACATTCTCGCTCTCATTCTCCATCTTTAACAACCCAGCTAACATGAAGGGTTAAAACACATCACACTGTTAGGTCTATTGTTGTGGAAGACTTGCAACTTTCGGATCATTTTCTTGTGTTGTTTACTACAAGCATGTCAAGGCCTGGCTTACCGAGAAAGACTGTACACTAGAAATGTGCGGGGCATGGACTCTGATTCTTTTCGTACTGCACTTCAGCGTTCTGCTCTCCTGGTCTCCCCCCCTGACAATGTGGATGAGCTTGTGGCTCTGTACAACAGCACCCTGACTGCTCTTCTTGACAAGTTTGCGCCTGTGAAAAAGGTGCATTACTGAGCGTCCTGATACCACGTGGTTTACTCCAGAGGTACGCCAAGCCAAGAAGGTCAGGCGTCAGGCGGAGCGCAAATGGCGCAAGAGTAGACTGGAGGTGGATCGTCAGATTTATCGCCATACAAGGAGCCAGTGTTCAGCCATCATTGTCAAAGCTAGGTCGCGGTATGTTATGAATATTCTAAGCTCTGCAGTTTCTGATTCCCGCAAGATGTTCGCAGTTGTGAATGGTCTCCTGGGTAAAGATGTGACTCAGCCTGTTCTTCCAGAGATGGATGACCAGACCGCTGCCAGTACATTAAGTGCTTACTTTGAAGACAGGATAAAGACCATAATGGACAGCTTCAGTGACTCGGTTGATACTGTGGAGCAAACCAGTGACTTGTTTTGTGGCACGCCCCTCTCTAACTTTCTACCAGTGACAGAAGATGAACTATTGAAATTAGTTCGGCGTTGTAGCCCAACCACGTCTGTGGATGATCCTATCCCCACTCGTGTTCTTCTCCAGCACCTTGACATTCTGCTTCCTGTAATAGTTCGCATAGTCAATGCTAGCCTTTTCTCTGCATCTGTACCCAGACAATTTAAAACAGCTGTGATCAAGCCTGTCTTAAAGAAGCACAACTTGGACCCGAGCTCGTGTAAAAACTATAGACCTGTGTCGAATTTGCCTTTTGTTTCGAAACTTGTGGAGCGTGTCGTTGCTCAGCAGTTGACATTCCACCTGGACCGCTACAGCTTGTTGGAAAAATTCCAGTCGGCGTACAGACCCAAGCACAGCTGTGAGACAGCCCTTCTGTCTTATGAACGATCTTCTGTGCAGTGCGGATGCAGGGAAAGTGTCTCTTGTGGTCCTCCTTGATCTGAGTGCGGCCTTCGATGTCATTGATCACACCACGCTTCTGACTCGTCTCCAGATGGAGGTGGGCATTGGTGGTTCCGCCTTGCAGTGGTTCCATTCCTACCTCAGTGATCGCACACAGAGGGTGATGGTCAATCAGGCTTCTTCAGTGACAGTTCCATTGCTGTGCGGTGTCCCGCAGGGCTCTGTTTTGGGCCCGGTTCTATTTTCTATTTACACATCTCAGCTTGGTCCTCTCATTGAGAAGCATAATGTGAACCGTAAGATGTTTGCAGATGGCACTGAACTCTATTTTTCATTGAGTACTGACAGTGAGGCGGTGCGTGAGGCAGTTTGTGCCGTAGAAGATTGTTGCTTAGAGGTCAAGTCATGGATGCTGAGGAATAAACTCAAGCTTAATGATGAGAAGACAGAGGCGATGCTATGTGGTTCCAAGCTTAGCCTTAGTAAAGTCTCTCTAGACTCCATCCAAGTGGGTCAAGCTAGAATCCCCCTCTCCAGCTCCGTACGGAACCTTGGACTCTATGTTGACAATCTTCTTACTATGTCTGATCATGTCAGTTCTGTAGTCAAGGCATGTTATTTCCATATCCGCACACTTGGACGACTCCGACCCAGTCTTAATAAGGAGACTGCTAATGCAGTTGCTGTGTCCCTCATCGGTTCTACATTAGACTTTGCCAACAGCTGCCTCTGGGGGATTTCAAAGAGCGAGTTGTCGAGGCTACAGCGAGTGCAAAATACGGCTGCGAGGATAGTTGCAGGAAAGAAAACAACTGATCATATTACTCCTGTACTTCGTGACCTACATTGGCTTCCTGTGGAGAAGAGAATTGAGCACAAATTGTTAACCTTAACCTATGGCTGTCTTCACGACCTTGCGCCTGTCTATCTGCAAGAACTCATTCGCTGTTACCAACCTCAGCGGAACCTTCGTTCAGCAGCACACTTCAGACTTGAACGACCGAGTGTTCAGTCAGGGAATACTAACAAGAAGACTGCGGGTTTCAGATCCTTCTCCAATGTAGCCCCGCTTTTGTGGAACTCGCTTCCCCTCTCGACCAAGGAGTCTGATAGTATTGGATCTTTCAAGAAAAATCTTAAGACTCACTTGTTTAAACTTTTTTGAAGTTTTCATTTGACCTGCAGTTTGGTGGCTGCTGGGATCACCGCGCGTTGAGCGCATCTTTGTGATGCGGATACTAGCGCGCTATAAAACTACATCATCATCATCATCACAATGACACGGACTGCTCAGTGACAAAGTTTAAAGCTAATTACAGTAAATTCCGTAACAAATCTGCATCTTTAAATACAGCAGCATATAAAATGAGGGGCAACTCATGTCTTTCTCTCTACATGTATATCTGGAGTCGAGGTGGGCAGGTTGTTTAATTTTATTGAAAACCTTAAACTTTCTTCCACACAGTCCGTCAGATATTGCAGCTTTTACTACTTTGAGTTCTCTCTCCTCTCATTGTGGGAAGTTGTGTGAAATACAGTCACAAAACCTGTTTGGATAATTTCAACCTGAGCTACAGCCAACAATTCATGTGAAAGAAAGCGACACTCAGTTCTGTAATCGCTTATCCCACAGATTTTTACTCTGACCTTTCCTGTTTACGGAATCGTGACCCTGGGCCTGACAAATACCCGTATCATCGTGGCTTGAACGATGTAGATTGTATGACTGACATATTTTTGTACAGGTGTCGACATTGTCACCTGCACCTGGCTACAGGACCAGCTGAAGTGCACCACAGCCCCGGGGTACGAGGTCAACAACCTTGTCACAGATCGCCTCGTCATCAGAGTACCGCGGGCGTCACGTGACCACACCGGCACATACGCTTGTCACGTGAATGGCTCTAGCATGGACGGCTTTAAGTCCTGTGACTTTATCCTGATACCAGGTAGATACACCTACATTGTGGCCACCCTCACATTTATTGTTTTCTTTACTGACTGAACCCGAACCTTATCAAAGTAAACAAGTAGCTTGTAAGTAAACAGGTTGATGATCACAGTCTATCATTCTATTGCCTTAGAGCTTGATACACAGAGTTTATAACACTGAAGACGAATTGTGTTCTGTACTTTCAGATGTACCTGCCGTAGGTCTGACTGTAGCCATCGCTGTACTCGTGTTCATTGCTGTGTCGTTAGTCATCATCTTCCTGGTTTTCAAATGTAAACAAAGGTGAGATGACTCGTAATCACTTTAAATACATTGACAGCCTGTACTGTGCAGGAATCATTAGCTAATTAATTACTTGAAAAGATAACACTCAAGACCCACTGTTTGTTGCGCCCCCTGTCGTCCGCAGACTGACCGGCGGGAGGAGTGGTCTCAGTGTCGTGACCAACTCGTGACTGTCCCCTGCAGGTCACAAGTACCGATACCAGGACACGGAGACAGTTTCTCTCAATATTCTTCTTTTGGAAAGCAAAAGTGCTTCCACCTAAGGGTTGTGGCACTGTAAGGGGTGGGGTGCTGGGGATATGGGAGAATATGGGGGAGTGGAGGATGGAGGGGTGAGAAACGGGAAGGGGTTAAAGAAGGTGTTAGAGGAAAGTCACTAGTCTGTTTACTGTTGCTGTTGCCTTCTTTCCCTGTTGTTGTCTGGTGTTGTTGGTGTCTAGGAATCTGCCAGGTCTGCAGTGGTGGTGAACTGTAATGTGTGCAGATTCCCTGCATTTCACTAATTTTATATGTTAGACTTGTTAGTTTTAAATACTTTTTTTATACTGCTTATTATTAATTTTTTAAGCTTCATTTTTATAGCTTCTCTTTTTAACATTGTTTTGTGTTTATTAATGCTTCATTAACAGGTTGCGTATTTTTAAGGCTTTAAATTTTTGTTTTATTTAAGTTACCTTAGCTTTTGCTCTGGCTATGGATAAGACCCCATATTTATTATTGTTTAATTAATTTTATTCTTTATTTATTATTTTAATTTTTTATGTGTAGCTCTTCACATGCAGGCTGTGTATCCCTAAAACCCACGCTGCCCTTACGTTGACCCCACGTTGCTGTTTCCATGACCTCAGGTCACCCTAACCTTTTTGCTGATGTGTCTATGATAATACTAAGAGTTGCCTCTCGCCCTATAAACAACACTTTACTCTGTTGATGGCGCTTGTTTGGAAATTCAAAACGAATGCTAGCATTATAAAACTGATGATCGTTAAACAGGAACGCATATTGTATATGTAACTGTACATATTACTAAAAATCAAATTTAGAAAAATACTGAAAATAATAAATAATAATTTTACTGCAGGAAAGATGTGGCGACAAAAGAACAAATACCACTGATATCAAGGGAAGAGGTAAAAACACTTTGTGTTGAGATTTATTTATTTATCATAAACGACAATATCATCCGAGGTCACCAACGCTCCAAACTATCCATTCAGACTCCAGTGTAACCACACCATACATCTTCAGACAAATATTGTGTTTGGCATGATGTAACCACTGCTGCACATCTGTGTATCAAGTATTCATAAAGCTCATTGTGATTAGTTTGGTCTAGAAATGTGATGGTGTCTTCCAGTAACCGCCTACGAAGCTTTAAACCAACAAATTCACACAGAGTAATGTGTTCATCCCTTCACTATAGTTGTAATTATATACTATCTTTATGTAATTTCTAAATGCAAATTTTTTTTACTATTCAAACT
This sequence comes from Pomacea maculata, assembly GCA_004794325.1. Lineage (NCBI taxonomy): Eukaryota > Metazoa > Mollusca > Gastropoda > Architaenioglossa > Ampullariidae > Pomacea > Pomacea maculata. The sequence goes on along the minus strand of SRHC01000374.1, from coordinate 145,179 downwards.
CTAGAGTGGAGGGACAGTGTAGATCTCGTTGTACCGTTTGAGAGTAAGCCCGTGGAGTGAAAAAGCACTCCAAAGATAAAGAAAATTCCCTACTACATTTTTTAAAATGTTGTAAGAACCTGATCCAGGCGTTCGACCTAAAACGATGTGAAAGACCCAGAGAAAAAGACATTAAATTTTGTATTACAGTACAAAGAGAGTGTTGTAACACTGTCTGACTTTTACCTTCTTATCAAACGAAAGGCTGCACTTCAAGAAAAAGTCAAAGGTTTATCAACAATGTCACTGATCTAAAGGTTATTAAGTTGGATGTTTATTACCAATAAACCACTAATTGGTCGAGCACAACATTGATGTTTTAGACATGCGTGCAACTATCGTCAGATCTTACAGTGACCCGTCTCTGTGAATATTCATGGGTCAAGCGAACGAGACTTATCTCGACCACTCGCACGTGCATGACATCATTGTGTCGACATCATACACTGCACTCTACTCACAACTGACAGTCCAGTGGCGCAACGGTCAAAACATTCGTCACCATCACAGGGAGAATCGGGTACACAGACTTACATCACATCTCGGGTACACTGTATATGCACGTGACAAACGTCAGACAAGGTGCACTGTCATACCGTAGCATAGTCTTAGCTGCTGTTTAAATCAATGTACCCAAACATTTAGGACAGGCTGCTATTTATTGTTTATGTCTGTATCTTACAACAGTTGGAAAGCCGCGCAAAACAGGAAGAGGAATTCTGGGAGCAGTGGGTTGAGGCGGCATTCCCTGATCTGGACTCTAGTGTCTACTTCCTGCCTCCTGTACACGTCAGCCGCGTGCCGACGACACAAGAGTCTGTTGCTGGTCAGAAAGTTCTCGTCCTTCAGTCATCTCCACAGGCAGACAACTCCAACCAGACGGCGACAACTGTAGTTGAGGACAGTGATGTCCGACATGATGCAGCCATGCAAAGAGTCCTTCTATGTCTGGAGAGAATGTTTAAAGAGAACAGAGAAGTGGTGGTTGGAGTGAGTCAGCTCCTGTTTGACGACTACCTGCGTGACTCTCGTTATGCTGACGTGGCAAGAAGACTTCCCCTACCCGTCAGACACCACTCTGATCTGAGTCAGGAATGGAAACAAGGGGACATCGATGTACTTCTTATTCATCGACAGTACGGTCTTGTCATCTGTAAAGTGAAAGCTTTTGACGGCAACGTAGATGAACACAGTATATCGGAAAAGAAAAGAACAGAGAAAACTAACACAGAGATTAAAAACAATCTTCAGGAGGTCATCCAACAGCTGGACAGGGTGGGGATCACGGTGTCATATCTGGCTAATGACGTCACTCCCAGTCTACGTGTCACTAAGATGATCGCACTCCCTAACTTGACGGTTAGTCAGCTACAACAGGTGCTCGACAATGACCCCGAGCTGACTCAGGTGAGGATTCTTGTCATTCCTTACTGATTCTTATTGTGCGTGTTATTTGATTCTAATTTAAACAATATAACTCGATGATGATGATGATGTAATCGTGTGCAAGGTCGATATGTAACATCATAATCATTATTCGGCTTAAAATTTGTTTAACAGAGTTGCACTCTCGACCAAATTAAAATTGGTTTCTCAATTACTTACTTGGATCACTTACACTAAAGTCAAAGGGTAAATGTTACCATAACCGTGTTGTACGATTTATCGAGTCAAGTGCAAACTTCACTGCCATTTATCCTCCTGACACTTTGTAAGCACGACAAAAAGCATTTTGAAACTCAGTCACTTTTTTGTGAAATGACGATATAAAGCAGGGACGGGCAACATACGGCCCGCGGGCCAGATCCTGCTCGCGACGGGATTTTGGCTGGCCCCTCAGATTGTTTCTGGTCGTACATTCTGCCGCAATCTCCCACTACTAATTAGTTGCTTACTGCATCGAATAATAGTGACGGTTATTTTCTTGGTCCATTATTTTTGGATTCTTTGTTTTCAGTTAGTACTAGGGGTTCGCTGTTTCTTTTTGACACGCCGCAGTGAAATGTGCTTTCACTGCCAGGAGTCTCTCCAGACGTACTGGTCCGAACTCTCTTTTTTCCGCGCTTTTCTCTCCTCGTCATCGCTTTTTTTTACGTCATTCATACACGCATGTATATTCATTCGTCATTCACGCTCTCTCATCCTTGCATGCGCGCTCAGTCCTCCCACTACATTTGTACCATGGATTTTGCCAAGAAACGTAAAGTTGACAGCGAGTGTCGCGCATTTAACAAAGATTGGATGCCTAAGTACTTGTTCACAGAAGTCGGCAAGAAAGCAGTATGTTTGTTGTGCAGTGGAAGTGTTGCCATGTTGACAGAGGACAACGTTAGCCGCCATGATGCGACGAAGCATGCAGGCTATGGCAGGACTTTATCAGCAGCGGAAATGCAAACAAGAGCAACAGAACTGGACAGAAAATTTGTAAAGCAGCAGAATGTATTCGTCACAACCAAAGTAGCCCAGAAAGCTGCTACTCATGCCAGCTTTGTGGTCGCATACAACATTGCCAAGCACAGCAAATCGTTCAGTGATGGTGAATTTGTCCACAAGTGCATGCTCCATGTAGCTGATCAAGTCTGTCCACAACAAAGAAAGAAGTTTGAAGAAGTCAGTTCGTCGAGAAGAACTGGGGTTCGCCGCATTGAAGCAATTGGTGAAGACCTAACACCACAACTGAAAAGGCGGGTACCTTCATTTCAGCTGTTTTCCTGGGCATTGGATGAAAACACTGGCATCGATGGCACTGCACAGTTGCTCATCTTTGTACGAAGTATTTCAGAAAACTTTGAAATCACAGAAGAGTTGCTGTCAATGGAATCAATGAAAGACACTACTACCGGGGAAGATATTTTTGAATGTGTGGAAAATGCCATGCATACAATGCAATTACCATGGCAGAAAATGGTCAGTACACATGTAGTACTACGGATGGTTGTCCATCTTTGATAGGAAAGACAGTTGGTCTACTGAAGAGGTTGGGTGACCGTGTTGCAGAGGTCGCTTGCACCAGGGAGCTGATATTTCTACATTGCATACTACACCAAAGCGCTATGTAAAAGTCTGCTTGACATGAAACATGTTGTGGATCCAGTTGTGAAAATTGTTAATGTCATCAGGCGAGAGGTCTAAATCACAGACAGTTTATCACACTTCTGGAAGATTGCGGCGCAGATGACAGTGATGTTTTGTATCAGACCGCTGTACGCTGGCTGAGTTTGGGGAAAGTTCTGAGGCGTGTCTGGGGCCTGAAAACGGAAATTTTACTGTTTTTGGAGATCAAAGGGAAAGATACAGAATATCCTCAACTCAGAGAATCCGAATGGCTATCAGACCTGGCGTTTGCAGTTGATCTCTTTGAACACATGAATGAATTGAACACCAGACTTCAAGGGAAGGGCACTTTTGCTCACGAAATGTACTCACTGAAGGCATTCAGGATGAAGCTAAAACTGTTTTCTCGCCAGCTCAGTCAGAATATCACAACACACTTTCCAACACTGGAGACTATGGCACCCCAGATGATGTCAACGGAGAAATACACCAATATGATATCTACACTAGACAATGAATTTGCTCGTCGTTTTGCGGATTTCCAGAAACTTGCTGCTCAGTTTGATATCTTGTCATCCCCGTTTACAACTGACTTTGAAAAGGTGCCGGATGCTCTAAAGCTGGAATTGACTGACCTGCAGTGTGACTCTACCTTGAAGGAGAAATTCCAACCTGAAAGCATTGACAATTGTATGCGTCTCTAAATGAGTCCAAGTTTGCCAACCTGAGAAAGATGGCCATGAAACTACTTGTTCTGTTCGGGTCTACTTACACTTGTGAGCAAACATTTTCGACCATGAACATTAACAATACAAATCTGCGTTCCAGTCTAACTGATGTTCACGAGCAGTCTTTACTGAGGATTTCTACGTCCAACATGGCATTTCTACGTCCCTGCAGCCAGAGTTCAAGCAACTTGCTGACAACTGTGATCGACCGCAGCTGTCTCATTGACTTCAGCAGCTGTTGAAGTACATTACGTTAGCATCATTAAATACTGTTTTCGGTCTCTATGCTTTAAAATTAAAGTTTACAAGTTTACATTAAACACGATTTATACCTTGCATAGGTAGATAAATACGCGATTAAGGCATTGATCCAGTAATCTGGCCTGCCAAGGACTGCATTTCCCCACAGCCGGTCCCGCCGACCGGAGAAGTTGCCCGCCCATGATATAAAGTGTGTCTCTATTATTAAAAATGTCCGCTGAAATCTTTGTCATGTTTGGTTCATTTCTCTTCAGATCAAGTGATTCTGTTACAGGATCTGTGTCGGTGTCTGGGAACATCAGACCCCGCCGACATCACTGGTCTGTGTCTGTGCTGTGACCAGTTGTCTGACCCCAAAACCCTGTGTGACGTCACTAGTCACGTGCTGAGGGAACTCGGAAACTGGTGGCAGCGACGGGTGACTGGGGCTGACCCTCACATGACACCTGGGGTGTACAAGACATTGGTAGCCAGGTAATTAATAATAAGAAGAAAAAAATGTGTATGCAAACTTTTTTACATGTTTATACGCTATGATCTACAGCAAGGTCTGTAGTTAGTTGACAGATCGTTTAAGATCTCTCTCTCGTTTCTCGTCTTATAGTCTCGTCTGACGAAAATTTTCTCTTCAACTTCAAGCGCATAGCCTCCATGTCATAAACCGCGTGCTACACCTGTGGGCTGTTGCCATATAAGCAAGGAAGCTTACTATAGGTATAGTCATAGACTACATAGTTTACCTCCAATGTGATGTCAACACAATATCCTTGTGTGTTCTCTGTTGTACATGTCTCTGTGTACACTTCCGCCTGCTTTTTTCCCCCCAATAAACCGTTGACAGATGCAGTACATAGTATACCCGTTCCTTCGTATTTTCGTCGATGTGATTTCATCTACGCTTCTTCGTTTCGTCGTCTTCGTCTACCAGGGCCTGCGTCTGCAGTCAGCTTTGGGAACTCACCTGTGTTTTGGGCCACGTGAACGAACACCAGACACTGTCAACTGAGCGCCCCATACTCAGGATCTTTGTGAAGTATTAAAGACTCTGGGGTGTCTACCCTTACGTGACTGGGCTGTGTTGCAGCGTGCGCTTTTATTTACTGCTTTGTGTATTTTTTTTTTTTATCTTCTTTGCGGGGGCGGGGCAGTCCCCGCTTGTTATTGTGTTTTGACGAGTACTTGTAGGTGTATTTTTTTTTTATCCGGTTTTGTGTGTGTGTGTGTATTCGTGTTTGGATATACATTTATATATTTTGATTAAACTGCGTGTTTGTATCGTTTTACCCGTCTTTGTCGTGGTGCACGGGTTCGAGAGGTAAGTCGCGTCCTGCCTCCGGCCGAGTGGCTGAGTGTGTCTGGTCGGCTGTGCGAGTGGCCGTGAGCGTGCTTCCGGCGACGCTGGGGATGGAACGCGACACCGCATTCCAACCTGACTTCGATCTATGTCCATCATGATGTAAGTTGTCCGCGGTTCACAGGCCTACTAATTATAGGGGACATAAACGGTGGTGAGACTTCGTGTGCTAGCAGGATTCTAATATAAAATATCCAACTATCGAGCCACTGTACTGACTGTTTGTTAGTAACAACAATATAAAGTATATCTACCAGTGCTCCTTCACTGCTGGTGCATTCCACTTGGAGGTGTCTTTTTTTTCTGACTCCATATCCGTATCAATATCAGGATCACACCTAGCAGACAGTTACAGACATAATTCCCTTCTTTTTCATTTCATTATGAACAAAAATAATCCACATGAAATTTTACAAAGCCATATAAAATTATTTATATATCTATGTATTTAGTGCTGCACATACTTTTGGCCTTGAATATCCTTAGAAGTAAATATCTGCCACAGTTTGGGGAAATTCATGCCAATTTTAGAGAAAAAAGACGCGTAATAGAAAACAGAACTGAAAAATAGCACTTATCTTTCTGGATCGGAGATGGGGTCTGGGTCTGTCTGCACCTCTTTATGTAAGCACAGTTGAACTGTTTGTTGGGACTGACTTGTGAAAGTGTGACGTAACTAGGCTGGGAGAAGGCTGGGCCTGACTCGCCCGAGGAGAAAGGGGTCTCTTTAGCTGATTCGCTCCACCCGGCTTTCGCCCTCACACAGTCACCCGCCTGTACGCACATCCGCACGCATGCTAACAGTCACACTCACCTGCGTGCGTAACACACAACTGACAAGACAGTGTACAACGTAAAAGATTATAATTAAAACAAAAGCAAGTTAGGTTGACATTGAAATAATTGCAAAATAATGAATTTAGAAGATGATTATTTCTTACGTCAGTATCTGCACATATATCCGGACACGCGGTCCGTCCCTGACCCACAATTCACAGTCTTGGAATATAGGAGGTCTCCCTCAAGCACGAACTGTCCCTGTTCCTTGGCACTGATAGTACCGCTCGGCTACCTCGCCCGCTGTTTCCTGAAGATGGGTGCAGCTGGCTGCAGGCACCTGGTCTTCTAGATGATATCTTGTCACTGTCCCACCACAGTTGCTCCAGGCAATGGGATGCAGTGACGATGCTCGTAGTAGAGATGACTGTAGGCTGTTCTGTAGATGACCACAACTGCACCGGTGGCACGGTGGGGTCTGCCAGCCGCTGCCTCGCACGTCTTGCTGCCGGACACAATTAACTCCCTCACTTGGCCTTGGGAGAATCAGCCTCTTGGTTACAGCACACACCCTTTCTACACCACCAGATCACAAGTGCCAGCAGGTAGTGATACGTTCTGACTGAACGGGCTTCCCTGTCTCAGACCTGCTGCCGTGATATCACTCAGAGACGACGTCTCTGCTGGAACACGAGGGAAAAAGCCCCGACTATTTTTGTTGTTGTTGTTGTTGTTGTTGTTGTTGTTGATCTTGAAAGGGAGAGTGCTTCCACCTCAAGGCGATTTCGCACTATGGGGGAGGAGGGCCAGGGATTTGCAGGGGAGGGGAAGGCTTTGGAGAGGGCAGGTGACGGTGGTAAGAAGGGGAAGGGAGTGGGAGAAGGGTTGCCGTTCGTTGTTTTTTCCTCAGGTGTTGTCTACTGGTGCTGGTGCCCTTTTGCCATCGGAGTTGCTGTGCTCGTGCTGTCATCGAGTCCTGGCAAGTCTGCAGTGGTGGTGTACTATCCGGGTTGCCACATCCTTTTTGTTGCCCTATTTCTATATCCCAGGCTTTTATTATTATTACTTTTGCTTATGCTGCCTGCTTTTTTTTCCTTTTTTTTCCCCTATATAGATTTTTTCCCCTATGTATATTTCCCTATGTATATAGAAACTTATGCAGGGTTAGGCTTTGGCGTTTTTTTTTAACTGTTTATATGAGCTTAGCATGCGGGTGGCTTGCCACCGTTGTTACTACTAATGTCAGTATGGAGTGCCATATGTCTTTTGATGGGTTAAGACAGTTGTTAATGTTTATGGCCAGCCTATGTTTATTTAAGACCTGACTTAATACATCTCTTTCTTCTTTGTTTTCATAACACTCCAAAAGCACATGTGTGGTGCTAAGCCTATCTCCACATGTGCATTTGGGAGGGTCTTTATATGTAGTTAGATATTCTCCGCTAAGCCTCATTCTAGCTATCTTGGATTTTTTAGGCCTATTTGTGCCAAAGAAAAGTAGAGTATTACTGGGTTGTTCATCTAGCAGTCTCCTAGTTCCTTTACCTTCACTTTTGTATTTCTCTTGCCACCTTATGTTTATTGCTGGTTTAATTGCTATTCTTCTCTCTGCTCGTGAAATAGAGATGTTTAGGGTGGGGATTGTAGGATTGCTAGTTTGTTTTACTGCCAGTTTGGCTAGTCTGTCGGCTTCCTCGTTTTCTTTTATCCCGATATGGGAGGGGACCCAAAGGAACCTGACGTCTCCATTTTCTTTGCTAATCTTGTCTATGAGGGACAGTATCTCATATACAATATTCTGTATTCTGTATATTCTGTTTGATGATTGGTTTTTAAGTGCCTGGAGTGCTGACAGGGAGTTAGGTCCTAGCTTATATACTACCGGGCCACGTGGCCCCTTCAATTACATCGAACTAGTTCTGACGCTATCGAGCTCTGACTAGATGGACTCCACCCATCGCGCTATACTCGCTATACCCATGATCTATCCACCGCTCCTCTTCCCACGGTCGGCAACATCAACCCCCGACTGTCGCGACACCTAGTCTAGCTCTCCCATTCCGCACCGGTGTCCAGTTGGTGGTAAAGAAAACAAACTCTGGGGCCATAGTCTCATCGGGCCTCTAAGCCACTTAGAGGCCATCAAAGGTCCGACCACCCTCTAAGTGGTTTAGAGGCCGAGACATGTCGCATCTTTTGGCTGCGCTGGCGGGTGATTCGGCCTGTACGTGTAGAGACGGCCGCTGGCGCCTGTAACTCGCGAAGGGCTCGTTAAACATGACCGCCGTGTGGTTTATGCTGTATGACACGGACCGAAATCTTCACAGAAACAGGATATTTCGGGATCAAAGTAATCCCATCGATTCATGGGATGACATAGCAATATACAAACGTTTAAAATTTCGAAGAGTTGACATCCTGAAGATCGTCGACGACATTCAGGAGGCTTTAACATTTGCGAATCGAGGGCGCAGTGTCACCCCGACATTGCAAGTATGTCTTGCCCCTAGTTTCTATGCGACAGGTACCTATCAAAATGTGTGTGCTGACCAACGTGCTGTACTATTTTTTTTATTTTAAATGCTTTGTTAGCCTGGAAAGGGCCTGGGAAAATTAGGTGGAAGGGGGAGGTGTAAAGACCCCAATTAATGGGGCTGTCAGTGTCGACAGTCTGAGGCCTGCCGCACAATGCTGGGATGGCCGGCTGGTTTTTTTTTTTTTAAGCAATTGGTGTTGATAGGTTGTTTTGTTCAAGAACAAAGGAAAGAGTGCTGTGTTGATTTGAATGTTGTTGTGTGACTGAGTGTTTTTACTTGATGGGAGCAGGGAGAAGAAGATTCTCTTCCGTATTGTCAGTGAGTCCGGAGCGGAGGTCGCTTTTTTTTTTTTTGTACCGAGTCTTGAACCAACTTACAAGACTGCGATGTTCTACGCCACAAGAGGCGGCAATTTTGCAATTCGCTGCCATATTGCGCTCTTCTTTCTATTAGTTATTTCATTTGTCAACAAAC
>SRHC01000374.1:14755-132207 GCA_004794325.1 Pomacea maculata | reverse complement strand
GCCCCCCCCCCCCCCCCGCTCTTCCACCGACCTAGCTGGCTAAGGGGGTCGCGGACGTACCGGTGTTCGTCAGGGGGGTCGTCACAGGTAAAAGGTTGAGAACCGCTGCTGTAGTCGTTTGGCAAGTGAAACTCGTATATCAAAACTGACGGAATTGCATCTGGCAGAAGCTGTGCCTTGAAGGCCAAACCTAACTCTTTGGACATTCGGATCCGGCTAGTAAAGTACTCGTCAACAAAATGCTTGGAGCATAATGTGTCCCACTCTTTGGACTCCCAAAGCTTTTTTGTTTTGGGATCGAGCCTTTTTATTTGGATGACCCACTATTTTTCTAAGGCTCTGTCTTTCGGAAAATGATGAAAAGACAATATCCAATCTTTTCCCACCTTTTCGTGGCAATCGGGTGTAGCACATTCTCCAGGAATTGTTCGGTCTCACTGGGTAAACAATCCTACTGAAACGTCATAAGGTCACGTGACGGAAAACGAGACTTCGTGGAAGCAAACGAAAGAGTCCCGTGTAATTTCTCTTATAAAACACAACATTCTACTAAAAACCTTCAACGTTTTCCACATGAACACACATATAAATAGATGAGATTCAAATTGATCCTACTCTTTAATGGTTTCTAAGCAGTTTTATTTTCCCTTGAGTATCCCTTTAATTGTGTTGATTGTTACCTCCCCATTTGACTTGACAGCGAGACTCGGGAGGAAGGACACTTTGGTTAGAGAACTTTGAAAAGGAGGGCGAGTCAGTGACGAGAAACTGTCAGGACTACCTGCTGTCGCCGTGAAAATTAAAGGGCTACGTGAGCAGGGCCTGTAAGAGGACTTGCCTACCTGTGAGAGGGAGACCTTCGACACGTAAGACTTCAGATTCTTCGTTCTCAAAGGAGTACAACGCCTGCTGGGTTAGCCGCACTCCAGCGGACCGGCGAACTTTGTATCGACTTCGATCTGCTGCTGTAGGTGGCATTGCAGTCATCGCAGACACCACGTGTATGTCCCTGGACTGGGACAGGCTCTACTCTGTATCGCCGTGATAACAGCATTGGAATAGTGGAAGCCCGGATAGAACTGAGACTCCCCCCCCCCCCAGACGAGTCTTTTGATTGCATGTATTTGTATGTTTTTGTGTTTATTAATTATTTCTACATGTTACATCACACTCGAGTTTTGTGTTGGAAGAACAGTAAGCAAGGAGGCTCATGAGCCACGTGGTAAACTGTGTGATTGACGTGTGAGTATTGTACGTGTGGTTCAACTAACACTTATGTTAACGTGGGTAGTGAGGATTGAGGTCAACTCTCGCCCACGTGCCGGGTTCAGCGAGGTAAGCTTTCAGAAGAAATGCGGACTGTCGGCTTTTGAATAATCCGAACTGTGGCTCATTCTCTCTTCCTCTGATTTGTGTCGACTGCAGACAATGCTGTGAATAATGTACCATAGTGACGTAGTACACTGTTACAGCGCTCGTTGATCGCATATGCGAATCGTAGCGGATAATTAATTAACAAATGGGTTTTGTAAGCTAAATTTCCAGGTTAGGTTTACGCCACATAAATGTACTGATATCTGACAACAAGGTAAACTTTTGTTCAGGTTGGTCTTTAACAATGGTCTGATATAGCAATTTTTTATATTTGAATGTTAGATACTTTACAAAGCTGTTTTTTCAAAAAGGTTTATATGTTTGTGATTTCTCTGCTTACATAGGTTTTGTGGTCCGGCGACAACAGTGACTGTGCCATGCACATGTCCTCCACGTGTGAGTGTCAAGACCCTGGGTCAGGCCGTGTGGTGGACAGGAGAGTGCTATACTGCTGTAATCACACTCTTCCCGGAGCAAGTTCACCTGCTACACACGGCGCCTCCCACACTCTTTGTCACCGGACCGCCCGGTACAGGTAAAACTGTGGTGCTGCTGCTGATGGCCATACAGTGGCTGCGGTGTGGTCACCACGTCTACGTTGTCGGTACCTGGGAAAGGAGTCGTGCAGCGTGCATCATGTTGTATCACCTGTTGCTGCAGACAGTAAAGACACAACAGTCAGCAGGTGTGTCACCAGGTCAGCCTCACCTCCTGCTGTATCATCTTCGTGTCGATGAAGACGTGGAGAAGGCCGTCAACGACTTGTCGCAGGCGGCGAGGGGAGGGTCGTTGTACGTCATCGCCGATGAAGTAGTGAGGAAAGACATGTGAGTTGCACAGCGTGTGATGTGTTGATAGACACACAGGTAGATTAAGCTCGCTTTTGTGTTAGAACCACTACCAGGTGCTTTAAAGGACAATAGGTGAGAAGTCCTCAATGGTTGTGATATATTATTAAAGTAATGTGATGTGAAAGTAATAGTTTTCTGTTACATCAGCTGTTACACAGATTAGTTAATGACACATTTCTAAATAGTCTACATAACGACATCATTAATTTATAATGTCACACAAGATACACAAACATAAACACATATTAGTGAGAGTGACGTTTGTCTCTGACAGGCAAAGCTGCTTCGAGCATTTGTGTGACAAGCTGCTGACACGACTTCCTGGTCTCCACCTTTGGGCGGCAAGTTGTTTCGATAAAGACGCACCAACCGGCTGGAAAGTTGAGCCTTTAACCAGACCCCTCCGCTCTCCACCGGCCGTCGTCAGGGAAGTCGAGCAGGACGTAAATATCACTAGAGGTACTGTCCACCAGTACAGAGAGCGAGGTGTACCCGACCACACAGACGGCCCGCCAGTTAGGCGACTGTATCACGAAGGTCAGGGTCACTCAGGTCGCAGGCCAATTGACTGTGTGACGTGCGGTCGTGAGGTGGCCAGCTTCCTACACAGTCTCCGTGATGGTGTTACAGGTAGGCTTGGGTATTGTGTAGTGTAACGTCTGTATTCAGGGGAACAGTTAACGGTGTGATAAATAACAGACAGGTCAGAAACAGTCTTGTGAAGAAAGCAGGGTGTTAGTCATCTGTGTCTGTCATGTAATGAAGTCATTGTTTATATTCATGTGTCTGTCAGTGTGTTCGCTGTATTTCTGTCATGTGACTTACAGAAGAAACTAACTTTGAATGTTAACAGAGGAAGTCACGGCAACACCGACAACCGTCACCTCCACCAGCGGTGGCACAAAAGCACACTGTCTACAGTGGAGAGAAGTGCTGGTAATAAGCTGGTATAACCTTAAAGACAGTTCTAATGTGGTAAAGGGACTGCAAGAAGCGGGTATCCCAGTGCGGGTGATGAAGGATGAGGACATCGAGGACGTGGCCACGGCCCGCAGTGACGTGGTGTGGGTGGCGTTTGGAGATAGTGTTAGTGGTCTGGAGAGAAAAGTCGTCGTGTGTCTGGAGAATGAAAATGACTCTCTTAGATATGAAGAGGCTTGCCCTAGATCTTTTTCCCGACTTTACTTTATGTCCCGCTGTACGTCACAACTGGTGATTGTCTCCCATGTCGATTAGCTGACTAATTATCACACCCCACACCTGTCACGTGTTGTGAAGAGGGGTCTGTCTCTCTCACAGTGCGGTCCGGTCGCGCAACGGTTAGCGCCTGCCACCAGTGAGTGAGGACTGGCTTCATGGGTTCAGCTCTCGTCTCAGGCACACTGTTCTTTCTCTGCATGTGGCAATTGTTTATAGGGCTGGCTGCCTTGCCGTGATATAGCCTTAGTTGCTGGCTCGGTGTAAAACACCAACTTCCCCCTGTCTCTCTCACACCAATACCTGTTTTTAGTTTTAATTCTTTTTTTTTAAAATAACATTTATTCTCCATTAACACATTACATGACAAAATCATTCAAATCATATTCCTTGAAATATAACAAACATACATAACAATATCACAAACATTAAATAGTGCCAGACATTTTTGTCCCCGACATTTTATGAGTCATTTCAATATAATATTCTTCATATAATATTCTTCATTTACCCATTAATCATATAGCATATTCTATGTTTAAGCTATTCACTCCATTGCTTTATACCATATATAACAATATAAAAGACATATAAGGTAGTGTATGTCAACATGTATGAAAGTCTAGTCACTGCTTAGGTTTTGGTCAATAAGTTGCATATAAGGTAGCCAATGTTTTACAACTTTTTCTTCTTTCATTTCCAGACGTGCATTAAAAATTTCAATTTTATATCTATATTGCAGTATCTGAATGAATGGTTGCAACTGAGGTGTGGTTTTTTTTGAATCTGTAAGCGTATATGTATGATTTAGCAAGCAGTAAGATTATATCCAGTACATCATCTGTCTTAAAGTTATTACTGCATCCAAATAAAACCAGGTGTTCACTTAATATCATCCTTGTCATAATCCCACATTTATTTGACACATAATTTTGAAAGTTTTGCCAGAAATCATGAACACATTTACATTTCCAAAAAATATGTTGAATGTTTTCTTTTTTTCACATCTACAATAGTCACAAAGATCATCAATTTCTAGACCCATATTAAATAAAGCTATTTTTGTCCCCAGTATTCTATGCTGGACTCTGATTTGGAGAAGACTTCAAAAGTTTATATTACGGTGTAGAATTGATGTATGACATGTTGATACAAGGTTTTTTCCCTGTTCACATGTTAAGATTCGAGTTACTCTGTGCGGGAGAGATTTGACAACGCGGATACGCGATAACGAGCTAAGTTACCGACGGACAGGAGATAAGGAAGTAGGATCGACAACAAAATCTTTTCCCTCCCTGTCATCCTTAATCAGACATATTCGTCTTTTTCCGTCCTCAAACATAACATCTGGGGGCTCGTCCGGAGATATCTGCACCGTCATCTTTACCGCTACAGAGAAGCTGCCGCAATCAAGACAAGAGAACTGTGGGTGAATCTTGGTTAGTCTAACTAGTGTACAGTCATGGAAGTCACGAAGAAGTTAGTGAAGTTAGGCAAAGAGTTAGGCCTGGATGGAGAAGAGTTAAGAAAGTTTGTACCAGAAAACAGTACAAAAGGGCAAGGTGGCTAAGGTACCTTTGCAGAAGATGCCGCTGATCTATGTGCCTTTTAAGCGGGTAGCGGTAGACCTCATAGGTGAGATTAAGCCCACCAGCGAGGCAGGACATAAGTATATCCTGACGCTAGTTGACTAAGCAACCAGGTAACCAGAAGCGGTCCCTCTGAAGAAGATCGATACTGAGACCGTCGCTGAAGCCTTAATTGGCATATTCAGCCGCCTTGGAGTCCCAGAAAAAACACTCAGCGATCTGGGACCGCAGTTTATGTCTGAATGCATGAAGCAGGTCTCCGGGCTCCTCAGAATTCGCCGGATTACCATCACCTCATATCACCCGATGTGTAATGGGCTTGTCGAGAGATTCAACGGTACCCTTAAGGCCCTGTTAAGAAAGCTGTGTAGCGACCAGCCTAGACAGTGGGACCGATACCTCAACGCACTTCTGTTCGCTTATCGGGAGGTAACCCAAGAATCTACAGGTTTTTCACCTTTTGAACTGCTATTTGGACGAACCATACGAGGTCCCATGCACATTCTGAAGGAGCTATGGACCAAGGAGGTCAACAAATCCGAAATCCGGAACAGCTATCAGTATGTATTTGAGCTGCGGGAAAGGTTAGATGACTGAACTAGAAACGGCTCAAGGAAAGGCCAAGCATTTTTATGATTGGAAGACGAAAAACAGAACATTCAAGCCCGGCGAGAGAGTCCTAGTGTTACTACTCTCAGACCATAATAAACTGTTAATGCATTGGAAAGGTCCGTTTGAAGTGCAAGAAGTCAAGGACTTGAACGACTATGTCGTGCTTATAAAAGGAAAAGATAAGGTGTTCCACGCCAATCTTCGCAAGCGGTACGTGGAGAGAGACCCGGATGGAGCGGCTGAAAACACTACCAAGACAGCAATCGCTTCGATTGCTGATGGGCTGCCAAGCCTGAGCAAATCGGCATCATGTCACGTGACCATCATGACGAGCGATGAAGATGGGGGTATCAAGGACGGAGATTCTGCAGGTCCTGGTCTCATATTGTGCCAGATGCCAGCAGCATTCACTGCCTTGAATATACCATCAGCCTATGCTTTCATCTTTTTCCTGTCAGCCTTTCATTTCTCTCTTATGTTTCTGTGTGTGGGCTGTCTGACTATTGTGGACAATGTTGTGGAGGTACTGGCCGGATGGATTTAGCTCATGGATTTAGGCCTGCAGCAAAATGGCTGTTCATCTGCTAACTACATTTATTGTCATGTGTGTGGCCAAGGCATTGGGAATCATTTACACAACTCGGGCTGGCTATTACTACTCTATGCTGTTTGACAGCTCTATGTACCAGCTCCGCTTCATCATCATCATGCTTATGACCTTTGGTCTTCTTGTAGTGTATGTGAAGAAAATTTTGCACTGCTAGAACAAGTCCTCATGGCCTTCTGGTTTGGCTCTTCGGCTCTCACTTGTGCAAGTTTATGGTTCTACACCTTCATAATGATTACAATCGCCTCTTCACACACATAAGTGACAAGAACACATTTTCAGCAGAGTGGGATGTCTTACGATGTGTTATTGCAGTATCTCCATTCATTGGTATTCCCATCGGAGCACTTCATGCCTGCTTTGTGGCATGTGGAGGAGGACCACCAGTGTGTGTTAAGCTGGGGTGTGGCATCACAGAACGAGTAAGGGAGCATAACTTTGAACAGCTGTCTCCTCCACCACCACCAGAACCAACAGCATATCCGTATATGTACAACTACATGGACAGTGCTTATCCCTTGATGATGTCACTTACAAGATGGAAATATGATCCTCCAGAAACAGAGCCATTACGTCCACACAACAGCTCTACACGTATCTGAAGCTAGAAAACTTCCCTAGCTGATATTCCAAGTGGAGAAATATGTGTATAAGTTTCATCATTTTAAATTGTCAGTTCATTTTCAAGGCAGTGTACAGATTTGTACAAAAGCTCTGTGCAAGATGTCAAGTGTACAGCAACAGAGGTTTTATGCCAGATCACCATAAGACAGTAGCAATGTTGATGTTCCTAGGATAAACTGTGGTTAGCAATTACATGTTAGAAGTTTTGTTGATTAGCTCTATTGTTAAGAGACTGGTTAGCACTTGTGTGAGGATAGATAATGCTTTTGGTTTTTGGTTGGGAAGATGGATGATACCTTAAAAATGTCCATTTAATTTCGTATGTTTGTGGAAGAAAGTCCTGCGGAAATTCTTCTTGAAGTTGGGGGGGAGGTATGTTACGAAATTAAATATTCTTTGTCTGTGCAAGGCCGTCAGCGAAGACATGTGACCTTGTTGACGTCAGATGTGTTGCGTCATATTTTGCGGTATTTGTCACCAGTCCAGTCCGTTCACAAGACAACTGTCAACATCAATATTATATGTGATCTACTCACCTGGTGTTGTTTACACAGCTACTAGTGTCAATGTGAAAGTTGTACGACCTACAAACTGTTTACCAAATCTGACGGCAAGGGTTAGTTTCTGGTGACGTCATATTGACAGTGATAACGATGACAAGCCTTTGAAAAAAACAAAAGAACATCTGTCAATAGGTGGCCTCAGCATGAAAGAAAAAACGTCCCCATCCAAGACCCACTTGTAGCTATGACCTGATGTAGCCCTATTAAGTTCTCCTTGCAAAATTCAACCAACAAAAAGGGTGTGCGCCCAATGTGCTGACGGGCAGACACATCTCTAAATCAGCAAATATAGAGCACTCTTTTACAGCCTCTCTAATTCTACAACTTGTAAACACTATGAAGGGAGGGATAAAGTTAATTGCGACAGGCAAAATAGCTCAAGGCCTAAAAGTGATGACAGGTAAAGGTAAAATAAATGAGGGCCCCGAAACAACAGAGACGATGTTAAACTGCAAGTAGGTTACATTAGTCATCTTCATGAGCAACGTGTCTGTAGAGTAGTTGTTACAAAGTCTTAATATTGACAGTTTTGTGCCCAAAACTTGGGTATATTATTTGCTTGGTTTCTTTTGCTTGATGGTTTGTTTTGTGATGTTTTCGTTCTCTAATATGATCAATTTACTTTCAAGTCTTTCACGAAAACCTATTGATTGTCGAGAGAAATCATGTGAAGGACACGTGTTTCTTTTTGTTAAGCACTGCTTTTAGGCCCTTGGTCACCCAAGGTTTGTTGTTAGGTTAAACATAAACTACTTTTATGGACTGATGCAATCTACACTGTTTTACTCCTAACTTTTACTCCTCACTGTGTTAAATATCTGTATGAGTATGTATGCCTGCCCTTGTGAGCGAAGACAAATTTCTGTCCTGGGTATCCTGGACGGACAATAAAGTTTGTTTTCATTTGATTTTGATTAATCTAGCTGTGTATAGTCGTATATGTTAGTCTTTAATATGTTAGAAAAGCAGTTTTGAGCATGGTTTACATATTCCTTTAAAGTGTTGTCTTTATATAGTAAACGTTTAAGGACAACATCAAGGCCTGCAGTAGTCTTATGGACTTAATAAATTGTGTATCATGGCCTGTTGTGGCTTGTCGCTTGCCTCTTGGGTTGTCTAAATAAGGAGGGCTGTTGGAGGTCGCCTGGGGGCTGGTGTAGCTAGGTCTGACCGACACACGTCACTAACAAACTGTAGTCTTTAAAAAAATGTTTCTCACTTGTTAGTTATTTATCTCACAGGTAAGTGTGTAACTAAACAGCGATACACTACACAATACACACACCTACCTGTAACACCAACACGGAGACTGTGTAGGAAGCTGGCCACCTCACGACCGCACGTGACACACTCATCTGGCCATTGACCGGCGTGACCCTGACCTCGGTGATAAAGTCGTGTGACTGGCGGGTTGTCTGGGTGGTCGGGTACACTGTGCTTACTGTATGGTTCTATATGACGATGTTTAGTGATCAGCTCGTCCTGTTCCACTTCCCTGATGACGGCCGGTGGACAGCGGAGGGGTCTGGTTAAATTCTTGATATCCCAGCCGTTGGGAAGAGTTCCTCCTAAACAACTTGTCGCCCAAAGATGGAGTCCAGGAACTTGTTTCAACAGTGCATGACATAAACCGTAGAAGTAGTTGACCTTACCACTATAACAACAACAGGGTATAGTATCAACCTAAGTGACTGTCACAATAATGACACGTAATCCTACACAATCTGTGTAACAGCCCATGTACCACACGTCCAATTTTGCTCTACTACTTCCCCGTTAATTGTCACATGTATTGATGGATTATCACCTGTTAAACATAAAAAATTGAGTATGAAATAAATGCATGTCATTTAATCTTTTATCACTGACTACATCACACGCTGTACAACTCACGTGTAATAACTCGCCGCATCATCAGCGATGACATACAACGACCCTCCCTTCACAGCCTGTAAAAGATCGTTGGTGGCTCTCTGCAGCTCTTTAATGTCATCAAGATGGTACTGTACCAGGTGAGGCTGATGGCCATACAGTGGCTGCGGTGTGGTCACCATGTTCACATTGTCAGTACTTCAATCGGAATCCGCTCAGTGTGCAGAATGTTATATCACCTGCCTCCGACACTGAACACGCAGCTAACATCATGTGTAACACTCAGTCATCTTCACTTCCGGCAGTATTACCTCAATGGCAGCAAAGATGTGCAGAAGGCCCGTAAAGACTTGTCACAGGAGGCAAGGGACGGGTCGTTGTATGTCATCGCTGATGAAGCTGTACAGGGTTACAGGTAAGTGGGGCAGAGAGTTATGATGCTATTAATTAACCGATTATTTATTTGTTTTTACCTGTAATATAGAAGTACAAATGTAATATCTGCTACGGCAAAGGTTATGGAGATTCAGAAGCTAGCGAGAACATTGTATGGTCTTTGAATTGATGTTCACAGAGAGATCATTAATAAATTAGACCGTACTAATACTAAACACATGGATACACGTCTTAGACAGCACTCAGTTTTGCATGTGTATCTCCATTTTCTATTACAGAGGCGAAATCTTCAAGACTTTCTGTAATGAGATATTTGCACAAGTTCCTCGTCTTCATTTGTGGGCGGCAAGTTTTTTTCACAGAGCTGCACCTGCCAACTGGCAAGTGGAATATTTAACCAGACCCCTTCGCTCCCCACCCGCCGTCGTGAGGGAAGTGGAACGAGACCTGAGGATCACTGAAGTTTGTGATGTCCTGTCGTATAGTCAGCGAGGTGAACCCGACCACACAGACGGCCCGCCAGTCACACGACTGTATCACCGAGGTCAGGGTCACTCAGGTGACTTGCCAGGTGACTGTGTGACGTGCGGTCGCCAGGTGGCCAGCTTCCTACACAGTCTCCGTGTTGGTGTTACGGGTAGGTGTGATTTTTTAGTTCATAACTAGTGTTGAATTATACAACTTCTAATAAACAATTCACAGGTAATAAACAAGACAATGATGTCAATGATGAGTGTCAAGAATATTGCGTCATTTGCCGTCATTTTGTAGACCGTTGTTGTCAGTTTGCTCGCTATGTGTTTGACATTCAATTTTTAATTTTAACAGATAATGTCAATACGTCTACGATTTCCACCTCCACCATCCGCAGAACATCACCTTGCTTGCAATGGAGAGACGTGTTTGTGTTGTATTGTGATGTCGACAGTGACAACCCGGGTATGTTGACAGGCCTGAGAGAAGCGAGTATTCCCGCTCGGGTGATGACATATGAGGACATCGATGACGTGGCCACGGCCTGCAGTGACGTGGTGTGGATGACGGACGGACGTCGTGTTCGTGGTTTGGAGAGAAAAGTCGTCGTCTGTCTCTTTAATGTTTTTGCTCGACTTCACCTCATCTCCCGATGTACATCACAACTTGTGATTGTCTCCCTTCCCCACATGCCCCATGATCATCATTCACATTTTCACACTTCCCACTCATGGTAGCTTTGTGTTGCTGTCTCTGACACTCACATACGTCCTTTTATTTATTCTCCTGCTCTGTCTGCATTAAGTCACGATGTCATAATAATACATAGCTCATTTCTAACAACACTAAATTGGTTTCAGTAGATGTGGGTCCCGAAACCTAATTAAATAAACAATATGAAAATGAACATGTGGCAGAGAGTATTTTGTCAATCTCACTATTTCCGATACGACTGGCCTGGATAGTGTACAATGTTCTGTACTGTGATTGGCAGTCTTGGTGATGACTTGTGTGACGGGTGTGAAGTTACAATGGTGTTGCCGGTTGATGCTGTTTTGGCATTTTGTTGTGGTTAAATCATATGTCTCTTAAACAGCAGCACCAGGACATTTAATACAGAATAAGTATTAACAGCGCAAAATCAATTAGTTTATAAATCAAAAGCCACTAATTATCTAACATTAACATTAACTACTACACACAGCACACTACTCTTGTTTCACACACACACTTCACTTATTTAGTCACACAAAGTCTCTTGTCACGTGGAGGGTCCTCTCATGTTGCTGACGTCCGAGAATCCGTTGACGTCCCTCCGTCGATCGTAGCGACTGGTGGTGAAGTGTTGTGCACTCTGTGATGGAGTGGGTCTTACACAGCTTCGGTGTTTAAAAGTTCAAGGTTGTAACTCTGAAGGATAGCAATCAAGGATGGTGGTGGTGGTGGTGGTGGTGGAGATGGAGATGGAGAAGGGGAATTTCGAATCTCTTCACAGTCTGCTTATCAGTCCACATCAAGATTTCCTGTTTATGTTTACATCTGATGACTGTGCTCCTTGTTCCCGCTCATTTCAACTGTCCGGAACAGCAAGGGGAAACATGTGGGCTGTAGTGACACTACTGGGAGTTAATTAGCTGCCATTATCGCCATGTTGGTAGATTTCTCATTAGAACCACCCTCTCCTCTCAGCTTCTCAGGAAGATGCCCAGAGGGACGCTACGCTGTGGGGTTCGCTACATTGTCTCCCAGGGGCGGCAACCAATGGCCAGCGCCCACAACACCCACGTGACTACAGCGCGTGAAGGCTTTTCGCCCAAACTGCGGACAGGGTGGGAGGGGCCATGAACAGCGAGCCCCCATTGGTGGAGCAGGCAGCTCATGTGGCAGACGACTGTGACGTACAACGGACATGACGTCAAGCGCCACACGAGTGAGCGAAAAAGTTCACGACCTTACCCTCTCGAACCAGATAAAAATAGATTTGAAAATGACGTCAACAGTCGTCTGCTGTGAGCTGCCTTCCTGTTAGTGAGTGCGTCCCTTGCACTAAGAGAAAGACAGACACAGAAAGATGCCTGACACGTGACAATGATAAGATAATAACAGCACGATTGTAAGACCGGATTCCAGGCCAGGCCACGCCCATCCTGCCAAGCTTCAGCCAATGGGAAGATGTTCACACCGCTAAGTCAACGGCGATGTAGTGAGCATCACAGACTACAAACACCGATGTCAGATGAAGCCAAGCTGTCATGACAGAAAGTCACTAAGTGTTGTAGCCTACAACAAAGCAACTCAACTTTCCTACAGGGATAATAATTTTTATCCAATCCACTGACAACTACATGTACTGAAGCGACGACACCATCAGCAGCAGCAACACCCTGTGCGTTGTGTCGGGTTTTGCTATAAAAACTTTGAGGTGAGATTATTTTTATTTCTCTTTGAGTTTTCCTTTATTTTTGTGAGCAGCATACCGTTTCACTTGTTCCAATGTCTTTTCTTCCACACTTCCTCTCCTACATGAACAGTTCTGAACATGGCTTGACTACACCATCCTGAGACTTCAAACAGAATGTTTTATGGTCGTCTGAGCATTACTACTTTGTGGTCTCTGTAATGGACATAGAGCGAAGTGTTATGCGAAAACAACAACAGCAAAAATACATAATATAATCACAAAAAAATGTTCAATATCAATTAAGTCTATATATAGTTGAAGATATGGGTAGATCCATGTCGAAATATTAAAGGCCACATCATCAAAGCAAGCTCAAGTATAGAATAGTGGTGTTACATTTGCAGTTCATTTGCGTGACCCAAGCTGAATAGCATTCAGTAAAAGGCAATACAATACCAAATAAAATATCAATCGTAATTTCAAATAATTTATGAAATACAACTGAAAGTATAACACTTTTCTGCAACAGTGATTCGTGAGGGTTGAGGTAAATCCAAGTATTAGAAAGCATTCGCTCAACATTTCTAAATAAATTAGGATACGTGTAAATATCACTATTATAATATTAATAATTATTACATGTCTAACAAAATATATAATTAACATGTGTCACGAACACAAGTACGTAACAACTAACAACTCAAGCATTAATGACAGTTGTGCACTTTTTGTAACAAATAACAAGACGATGGCCTTGGTTTTTTTGGAAAAAAGTTAACAACCCTGATTTTCCCTCGATGGCAGTCACAGCTGGACACAGGACAGGATAATAATTATAATCTAACTAGGATTTATAACAGAACTACATTCAGCAATACACTAAATTATACACAAGATTCACTGAAACATAGAGAAAATTCACTATTGCCATACCTCTTCCTAAAAAATAGTACGACAACACCTTGTAAGTGATACTCCAACATTTGTTTGTATTTTATTCACTTTTAGATATAAAAATAATATAGATGTTGGCGACACACACTACACAGACAAACCACACCAACAAACACTCTGTCCCACAAGTGTCCTTTGTCACCACAAATCACCAACACCTGTACATGAGCCGATCTCTATTAATCGGAAGCTTTGATTATCTTTTAGCGGAAGGTAGCAAAGTGTTGTAAGAACAAACAAGAAACTAAAATCAACACACCTCTAATAACAACAGATCACGTATGAGACAACAGTCACATAGCTACTCTACACCTTCAAATCATAGAGTTTCTACATACAAAACTTAAATTTCCAATTCCACACGAGTTCTTAAGGATCACACTTACGTTCAAGCGAGGTCTGCGTCCGATCACACACACACCCCCTTGAATAATCTCCGAGGTAGCTGTTGCTGGCTTTGCTGACACCGCAGACACACGACGGCGACGTTACAACTTCTATCATCTTGTACACCTGGTGTTGGCTGGCAGGTACTATTCTCGCCTTTCCTTACACTCGCTAAAGCAAAGAAAAAAACACTTCTTTATAATAACATTTACAATCAAATCTTAAGATGTTACATCGTTCTTTCACTGACCGTTTCATAGATGATGATAATAATAATAATAATCATCATCATCATAATCATCAATCATCAATCATCAATCATCAATCATCATCATCATCATCATCATCATCATCATCCATTCATTACCTTGTCTTGGCAGTGAATCACTCCCATGCCCAGTCTCTTTCACAGACATTTTTTACGTCTTCCTATTTCGACAACTTTATTGGGAATAACAAAACTGAGTTCTTAACAACTACATGGACTCCAGCGAACATTTCGTTCAGTCATGCGCTCTTTCATAAATCATGTTCACTACCATGCAGTCTTAATGGCATACAGCCAAGGGCGACAATCGAAGAAGGGGAAATAACTCACGTTGCTAACAACACACTAAAACGCTGGTTACATTGCCGTACCACCAGTGTATAAAGGTTTAACTCAACAATCAAAGTACTATTTATTACAATAAAGTTTGCTTGTGCACAGTACATGCAATATACAAAATATACAATATACAATATACATGTAATATACAAAAGTCTATTAGTCAAACATTATCTTTGACTGTGACAGTAAGTGGCAAACATCCTGGCTGTTTTTCAGAATCTGCTTCATTCAGCGAACAGCTTCCATTTAATTTCCTGCAGACGACAGACGATGCTCCCCACAGACTGGGTCCTGTTGAGGGCAGACGACTGTTACCTGTCTGGTTACCTGTTGTGAGAGAGGACAGTCGCTGTAGCTGCTGAAGACAATGGTATGCTTTGACCATCACCTCACATCTAGAATATGTTTGTATTTAATTTAATCTCATTGTCACACCTGATGTTTTCACCAACAGGGCAGGCGTAAAAAGAAGGCGGCTGTTGGTAGAGGAGCTTCAGGGAAAGTCGAAGTTTACCTGCACCACGTGACTGATGCTGAGGCTGCTTGTCTTACAGACCCAGGTGAGTTGTCTTTCTTACAAATACAGACAAGTGGTATTGTGAGTAGACAGGGTGTAAGTCTTACAGACACGGGGTGGATTGTGTTGCAAATAAATCTGTATATCGGTCTCCATACTATATGTGTATCACTGTGTCAGGGACGTGTATCCCGCAAAGTGTGTTTAGTTCAGTTTCTCCATCTGGTGAGGGTGGAGGAGAGGTGGAGGGGCGTCTGGGTGCCCGGTATGTTGGTTTGCCGGGTGGACTGTTTTGTGGGATGTTCAACTTCTCTGTTTGATGTCTTGTCGCCTTTCTTTACTTAGAGAAGGACCACAGAGCTGGAAAGATGTATAGGCGCACACGGTGTCAGACCCTGAGGGTGGCCAGTGAGGGCAAATGGCAGTAAGTAGAATGTGGGAAGGTGGGGGACAGATTTTACGTTCAGCTGCAGAGGGAATAAATAGGGAGAGTTTGAAATGTATAGAAAGACTCTGTGATGAAGAGAAAGAGAGAGACAAGAGGTGTAGCGATTGTGTGGAATATAACATTAACGTCGGGGCGAAAGGACTGTATGTTTGTGTTTGTATTGAGCATGATGTGGAGGAGTCTCGGAAATGTGAAGAAACTGCTGTGTGGATTTCATTATTCTTTATTGCTGTGGTGTTTCGTCGACTGAGTGATTCTTAGCTGTTACAAATCCCCGGCTGTTGTGTGTTATGTCCGGCGAATGCTGTTTTATACCATACAAGTGACTGCTCAATATTTGAACAATGTTTTACCTCCTTCGACATTAACTATATATATATATGTTTTGTTGGTATTCGTACCCTAGCGCGAGGTTCTCTTACTACTACACCTTTGTTTTGTTCTTTATTGTAATCGGCAGTGACTCCGGAGACTGAAGTAGAATATGTGCATGTATACTAATAATTATCCTGTTTAAACCTATTTTATTATTGTTGTTATTGGTTAGAAATTATATTTTTTTCTCTTAGACAGCCTAAAAGCAATTGTTTCTGTTGTGTAGAAAGAATGCGCTAGTGACTGTGTGTAACATCACGGTAGAGCTCCTGACAAACTGTCTTGTTATTGTAATGCCAATATTATAAATGTTTAAACACAAGTGATACAATGCGAAATCATAATAAAAAAAATAAAATAATTCATATTGTTTACATTATTGAAGGTAACGCGCGCCGACTGCAGGAGGTCAGGACTCAGTCAGGTGCTGATGTACAGGTTGACCCCAACCCATCCTCCGTACCTGACAGGAAGACTGTCATCATTAAGGGTGACCTGAGACAGATCGACAATGCTGTCAGGCCCCTCAATCAGATGACTGGATCGCAGGTGTAGTAACTATTTTAAGCAGTGGTCAAAGTTAAAGATCAAAAACAGATGTATAGTTCTGAAACAGGAAGTATCTTCCCATGTGGAACTGGTCTCAATGGAATGTCGCGGTACACTATTCTCGACTATTCGTTATCCCTCTGGAAAGACTACGAACCAAGCAGAAGTAACAATCATTTGTGTGGCTTCTTGGCTCTCGTCAACGGACCCGGTATTGGTCACCCCCGTCAGTTGGGTTCATGTTGTTCCGACATCCTTTGCACCACTCTCTACTGTTCTTTTCCAAGTCTGCTTTCGTCTCCGAACTCTCCTCTTCACCTGATCTCAAACTAGGCTGAACCACCCCACCCAAAAAAAAAACCAACAAAAAAACAAAAAAACAAACCAACAACAACCGGTATACACAGAATCACAGACCTTCTGCAAATGCAGATTTTCAAGTTAATGATCTTTCTTTAATTAAGCAAGATTAGACGTTACTTATTATTATCACTTAAAATTAAAGATTACTAAAATGTTAATTTAAAAATAATATACTATTGTCAGGAAACGTATTTATTACACTTTGTTACTTTCTCAGGTAAAGTGTAGATAAACGAATAAAACAAGTGTTGTTTGCATAGTAAATAATTTACAATCAATGCAAGAATAATCCGACTAATCTTGTCAGCATTCTCACTGAAAATTACTTTGATGCAGGAAGATATTTTAGAGCGATCACAGGAGTTTTGGTTAAAATGGGTTGAGGCCGCCTTCCCTGACTTTGCCTCACGCGCCTACTACCTGCCTCCTGTCTACTTCAACCGCGTGCCGATGACTAGAGAGATCATTGCTGGTCAGGATGTTCATGTCCTTCAGAAACCATCTGGACAGGCCGGTCAGTCCTACAAAGTAGCGGTGAATCCATCTCCTGCTGTTCAAAGCTCCATTCCACAGCCTACTTCAGTTCAGGACAGTGATGTTAGAGACGATGCAGCCATGCAACACATTTTCCTTTGTCTGCAGGAAATGTCTCAACAGAACAGCGAAGTTTTTGTCGCAATGATTCAACTTCAGTTCGGTGAGTACCTGGGAGAACCTTGTTATTCTGCTGCAGCAGCCCAGGTGCCCCTAGCTGCAAGTCCTCCCCCTTCTCTGCCGAAAAACTGGGACAAGGGCGACTTTGATGTGCTTCTTATTCACAGGAAGTACGGTTTTGTTGTCTGTGAGGTGAAGGCTGTTGGTGACAATGTAGGAGAGCTTGGTCTGTCACAGCAGGACTTGGAAAACAACATCCGAAAGAAAGTAAAGCAGGCCATCGTTCAACTGGACAAGGCGGAGGCCATGTTGTCTCACCTGGTGTCCGACATCGCTTCCGGTCTGCGCATTACCAAGACCATCGCTTTCCCCAACCTCACGGCTCGTCAGGTAGAGCAGGCAATCGCTGGTGACAAACAACTCACTCAGGTAATATTCCTAGGTTGAATTGGTCGATATTAATTCTAAACCCTTGTCCTGATGATAGAGTCTGCTAAAAGTTATGTTATTGGTAGACTAAAATGACAAATCTCATGTGAGAGATACAGATGTTCCGAAATATATATAATATTAGTACTGAAGGTTTCAAAATAATCATAAGTGACCACTAACGTTTTAAATTAGCTTGAATTATCATGACCATATCTACGTACTCTTCCTTGAAAGAATGAGAATTAGTTCTGATTCCTAATGTGCAATACAGGTCGTTCCACTGGACAAGAAAAGTGCGAATGATGGAGGGGTGATATCGACAATTTTAAGGACTATTCGGCAAGACCTTAACGTATAGTCTGTAAGAACTATGAGAAGTTTCTAATTTTTAGCAAGGCATAGACTAAGTCAGGGATGAAGAACATCTAGCTCAATGAGGCATCATCACTGTCAGCTGAAAACCTGTGTTTAGCACATTTCGCTGCTGATCGTGGATTTTATTTCTGTAAAGGACCTGTGTCGCTGCCTTGGAAAACCACATACAAGGGATGCTGCAGGCGTGGCTGGTCTTTGTTTGTCCTCTGATCAGCTGTCTGACCCCAATACCCCGTGTGACGTCAGTAGTCACGTGCTAAGGGAACTCGGACACTGGTGGCAGCGACGTGTGGCTGATGCTGGACCTGACAGTCACATGACACCTGATGTTTACCGGACATTGATAGCAAGGTAAATACTAAACATTATTTGTAGTAAAGACACTATGAAGTATGCACTGTGGTGTAGATGTCGCTAGATACACAGTAGATCGCTGATTCTGATGATTAATTCCTTCCCCATTTTTCTCTTCGGAGAAATTTTCATGTTACTATGCAGATTGTCACAATAAGTTTGCCACTAAGTCAGGCGATAGGTCTCCCTTCAAAGACACATAACTGAAAAATCTTCTATTTCCGTTTTTAAGGTAAAGGTCATATAGACTTTACGACTTTTCGGAATGAGGTGTAAGAGAACTCACTTATTTGTGGGCTCGCTTTAAGTAATTGCGGTGCAAACTCTTCTCGTTTGATGCTTTACCTCCCTAACCCTGTACAAAGTTAAGTATATCCCTGATTATTGCACTGGGTATCGAACAAGGGTATCAAACAAGCGCCCCTGTAAGTTTGAAATCCGCCTGGCACTCATTACATTTTTTTATTCACCACCCCCATTTCTAGCCAATAATGCGGAAGAGGGTGCATGTTACCTGAGATTTATTAATTGGTGAGTAAACTGAAGCTTTCTGTCTAGATGGTACATAGACTGTAATATTTTGTCCACTATATGACGCACAGACTATAGTATCCTATCTACACTCTATTTCAATACAGTAATGGGTTCCTATATCCACCAGAAAGCTCCACTGGAGACACCATCAAAACCTGTAAGAACAGTAAAAATAGATGTCGCTCCTGCCTTTTCGTAGTTACGGAGGAATTTAATGTCAGCGAATGGTCTATTGTGCTCCGTAACTACAAACAAATGGACGTAAATTACATCGCGCCGCGAGTACACTTAGGGGCGATCAAAGGTTCGCCCAGCGTTTTTAAGCAGCAAGGGTCAAGTCGTGTGTCAAGTTTCGGCTGGGCAAGCGGGCGATCCACCCGTAAGTGTACAGCCCTCCCCGCCTGTAACTCGCGTCACGCTCGCTAAAGATGTCTGCGGTATACTTGATGCTGTATGAAGCTGAGAGAAATCTTCGCAGAAACAGAATATTTCGCAATTAAACTAGTCTTATCAGACCTGTCTATTCATGTAATGACATAGCACTCTATCAACAATTAAGATTTCGACATAATGACATCCTGGAGATCGTCTATAACATGCAAAGGGACTTTGCAAGTGTGTCGGATCTGGCCCTTCGTTTTTATACAGCGGGTGCCTTTCAGAATGTGTTTGTATGGTGTTGGTGTATGGTGTGTGTGTGGTGTGTGTTTGATGATCTAGCAGGCGTCTCCCAAAGAACAGCTGGCTGGATTATAAACCGAGTCACGAGAAATCCAAAGCCTCCATTGACAGTTGCTTAGTTGTGACACAAGTCACGCTGTCACTAGTGACAGTCTATGAAGCATATCTACACAAATAATTACAAGTAGGAAGTACCTGTAAACAAATGTTTGATGTAAGGAGCAGTATACACTGATGCAGCTTCTAATCCATGTTGTACAGTGCATCAGTCCAGTCAACATGTATCAGGCCAGTCAGTATATTTGTCCAGTTCGCCTTATCGCCTTTTATATGTCGGTATATTTTCTTCGTCTCTCTTCCCTTCTATTGCCGACGATGACATAAACATAGACATGTGTGCATTTTTTCAGCTTAAATGTAATGGCACAAATAAACCAAAGGTATGCAGTACCAATGTTG
Source organism: Pomacea maculata (assembly GCA_004794325.1). Lineage (NCBI taxonomy): Eukaryota > Metazoa > Mollusca > Gastropoda > Architaenioglossa > Ampullariidae > Pomacea > Pomacea maculata. The sequence continues at coordinate 111,955 of SRHC01000374.1, read as the reverse complement.
TCATTTTATCTACAAACTAAGGTCTTTGTAGGTTGTACTCACGAGCGTTTCTCACAAACACTCGGTTCTTGTCAGTCAGTTTAAGATGCTGAGTTTTCACTGTCATCGACACCGATTTTGATGCCTTCTCAAATACTATTTGCCAAAAAAAAGTAAAATCACGGAAATATATCAAAGGGATTTTAATAGTAGATAACACTATATATACCATACACACAAAATGCTGCGTATTTCAGCTTTTCGTCAAGAGCGAGATGTGAAAAGATGTTAAATTGTCCTTCACCGATTCTTGGGGAAAACCCGAGACTGAACTACAAGTTTGCTTGCCCCAGAGGGGAGGATACACGACAAAAGCTTTTGCACATCACATCCAAAAATGTGATTTATTGTCATAGGAATTTGTTAAAGTAGCGCTAAATCATAACATATAAGGCTTTACAATTTTTCCAGGTAAACAACTGATTTGATCATCTAATCAACCAGCCGGAAACTGTCTTGGTCTGTTACTGTCACCCGGAAGTTCGCCCAAGCCGTTTCTTGATTTTGCTCTTGAAGCAGATTCTTTGTAGTTCAGCCATCGTTGGAGAAACTTTGAAATTTTGATACAAGTTCTTGGCCTAGAAAATTGAGGATACAAAGAATTAAAAAAAAAGCTTTACTATCCCACAATGAAAGATGATGTACAACAATATAAACCAACTTTCAGAGAAATAATTACAAATAACGATAATTTGAACTTTAACACTTATGTTTCATCATTTCCTTTAATCTTTTTAAAATGCAGAAAACATCTACGTCAGGGTGAGGGTTAGAGTAACGTACGGCCAGGGGAGATAACTGTGTAACAGTCCTACCCCTGATGGACCAGCTGTAGCCGGGTATCACCCAAGGCGACCAACGCCCGCTTTTAGTAATGGCCTTAGGACAGGGGTGGGCAATTAATTTTCCCAAGGGGCCGGATGAGAAACTGGGATGGTTCTAGAGGGCCGGACTAATATAGTTAACTCAGTTTTACCCAATACTGTATATATAGTATATTTACTGGTGGGCGGGCCAGCGGGCGGGCCGGTCAGAGACAGGAGACGGGCCGGATCCGGCCCGCGGGCCGGCGTTTGCCCAGGTCTGCCTTAGGCCATGCTTTACATGCTCAAGGAAGAAGGTGACCAGAGATACGCCCACAGGAAGGAAAACACCCACCGGACGGAAGGAACGAACCAAGGCTAGTGCAGGGGTAGAAACGTCATTTTTTTCCGCACGGCTGGCTAGTGAGTGGCCGACAGAAGGTCCGTCTTGCAGAAGACGTTGAGGGTTCCGCGGAACTTGTATTATTGTATATGAATAGGAACTGCTGAACATTCGAAGTAATAGCGAATGGTGAACTTTGGTGAAGTTGTGAACATTGGAATCAACAGAGACTTGTGAGCTTTGGCGAAATTGTGGACATTGGAATTATTATTGACAGAACAGTAATAGAAGAGACGCCAGAGAGATAAGTTTTTAAGATTATGTCAAATCTTAAAAAAAGGGCCTACATCGAGTCCTTTACAAGCTGTATTAACACTAGTTGCGAATCTTTATTATAAGATTCAAGTTAAATGCTCTTTGTTAGAAGTGACATCTAGGAAAAATAGACGTTTAAAGTGTTTAAGAAAACTAGTTTTTACAAAGGCTCGCTATTGTCAACTATTTTCCAGTGTGTACAGTACAATACAAAGCATCTTTACTGTCTACTTCTGTTTACAAAAAGAGATTAAAATGTTACTTTGTTCCTCGATAAAATGAGCAATAAACAACAACATGCAGTTTCATCCCAGAAACCAATACAATTACTACATTCGAAACCCCACCTCTTTTCAAAATAATTATCAGAGGTGCTCACGTATGTACCCACGCACGCAGAGCACACGCAGTTCATTTGCTAGTCCTTTCATGTCCGAGAGATTTAAAGGAATTTATTCTGGAATGACAAAATGCTAACAGATTCTCATCCACTAAAATATCACTTTGCCATAGGGAAGAGCAAAGAACCACACGCTCACGAGAAAAGTTATGTAAGTCAATCCAGCAAAAAAATAAAGTCATCTGCAAAGCATAGCTTACCTCATACATCCTACATCTTACCTTCTGTGAATGATGTCATCATTCACTTTGTCCTGTTTTACATGTGTCATAAACAGCATACCCGTTTATATATCTTCTCAAAAAATGAAAACAGCTCAGTCACTCGTCCTTTGAATTTCATGAATCAAATGGGGTAACACATTGACAGAGGCTGCAGCTGACGATGTTTTGTATGATAATGAGCAGGTCGTTCAAAGGACCACCAGTTCGTAGGCCAAGTTTTCTTCTGTTCATCGCGACGTACCTCCAAAGTACCATAAAGGACAATCTTCAACAAGGTGCTTTGTCTGGTCACATGGCGAAGCCAGAACGACTGACGCCACTTGGATGTTGAAAGTAGAGGATTTTTTGGTATTTTGCGACTGTAGCAGCTGTAGTTGTGCTTCGTACAAAGTCTGTGGTCTTACGTTCTGTGTACTAGGTCCAGGACAACGACTTCATGCACTTCTTTTCCAATGTCTAGATTCTCCTCTCGGTGTTGGCAAAGTCAACGTCTTACATGTGCAGAGCAGTATCGGTACTGAGGAACTTGTACAGATTATAATTTGTGATAAAATTGATGCTACGGCTGCACCAGACCGTATCGAGTTTAACCAAGTAGTAGAAAGAGTAATGAGTATTTGTACTGATCAGAGCTACGATCTGCAGTTTAAATATTTATTGATTTTCTTTGCAATTATTTGAGATAAAGCGAACCATTTACACGTTCACAACCGCTAGACTCCATTCTACTCGTCGCGCTTTTAGCTGTAGGGCGAGTTGTGGTTTAAGTGATGACGTATGGCACAAGTTTCAGTGACGCTACACGATGCCGTTCCCGTCGAGCAATCGTTGAATCTCAACGTGTCTCTATATCTGCTGTTGCTGTCGCGATTCTGACGACGATGACTGGCGTAGAGTTGCTGTCATTGGAGAGAGTGGTTCCCCAGTCCCTGAAGCTGCTGCCCTCTTCAAGTCAAGCTGCACCCGGTTCATGCCAATCTCTGAATTCCATTGACAATGATCACACCTTTCCTCTTATGGTAGTATATTTTAGTTCTCATTTGCTGACAAGAAAAAAATTACATTAAGTGTTTAGTTTATTTAAGTAAAAAAAAAAACAAAAAAACCTTGAAAAAAATGTGGATTGTACTTTGCATATTGCTAACGGTGTTATGAGCTTGTATAAAAAGTTCTCATCTGGCACACAGTTGGACTCAGACTGCTTCCATCTTTTCTTTTTTTCTTTTTTTTTTTTTACATGTTTTTTTGTTTACATGTTTTTGTGTGTTTCAGTGGGGGAATTGCGTTATCGTCAGCCAAAAATAAAATGGTGGATGATGGTTACATCACCTTTGATGTCAATTCTACTCACATTACGAAGTTTCGAAAAGTCGAGGCGCATTGAAACTTTTCACCTCACAAAGTTCTACTATATTCACACAAAATATTTTCAACATGTTTCTGCAAACAATACGATCTGAATTATCACTTATGATCGTGTCCACAAATCACGGAAACTGTGATCACCGAGATTATCGCTTTTGTTTCGTAGACAACATAAGTCGTGTGTAATAAATGGTTGTCTGAAAGATAATTTATTAAATATCTGCTACCAATCTAACACACAAGAGTACATTGAACTAAACACCAATATATACCGTTTAAATCTAAAAGACTGAACCAAATGGGAACGACCATAAGATTTCCAAGACACTAAATAACATGACGATTTTTTCAAAATACGAAAACCAGTTAAGCAATTTTTTAAAACTATATTCATGGACACTTTACAGCATGTACATTCAACAAATATAGAAAAAAAATACACACAAAAAACAAAAAAAAACAAAAAAAAACAAATTAAAAAAACAACAAAAACAAAAACCAAAGCAATAATATTCAGATGAATTTTACAACCCTTGACCTATTTTAGGGGTCGAGCTTCTGTCACAGGCTCATGACTTAATAAAATATGTATATTATGGATTTGTTTACACCAGATTCTGCGGTCCGGCGACAACAGTGAGTGTGCCATGCACATGTCCTCCACGTGTGAGTGTCAAGACCCTGGGTCAGGCCGTGTGGTGGACAGGAGAGTGCTATACTGCTGTAATCACACTCTTCCCGGAGCAAGTTCACCTGCTACACACGGCGCCTCCCACACTCTTTGTCACCGGACCGCCCGGTACAGGTAAAACTGTGGTGCTGCTGCTGATGGCCATACAGTGGCTGCGGTGTGGTCACCACGTCTACGTTGTCAGTACGTGGATGGGGAGTCGTGCAGCGAGCATCATGTTGTATCACCTGTTGCTGCAGACAGCAAACACACAACAGTCAGCAGGTGTATCACCCGGTCAGCCTCACCTCCTGCAGTATGACTTTACTGATTTTGTTGACGATAAAGAAGCGAAGAAAGCCATTAACGATTTGTCACAAGCGGCGATGGGAGGGGCGCTGTACATCATCGCCGATGAAGTAGTGAATGAGGGCAAGTGAGTTGTTTAGAGTGTGACGAGATGATACAGAAAGAGGTAGATGACCAGCGCTTTTATCTCATAATCACCACCAGGTTCATAACAGGGAATAACTCCACAATGGTTGTTACACTTGATGTTATTGTTTAATGTTAAGGTATATGTATGTTGTGTTGTAACACGTAAGTGTTATTCTCTTGATGACGTTATTACTTCACAACGTCTGAAATGATGTACAAACAAAAACACACATTAGTAACAACTCACTGTGTAACACGTGTAGCGACATCCTTTGTTACAGTCCTGGCCACTTCAAAACTTTGTGTATCGAGCTGTTGACACAAGTTCCTCGTCTCCATTTTTGGGCGGCAAGTTGTTTCCATGGAGACGCACCCGCCGACTGGCAAGTGGAATATTTAACCAGACCCCTCCGCTCTCCCCCGACCGTCGTCAGGGAAGTCAAGCAGGACAAGGCTAGAAATGTTCAGCGGTACAATGAGCGAGGTGTACCCGACCACACAGACGGCCCGCCAGTTACACGACTGTATCACCGAGGTCAGGGTCACTCTGGTCGCACGCCAGTTGACTGTGTCACGTGCGGTCGTGAGGTGGCCAGCTTCCTACACAGTCTCCGTGTTGGTGCCTTAGGTAGGTTTGGGTATTGTGTAGGAAAATGTTTACAGATAAACACCTACCTGTGTCGTAAATAAAAAAAATAGGTGAGAAAAAGTCTTGTGAAGAGGACAATGTGTTATTTACATGTGTCTGTCAGTTTATGTCATATTGTAAGAATTACGGGTATTTATAAGCCACAGCACTTCGATTAAGACAGATGAAACTCTCTGCGCAGACAAATAATGATAAATAAACAGTCAGTGTACAGTGAGATATGTACAGATACGGAACATAACCCTTTGGATGAAGGTATGAAGGATACTGAAAACAGAGTCGTTACATGACGGTTAACATGACAGACAGTATTGCCAGGGAGTTAAGAATAGTAAGTCAGGGATAGTACTTTGTGAACAATTATGTTTTCACAGAGCGTGTAAATGTAGCCTTTTAGTCCGAGTGGCAAATGTGATGTGTACAGAGGTAGGACGTCCGGTACGTTATTTATGATGTCATTGTTTACATCTGTCTATCAGTCTGTACGCTTTATCTATTATGTGCATAAGAATAAAATATAAACTAACTTTGAATATGAGCAGAAAATGTTACGACAACATCAACGACTATCACCACCATCAGCAATGGCACACCACCACCCTGTCTACAGTGGAGAGACGTGCTGCTGTTGTACTGGGATAATCCAAAAGAGAAGCTCAGGATGGTAAAGGGACTGCAAGAAGCAGATATTCCAGTGCAGGTGATGACGGATGACGACATCGAGGACGTGGCCACGGCCCGCAGTGACGTGGTGTGGGTGGCGAGTGGAGATCGTGTTCGTGGTCTGGAGAGAAAAGTCGTCGTCTGTGTAGAGAAAGGTGGTCCTCTTCAAAGTAAAGAAAACCGATCTGTATTCCAAAAGACATTCGAGATCAATCCTGAATTCGACAGACTTCACGGGATGTCACGCTGTACGTCACAACTTGTGATTGTGTTCATTGACCACAAGCGACGTGAAATTAAACGACAATCACAAATCTGTCACCTTTTGTAGTCTTGTGTCTGTATCACTTTTAGATTAACAGTTATCTGTAGTCTTTCTCCTCTTCTATAGAAACCTGAATCAACGACGTTAAAGATTGGATTCTAACAAACAAACTTAAACTCAGCGATAATAAAGCTGAAGCCCTACTGTGTTCAAGAAGAAGAAATCCATCTTCACTCGTTGGTCCGCTAAGTGACATCAAGGTGGGCGACATCAACATCATCTTTGAGTCCTCCTTCAGGAATCTGAGATTCACTGTCACTGCAGACATGACTCTTGCTAAACAATTTAAAGTTGTCTGTCAGGCTCTCTTTAGTGATAAATAAGTTACAGCTGTCTGTCAGCTATTATGAACTACACAAGAGCAGCGCGTTCCGTCACATTCTGTCGACGCACGCTACCAACACTCTGGTCTGTGTCTTTGTTTTATCCAGACTTGATTACTCTTTGCGGGCTGGCTGCTCTATATACCTTCTTCACAAACTCAAAAAAGTACAAAAGTCTGCTGTCTGGTGTTTAGAGCAGGACACGGGAGCACACCACACCTCTCCTTCGTTGTCTACACTGGCTTCCCATCCGTTCTGGTATCCAGTACAAACTGTCCGTGTTGTGTTTTAATTTTTTGCTCGCTCGTGGCCGGATTATTTCTCTGAACTGCTCTTCCCTTACATCCCAGCTACACAACTCCGCTCCTCGTCTGATAATCGTCTCCTGATTCTTCCTGTCATCAAAACAACAACATGTGGCCACAGGATGTTTAGTTATTGTGCAGACAAACAATGGAACTCTCTCCCTGTCCATACCCGCCACGCACCCACTATTGACTCCTTTACACGTGAACTGAACACACACCTCTTCCGTCAACATGACTCCTAACAACCTTTCCCACAATGTTCGTCCTTTGTCACACCCTTTCCTGCTCGTCTTAAGTTACTCTCAGCTCTTGTTCTTGCTATTTGGCTCCTCTTTGCTTACACTGTATTTGTTTTTATTAATCATTAGTACTGCTGTTTATTCTTTAATAATTTATATACTATTAATTTGTTTTCCTGTCCCAGGTATGCTGTCCATGTTTCGTTCTTGTTCTTAAGCGTTGTACGGGATTTAGATTATGATATTTGTAATATATTATAGTCATAGTCTGAAATAAAAAAAAAAGGTTAACTTCTTTCAGCGTTGTGTGTGTGTGTGTGCACGCGTGCATGTGTCAGTATATATATATCTGGGATGTTAATGAATGTGTATCCGGTATGTATACAGCTGTTTATGCATTGTACGTGCGTGCAACTGACTTGAAGAAACTTTGGCGTCAGTACCTTGTGCTAAAATATTAAGATTTTTTTTTACTTAAAGTGTTAAACAAAAGTGAGCATGAGACTTAATTAATACCATAGACGTGTATGGGTGGACTGATGTCGGTATGCCGAGACTCACTCTCGGCTTCTTGCGAAGTGATCCACGGTCAGTCTCTGCGAACCAGATTAAAATCGTACTTCCGGAAGAGCAGCGCGAAAATGGAATTTAATGAGACGTTTGATATCAACAATATAATTACCGTAAGTGTATTGCTTGTGTGCACTATTAATTAACCAATCTTGTATGTATTTAGAACACAAAAGTATTTGCTTCACTAGTCTGAAATATTTCGTATGAAATATTAAATAATATATGAATCGCATTTAAACTTCTAGATCTAGAATCATGAAGTGTTCGCATATATGCTTTACCTCGGTCTCTCCCTTTTATATAAAATCCGGTATTTCGTTGTGCTTTCAGGATGATGATTGCTTGCTACATATGCAAGATAGTGGTAGTACTGTTACCAAATCGGCAGTGACAATCAAGGTCAATATAATCAAAACCGTGTATAGGATATTAGTTCGTGATATCGTACTTTTGAGTAAATAATGCATGCAATCATTGGACCACGAACTAATATCCCTAGACAAGTGGCAGACGATTTTTTTCACTAAACTGCTAGAACCAGGCTGGGAACCACAAAACTTTCGGTTTTTTCACATTTCATTAACTACTAAAAAGAGGCAGGAAACGACATAGCTTCCGGTTTATTCACATTCTTTGTTACGGTTCGCCGAGACTAACAGCAGATCACTTCGCAAGAGGCTAAGCGTGAGTCTCGGCATACAGACTAACAGACATCAGTCCACGTTCATGATTGGACACAGCCCAGAATTAACTTTTAAGCGCATAGTCATTGTACTCCAGTCCTGCAGTCAGTCATGTTTAACAAATAATTTTAGATGACAAATTTATGTACGTATATTTTAAACATCAATGATCACAAATTGAAATTGAGTTTATGAGTTTAAGCATGCGGAAATATAATTATTAAATGGTAAAATTATCTATATATATATATTTTTTCAACAAAAGAAATAAATTGAATAAAAGATAATATTTCAATTAAGGCATTTGACTGATTGGTAATATGCTTGATCAGAAAGTAATTCTTGAATAAATCAGATATTCAACCTTTTTATCTCATTCCAGACAAATTTACAAATCAGTGATGTTAGCCAGTCCTTGGCAAATGACAAATGCTTGACACCAGAGGACAGAACTTTCTTTTTTTAATCAAGTTTACAGTGAGTAGCAAACGGATTCTGACATATATATATATAATTATACATACATTCATAACATCATAAGTCACTTCACTCTATAGAGAGTGATAGCATTTACACCTACACACTATGGGTGGATGTTGAAAAAAGAGTATCAGTCTATTCACATGATCAGCAAATTATGGTGCCACACAAATGCAGGAATGGTGTACACACTGTGTAATAAATAACATTGGATGAAGAAAATTATACACTACAGACAAATCGAAGAGACATGTACACCACTGCAATACATGTATATGGGGCAAAGCGAATTATATAAGATGGTGACACAAATTCTAGAGATATGTACTACCATGCAATATACATGAGCAAAACAAATTATACAAGCTGGTAACAAATGTAAGAGATGTGCACACCATGTGAAAAAAGTCCCATGAGATGCAGCAAATAGAACAGGTTGGTGGTCCAGAAATACTAGAGGTAGGAATGTAGACACTACATAATAAACACTACCATGCAGAGTTAGGTAAATTATTGAAACCAGTGACAGAATCTAAGTACCATGTGTTAAAAACATCTTGGCAAGAATAAATAGTAGTACTAACACAAAAGAGTCATCTTTCTGTAGGGTCTGATTATGTTATGGGATTCACTACACTAGCATTATTACAGGTTATCGTAGCATTGAATGATTTCATTACATTTGTCTCATTTATATATATATACTTTCAGAGGATGAAATTCTTGAAAAAGTCCAGTCTCTGAGTGACTGCCTTGTGCCACGCAAGATGTTTGTTCGCACTTCAAGGGAAAAGGCATGGAGTTTATATCATGCTTATTCTTTTATATAAAGAATATGAGCTCTGTGGTGGATTTCACAAAATCTATATCTACTGCTGCATGGCTTTGCCGGAAAACGTTTGAAAAGTTAGTTGCTCTATTATCCAGTGAACGCAGAGCAAACTCAGGCATGCTAGCCATCAACATTCGATGATAAAGTGAAAGATATCATGTCTCATATAGGAGGAAGCATTATAAAGAAAATAAAAAGATTGTGCAAAGGGGAATAACAACAATGTTTGGGTGCCCTATGCACCAAACATGATACAAGCATACTGACAGCTACTTTAAACAGGGGAGGACTAATTTATTTAAGTGAAAAGGCTGAGGAATTGTTTTATTCTCTAGAATATAGGTTTTTACAAATATGCAGAAGTACCCCTCACGTTGAAGAAGTATGGATTTTGCAATAGCCTGTGATGATGATGAAGAGCTGTTACATAATTTTTATACTATGACTTATAAATCTGATATTAGTGAGACTGCTAAACAAAGGGTGTTTTGCATGGTTCCTCATCTGTATTTTAAAATAAGAATTCACCATGAGTGTCATAGGTTCATGGAGAAGCACCGCCATCATCAACATGCGTCCAAGTCAACAAAGCGCCTCAGGAGAAGCTTACAAGATGCCACCAATGCTTAGAATAATTAATTGCTCCGATATCGGAGAACCTTTGCAGTAAAACAGTATTGGGAAGAACAAAATTGCTCTAGATTTATATCAGCAAGTAGGTTCAATATTCATTATCTGTTGTAGACAGAAAGTAAGATCTATTTATAAAAGTAACAATAAAATAACTATATATCTATATAATCGGTGTTGTGGCCCTATGCTCCTCCATGAGTAACAACTAAACTGTGATTCAAGGATTAAAACACTTTAAATTGTATATTTTGTATAAACATCAAGAAAGTCAAAAAACATATGCAGGACTGTTTCTTGCTGATTTAAGTTCTGTGTTCAATACAGTACAACCACACTAAAACATGTTCTAGCAGAAGAATGTTTTACAGAATTCAAGTGCTATGCTATACCTGTATGCAGAAATAATAGGAACATGAAAAAGTTTGTACCCTTTGATGTGGAGCTGATTCACCATAGTTGACTTTTCAAGTGTGTGTGCATGTGGATGTGTGATGCTGTAGTTGTACCATAAGAATAATTGTAAGATCTTTAATAAGACAAGTGGAAAGTCGGTTGGATTTTTGTTTTGTTACAATGCATCTCTTGCCTTATCCTTAGCTTTTAGGCAGCACTTGTTGGGGTTGTTTGGTCCCCATAACTGAGCACACTTTGCAAATAATTGACCATTGGAATTGATAATGTTAGTCATTTTTCATTTGACAATTTAAAAATAACGAAGTGTATTTATAGAGTGCAATATCCTTATAAGGCAGCTAATGGCATGTTACAAATACAGTTATAATAAATATAACAATATTAATAATTATGATATGCAGAAATGTAGTAGCCAACCAAGTTTACATGAATTACGAAGAGTTTGCTAAATACCTTCAAAGTGGGAAAAATTTCAATTTGGGAATTTACGATTCTTGCACAATATCGCATCCATGACTCCTTACATTCGTTACAAAAGATACTGTAATAAACAAAGAAAACTAGAATTTTAAAAATTGTTAACTGAGCTGTTAAGACACGTGACTTGTGAGATAATAAAAGTTATATTGACATCTCCTCAATTTGTTCTCTGTTTTTTTTTAAGGACTTATTATAATTAATGGCCGTACATTTTCATTTTGTTGATTGGTGCATGGTTGAATTGTCAATGCCAAGGTCCTCTAGAGCCGAATGTTAATCTCCTGAACTGATGTAGAGTGAGATTATCATCTGTATGCCCAATGTTTCGATGCTTTCCAAAGCGTTCTTCCAGTCTGATTTTTTTTCATAGAGTTTCTTCTTGACCAATAAACAATCTTTGCATGCTGCTTCTGCAGTACTCACCAACAGTAAACAGGTAGTTGCCCTTACACCAGAATAGGAACAGAGTGCAACATTCTCATAGACATATGTAATGTGTCGGAAATACTTCTTATCAGTGATTTTGATTTCAGGTAATGGTTGCAGATCAGTTTCAGTGACAGCAGTGCAGAGAGTCTTTTCACCCAATTCTTTCAGAAATATTTTCAACATAACCATTTCAGGCAGAAAAGTCAAATCCTTCTTCATGTCCATGCAGTTGATGTAGGCGATACGAACTGGCATGACAGGGGGCTCGCGCACCTTTTGAAGAGAAATATGTGACAATTTTGAACTGTTTACCTAATCCGTAAACACACTCACATGTTTTAAATTACATCTAATTAATATAAAATAAATCTAGATTTATCTTAATACTATTACACCTTTTTTAATCATTGGGTTTTCCCTTCCTGTTTGTCATAATTGAACACATGACAATTATTCAGAAGGACAATATTTCAGATTATGTACCATTCTTCAGGTGCCAGAGAAAAAAATAGATTTACTTTACAAACACTAGTTCTTCATAGTTTAACCCATCTGTATAAAGTCCTTTTATGTCAGGGGATTCTCATCTTTTTAAAGTAAAGAATTTGTTGTTTTGAATATAAAAATGTATGAGCTGATAAATACTTAAAAAATCTCACAAAAAACAAATCAGACTAAGAGACATCTTAAATCTGCTATGTGTTGCCAGAGGGGTGTGTGAGCTGAAAGCATGTCACTGGTAATAGTGAAACATAAAATTATGTGGGCTGATAGACTAAAACACAACAACAAATCAAAGAAACAATGGAACATCAATACAATAATTTAGATATTTTCTTTTTTTTTATTTAAAACCTGTAATACTGGTTTACAGCATAAAAACATCTTAAATCATCTCTGTGTTGACGAAGGGGTGTGTGAACTGAAAGCACACATGTTGATCTAGGCCTATTCATATACAGCAAGTTTTTAAAAACAATAAGAGGAATATTTAATCAATACACTTCTCAAGTAATTTAATGAATGACGCGATTATCAATAACTAAATTTGTGTTTTTTTAATGGGCATATCTTTGGCTATGTGAAAATTGTCGCCTTATAGTCGCGAACTAAAACATGAACAGGACAAAGAAGAAGTAAGAGGTAAATAAGATCAGAACCTTTTTTTAATGCACTCTTCTTCCAAGTGCCTTGAACAAATCTTGGCTCTCAATGGATTGAAACTTGAGTCCATAGAAATTTGTAAACGAATCCTGCAATCCTTCCATAAATATCAGGCTATTGTTATTTGCTTTTATATATACAGTGGTACCTCGACATACGAGTTTAATTCGTTCGGTAACCTTGCTCGTATGTCAAATTGCTCGTATCTCAAAGCAATTTTCCCCATTGAAATTAATAGAAATGCCATTAATCCGTTCCAGCTCCCAAAACACCACCTCAGTTGTTTTTGTTAAGTGTTTTTGAATAAGAAAAATGTATTTACAAGAAGAAACATTTATTTATAAATAACAAATACATATTCTATAAAAACATAATAAAAGAAAAAGTGAAGTGCTTATGGAAGCGCTTAATTTTCGTCACTGGTCTTCGCTTTTTTCGCCACACTTTGCTCATTTTCACCTGCAGATCGTTTAAATTGTCCAAGGCGGTTTGTTTCTTCCTTTCAGGATATTGCGGAAATGAGGCAAATTTCGTTGAACAACTCCGATGCACGACCAGTTGCAACTTTTTCGGGGTGATTTTTATCCACGAACTCTACAACTTTCTCCCACATTCCCAAGATCTCCTTTATATCTCTTGTAGAGATAAACTCCTCCATCTCTATAATGTTTAATGTTTATTGATAATGTTTTGTAAATGTACAAAAAGCAAAAAACGCGAACCCAACTTATCAAAAATGCTTCGAACACGAGAGAAACAAGCACACAGACTGAGGTCTAGTGTGAGGTGGGAGAAACTGTTAGACGCTGCACACGACCCCAACATCCGCCCCACATGTTGGGGTCGTGTGCAGCGGTTTAGTGTGCAATTCCTCGTATGTCAAATCTTGCTCTCATCTCGAAGCAAAATATCACTCGCTCGGCGGCTCGTATCTCAAAACACTCGTATCTTAGGGCACTCGTATGTCGAGGTACCACTGTACATACATGTCATCTGTCTCTCAAGTGATACCGAAACTGGCAACGCTAACTTTCCAGACCGGTGTCCAAAGCAAATAGAATATAAATGATTATACCCGCTCAATTTCAGTTCACTACCCTGGTAACATCACTGTCACTGTACACATTATTCTACTGGCTGTCAGTGCTGCTGAGGGGGGAGCTAACCGCTGTGGCCCACGTCTGACGACGACGAATGGATGCTTCTGGTAATTCACGACTGCGGGTGTAAATACGCAGAACGTCCGGCTGATGGAGATGAAGTTATTTTCTACTTCCTGTACTCATCGACAGTTGGCACTGGTTAAAACGACACTAAATTGATGGAGACGACGTTACTACCACCTTTACTTTTGTCTCCAACTCCAAACCATCCGGGTGGAAACACTCGGGTATTCTTAATTGACTGCAATCTTCACTCTGTCATCGCCTTACCTCCCCTCGGTAATTCCTGAGATGCCTCAATAAATATACCAGTCTGGCACTAAAATGAATGTAAAGTCTAGAGTCTGTTGACCCTAAAAAAAATTTCTAATAACAAGAATTTGAATAAAAATTTAGAATTTCAAATTTTTCTTTTTACCTTTACAAAGATAACAACAACAACAACAACAACAACAACAACAACAACAACAACAACAACAACAACAACATATCTACTACCTTATCTACACAAGGAATCACATTCCAGGTCTCTTTCACACAAAGTATCTTTACAACATCTTTCTTTACGACAAAGTATGAACATGTTCACTTACTCTCTTCCTTGAGTACGAGCGGTCCCGTGGCGCAACGGTTAGCGCCTGTCACCAATACAGTGAAGGTTGGCTGCCCAGAGTTCATTTCTCGTCTCGGGCACGCTGTTCTTTCTCTGCACGTGGCATCTGTTTACAGGGCTGGCTGCTTGCCGTAATATAGCCTTAGTTGCTGCCACGGCGTAAAACACCAATCCCCCCCCCTTCCTTGAGTACGACTCCCACAAAGTTTTACAACTACACGGCCAAGGGTGACAACTCATGCTTACTACAACACAGTGGCGATAACTCTTTTCTGACAAACAGCTCTAGCAAGCTGGACTAACCCTAAGACTAACCTTTTCGCGGTCTTTCGCAAACCTTTTCTCGCATGAATCAGCATTTCCTGCCTACCAGGCGCTGGTCTACCGGCCCTCTACATATATAAAAATGTCGCCTGGCCGTATAGTTAATAAAGTAAATGAAGACACAGACTGCACCTCCTGGTGTAGGAAGGTGTAACTACGTTATGTTAGAGAGACAGACACAGCACTACAACAGGTGACAGGTGAGTGAATGTCATCATCTTCAGGGGGCTTGCTTTCATGGGAGACAATCACAAGCTGTGATGTACATCGAGACATGAAGTCAAGTCGGACAGATCGACGGTTGTACAGTCTGAACACCTTAGACAGATCGGACCGTCCTAACTCACTTAAGCCAGGTCTACTCAAGTCAATCTCGGGATCTTCCAAACAGACGACGACTTTTCTCTCCAGACCAGGAACACCACGTCCACATGCCACCCACACCACGTCACTGCGGGCCGTGGCCACGTCCTCGATGTCCTCATCCTTGATCACTCTGACTGGGATACCCGCTTCTTGCAGTCCCTTAACCATGCCCGAGTGCTTTTTAACGTCACGCCAGTTCAACACCAGCACGTCTCTCCACTGCAGACAAGGTGTTTTGTCGCCGCTGGCGGATGAGAGGGTTGTACATGTTGCTGTGCCAGTCTCTGTCAACATTCACAATTAGTTTATTCTGTCAGTCACGTGTCACAAATATAGCATACACTCTCACAAACCCACGGATGCAATCACATAAACAATGACTTCTCACAAGACTGTCTCTTATTTATCACACCGGTAAGTGTCCAACTGTTAGCAACAGTACACTACACAACACCCACACCTACCCGTAACACCAACACGGAGACTGCGTAGGAAGCTGGCCACCTCACGACCACACGTCACACAGTCACCTTGCCAGTCACCTGAGTGACCCTGACCTCGGTGATACAGTCGTGTGACTGGCGGGCCGTCTGTGTGGTCGGACACACCTCGCTCTCTGTACGGGAGGACATCACAGTCTGTAGTGATCCTCGCGTCCTGCTCGACTTCTCTGACAACGACCGGTGGAGAGCGGAGAGGTCTGGTTAAATATTCCACTTGAAAACCGGCGGGTGCGTGTCCATGGTAACAACTTGCCGCCCACAGATGGAGATGCGGAACTCGTGTCAGCAGCTTGTTACAGAAACTCTGAAAGTAGTTGCTCCTTTGGATAAGTCTGTAACAGAGGATGTAGCTATACGTGTTACAATTTATGCTGTCCCGTGTGTGTGTGTGTGTGTGTGTGACCTCGGCAATAATGACATCCTCAAGAAAATGACGTCATAATAATGCCAATTTCACACAACAAATCTAGATTCACAGCACATCGCCTTTAATACGTTTCTTACAACCATTTAACAATCGTCGCATAGAAGGCGGTTGTGATAATTCTATGAAAGAGAGCGCCATGTGCTTGTGCGTTTATCATCACGTCACACGCTGTACAACTCACCTGTACTCACTCATTACTTCATCAGCGATGACATATAACGACCCTCCGCTCGCCGCCTGTGACAAGTCGTTGACGGCCTTCTTCACGTTTACATCGACATCAAGATGATACTGCAGGAGGTGAGGCTGACCGGGTGATACACCTGCTGACTGTTGTGTGTTTACTGTCTGCAGCAACAGGTGATACAACATGCTGCACGCTGCACGACTCCCCCTACAACTACTGACAACGTAGACGTGATGACCACACCGCAGCCACTGTATGGCCATCAGCAGCAGCACCACAGTTTTACCTGTACCGGGCGGTCCGGTGACAAAGAGTGTGGGAGGCGCCGTGTGTAGCAGGTGAACTTGCTCCGGGAAGAGTGTGATTACAGCAGTGTAGCACTCTCCTGTCCACCACACGGCCTGACCCAGGGTCTTGACACTCACACGTGGAGGACATGTGCATGGCACACTCACTGTTGTCGCCGGACCGCAGAACCTACAACAAACAAATGAAGGATTAAATAAATCAATGTCTTAGCAACCATTCAAGGTATCAGATGAAACCGCTTTGATTAACGTGGTACTTTGAGTTATTTACAGTTGCAATAACTACTAGATCCTTTCTTTATTGATGTACTAACGTCCCTGTGTAATCAAGAAGGAATGGAAAGTATTAATTGCATTCTCTCTGTCACTTGTGGTCTTCAGTCTAATATGTATTGTACATCTCGCCTAGAAGAAAATTTTCCTCTTTCTAAGTCTTTAGATAATTCGATTTATGCATTAAACGACATAAAATACTCATTTTTAACTTTAGCAAAATATTTTGTGGTGGGTCTTATCATCGACGACGTGTTTTCCATGAAAATTGATAAACGTAAACATGTCTTGTATCTTGATGTTAGTGTCTATGATTAGCATCTACAAAACCAAAAAATGTCTGACGACAGGTCACAGGGTCAGCTATACTGTGACGTCACAGTCTGTAACGTCAGTCTGTGGTGACCTTCATTCAGCAGTTTGAGAATGGACGGAGTGTGTAAGATGGGAGAGTGAAGATTTATGACACTGAGTAATTATTGTCATTATTATTAGTCAACAAGCAATCACTGATAACTATCATTTTCTTAATTTGAAATGTGTTTTTGACTGAAATAAAGAGAATAAAACCACAAATCACAAAAAGAGGATTACAATCTGAGAGACAGGACGACTTTCTCAAGACCACCTAGGTCTCCTACTGTCACGGTGTCAATCAACACCAGACGACACAGGTGAGGACAATCAGGTGTGTGTACAATGAGTGTTTTGCTGCTTTTACATTAAACACACAGCGAATGGGAAGCTCTTAGTATAGAGAAACATTAAACATGTAACACTAGTTATAGTTACTATAAATTTTGAGTGTAACAAGGTGCATAACACTGAATGAGTGTAATGTAAAATTAAGCACATGAAGCTAGTTAAAAGTAATAAAAGAAAGGCATGCCGTGTCGTTTGGAAACAAACATGTCTGTTCCGAGTGTGTACTTAATAAATGGAAAAGAGAACTTTTAGTTTCTCGCTTATCTAAAAAACGGTTTGTATGAGGTGAGAGGACTTGATTATTCTAGAGTCATCTCAGTATCCATCTAAAAGATCGACTGAACTTCACATGCATATTATTAAATTCTCAATGTTTTCCAAAAAATCCCATACAGTGTTCTAATATATCTTATATTGGCATATCTTACCTCGCAACTAATTTCTTGTAGACGTCACGTGTCATGTGACTGTCAGGCCCAGACACAGCCACATGTCGTGTCCACCATTTGCCGAGTTTCTTTAGCATGTGCCTACTGACGTCACACGGGGTCTTGGGGTCAGACAGCTGATCACAACACAGACACACACCAGTGATGTCAACGGGATCTGATGTTCCCAGACACCGACACAGGTCCTGTGACAGATCTTTGTGATGTTAAAAAAAAATTCGTACAGGTTGGGAAAACAGCCGATTATTACAGGTTTTGAACAGACAAGGCATACAATCTTATCGTTGTCTTCTCTTAAATTGTCTCGTGTAATGCTGATGTAGCCGTCAGTATAGTTCAAGCCGATAGCCGAGTGATGATTGCATTTGCGCTCAACCTCAGAGGGGCGCCGGTTCGATACCTAACTGGCTTTAATGGGAATATGACTTCTCGGAATGTTTGGGAAGGTACGGCTGACCCTGAAAAAGAGTGGTGTCTAACACACTCCCTAACGACCTGTACGCACGTTTTTGTTTATCTCTATGTCTATATCTAATCGATTACCTAAATATATATTCTCTATGTGTAGGTCTCTAAACAAGTACAGACTACATAACATTCAGGTTTATATATATATCTATGACCCTCCACAACGAAATGTCGCGCGGAGCAGATTTTTGCTAGAGGCCCCGAAAGGTTACAGGGGTCAATTTTATGCAGTTTGAATTTTCCTTAAAAATGGATTCCTTGGTTATTAAACTATCAGGAAAATACACTGCTATGGTAAAATAAAAGTTACAAATACCTTTTAATAGATGGACCCTACTGCAATCCGTACCGATTTCAGACGAAATTCAAACACAGTTTCCACACTGTTTCCCTGTCATAACCCCATCGTGTTATACTTTGACAGAAAGCCCGGAGTCTGTATATTCAACTTCTTTAAAGAACTATTCAAATAGTAACCAATCAAAAGATTTGTCTGCAAAAGTTTAGGAGTAAACAAGCCTGTCGGCCATCTTGACGCTAATCTTTGAACCCGCTTGTCTCAAAATGGCCGCCACCGTACATTCACACTTCAAACGTTTATAACTCACTGGATGTTAGGGCTAGAAGAACAACTTTTGTATCAAAAGCAAGTTCAGACCTGTACTTCTTAAAACTATGCAATTTGGCAATCTCAAATTTCCAACTTAATTTTAATTTTAATATTAATTAGCAACTAAAGACTCAATTCGTCGTGAAGGGTCGCATGTACACAGACAGGAATATCTGAAAGATTTTGTCTGTGTTCCGCTCCTCTCTCTTTCTGTCTGTGTGTGTGTGCGCGCGCGCCAAGCACACCATATGTTTCCGTTTTCAGCAAATTGTATCTCACTGTGACCTTAAAACATGCTGTACTATACAAATACCACCTTGTCTCATTTCTGCAGACTTATCTGTGCGCCATAAGCGGTGGACACTGTGAGAGTCGAAGCAAAGCTGATTAGCACACTCCTCTAGAACCTTGCCTCCTACGTGGTCAGTTCCCGAGGCTTTACGTGGGTTAACATGAGAAAGAATTCTTATAAGATCTCCTTCACAGACTGTTACAGTGGCTGCCGACAGTGAAGAACATACATTATCTTCCCTGCTGACAATGAAGAACAGATATTATCTACTTTCTTGGCAAAGTCTCTCACATCAAACCGCACGTAGCAAGTGTTGGGCTCATTAACATGAGTAAGTGGGTCAATACACTTTATGTTTCTTATGTTATCTACCTCATTATGGTGCTCAGTCCTTCCCACTATGCTTTTCTTGAGTTTCTCTCATTAAGTCTTTTTTCTACCTTCTTTGTGTATTTCACAAGAGATGTTTTTACCTTTACTCTGAACTACTTTTCTTTTTCTTTTACTTTCTGTATGTCTTCGTGTATAAAAGCTACCATCTTTTCATTAAGACAGTGTTTCAGTTCTTTACCCAGCCATGGTTTGTTATTCGGATAGCTTCCGATCTGCTTGGTAGGGATGACAGACTCTTCCGAGAAGGTGATGTAAGAGGTGATTGTGTCTGCCAGACGGTCCAGGTAGGCTCCGCAGGTAGTGAAGAACAAATCTAAATCGATGGCCTCAGTTGCTTCAACTGTCCAGGTCTTAATAAACTGAGCTGTTGACTTTTGGCGCTGAAGGAGCTGTCTGTATGTGGGTAGCATGTGAACAATGTTGTGGTCTGATCTGCCAAGTGGCGGGCTGCACTTTGAGACTTAAATGTCCAGTACATTACCACAACACCTGTCTAGATCTGTCGAGACGGGTGAAACATATTGATGGAGACAGGGAAGCAACTCACTGACATCACAGTGTTTCCAGTACCCGAGCAGAAATACTGGCTGGTCCAGTGATGTAGACGCCGCTCGATTGTAGTTGTTCGCGATGTGCCCAGCTGAGAGGTTGAAGTATGGACCTGGTACATATGTTAGTATCACAGTGATTTGGCCAAATTCACGAAGTAAATAGAGTGGCCTGAAGGACACTGTCAGTGTCTCATAATGGGAAGTGCTAGTCTGTTCTCTTACTGCGTAGTTCGTGGCCCATTTCTCAATGACAAGTATACAACGCCTCCCCTTAGACACTTACTTTCACATTAACAATTTATAATGCACACATACGAATTTTTAATTACACGCCCGTATGTATCCACTCACACACACACACACTGCGTCAGAGGAAAAGGGTAGTTTTTAAGAAGTTTTTCGAGGGAAGAGGAACTTTGTTTTTTAGGTAAAGATCAAGAAATTGAAACATTATCAAAACCTACAAACCTAAGCTTCCACTCACTTTTCAAACTTACTGTCTTGGCAGTAGTTTCTTCGTTCATACTACCACATTCGATCTCTGACTAGCGAAGCAAATGTCTTGGCAAATGCGTTCACCTCTCCCTTTCCGCTCTCTAACTTTCTTCTTCTTCCACTCGCTATCGTTCTTCCTCTTCTATCTACTCTCTAACGTCCTCTTCTTCTCTCTATTCTCCAGCGTCCTTCTTCTTCTAAAAATGCCCTCTAACGTCCTTCTGCTTCCATCTCCATCCTAACGTCTCTCCCTTACCTCACTATTTTTTTTGACGTCACTATACGTCATTTGTCACGTTCCATTTAGACAACGTCCATCATTCACACGCTTTCATCCACACACGCGCCCAGTCCTAGCACTCTGACTAGATCCATGACATCAGGTGAGACGTGACGTCAGGCGCTGCTACAGTCAGCCGGAGAGGGCCTTGACCTTTCCCCGCGAACCGGACAAAAAGTAGCCTGAAAACACACGTCAGCCGTCGTCTGCTGTGAGCTACCTTTCCAATAGAGGAGCGTCCCCAAGCGCTGAGAGAAAGGCAGGATAAGAAGAAAGCATGACACGCGACATTATTTTTTTATATAACCGGTACTTGTATGTGTATTTTTTAATCCAGTTTTATTAGGTGTATCCGTGTTTTGTTGTGTGGGCTTTTTTTTAATTATTATTAAACTTCATATTTGTGTCGTTCTTTCCGTCTTTGTCATGGTCTTCGCTTTGCAACGGTTCGAGAGGTAAGTCGCGTCCCGCCTCTGGCTGAGTGACTGAGTGTGTGTGGCCGGCTGTGCGAGCGGCCGTGAGCGTGCTTCCGGCGACGCTGGGGGTGGTACGCGACATATATAATGTATATAATGGTGTTTGCCAAAAAAGGTAGGTTTTAAGACCGACTGCTCGGGGTATTCCTTAAATATATTAATATTTTAAGCCGTCAAATACCATCAGGATGGCCGTTGTTGAAAATTATAGCAGCAAGACTTTTCAGAGAAAAGAATCCAATTACATCTTGTTTGATTCATGGTACATACGGTATAAATGGTCCTCCGAAATTGTGAGACAGATATTGCCGAGGAAACATAAATTAGGCAACGTTTAGACAGGTAACACAATTTTTTGACGTTAACTCATTAGATGACATTGAGATACACCAGCTGCTCACCTGTAGATTCTTTAATTTATTTGTTTGCATCTAACCAACTCATCACTATTCATATAGTGAGTTTCTTAATGTTTAATCAAATATTAAAAAAAAAACAGTATAAAAAGAAAATTACAAAAACAGCCAATTTAAGCGAAATATTCAACATCATGTCAAACTCATATATCCTTTACGAAACAGGGAGTATGACTTTTACCTCAGTGAGCTGTGAGTCGTGAGAGATGGCCTGCTGTAGCTGGTCAGTCGTGAGGTTAGGGACGGCGATGGTCTTAGTGATGCGCAGACCGGGAGCGATGTCGGACACCAGGTGAGACAACATGGCCTCCGCCTTGTCCAGCTGTGACACGGCGTCTCTCAGCTTCTTTCTTATGGTCTTGACAATATCCTCCTGTGACATGCGAAGTTTATCTGTGATGTCACCAAAAGACATGACATTGCAGACGACAAGACCGTAATGTCGGTGAATAAGAAGCACATCAAATTCTCCCTGTTTCCAGCTCTGTGGCAAGTCAGGAGGCAGGCTGGAGGCTCGGGGTAACTGGGCAGCCGCGACATCAAAACAAGGTTCACTCAGATATTGTCCGAAGTGGAGTCGAGTGATTCCAACAAACACTTCTCCAGTCTTTTTTGATAAGTTCTGAAGACAAAGGAGAACTTGTTTCATAGCTGTATCATATCTGATGTCACTGTCCTGAACCATACCAAGTTGAGAAATGAAAGCCGCAGCAGTTGCTGGTGGACACGTTTCTTCATTGAGCTCCTTGTGTTTCTTAGATGACATCAGCAAAACTCCAAGCTTTGTTATAAGACGCTTCATCTTACTTCCGTCTTCAGGTGTTGACAATAGTACCTGAACATCCTGACCAGCAACTGTCTCTGTGGTCATGGGCACGCGGTTGAAGTAGACAGGAGGCAGGAAGTAGGCGCGTGAGTCGAGGTCAGGGTACGCGGCCTCAACCCACTGGAGCCAGAATGTCTGAACTTCTTCTGCGAGTTTTGCCTGTACGAACAGGACTTTAGCTTGTTTGAATTTCTCCTTGATTTATTTTAATTATTTTATTTTCGCACTTTTTTCTTATATAGCACAATTGTTTAGTACGCTGAAACTAAGTTATTTAAAGTCTTTTTTTTAAACAGAGCGTTTCAAGTTTATTTATAAATATTATTGCTATTTACTCTATTTAATTGTATAGACTTCTAGCTACAGCCATTCATTATTAGCTAATATCTTTCATTGTTACTTAGCTTATTTTTGTTTTATCGTTGATTGTTAGTCTCTGTGTTAATTGTAGTCACTATTGTACTAACCTGAGCACCAGTCGTCTGATGGATGAGTCTGACGACTTCCTCAATCTGAGATGGGACACCGTAGATGTCGACAATCTTCATACCTGGTACAGGTGACGGGTTAGGGCCAAACACTACATCAGCGCCTGTCTTCTTCCGGATCTTTTCAAGAAAAGCCGCTAAGAAGCGTGAAATGAAATTTATGATCATTTTGATATAACTAAAACCCGGTCTTGTGTTATTTGGTGTGTAAAAATATGTCATTAGGCATTGGTGTCTTTCTCTTCATTATCATTTAGTTCGTTTTGTTTCAACTTCCTTTTTATAACCTCCCTAAAATATTATTTCCATTCTGATACTTGTTGATTGTAGGGGTTCCCCCATACAGAGACTACCTGTATGTGGAACAAACAAAACTCACTAGTATCTATGAGAAACAATTTGAATATCAGACACAACTGACTATTACTTGTAAGAAAAGTAGCCTGTAAATCAGTCACGGCGTGTAGGTAAACTTTGACCCGACCACCTCCTCTAGTACTTCCTCCTCTGTCAGCTGTCCTCTTCTGGCGCTTGTTCTGTTGTTAGATTTGACAGTTTAGACAGACACCTGACCACGATGTACGCAATCACTCAATATAATACATTAACATTTTATCTCACTGATTTGCGATGTTGAAACAAGATATAGTAATGTGAATGTGCTACTGTGACAATAACAAATAAAGTCATTTGAGACGACGACAACAAGAACTACAAAGTTCTCTGTCAATAAAACTGTTGAAGACTTCTTGCAGCTTGTTAGACGGTCTAACTGATGACAGCCACATCAATGACATCTAATAACAGTTTCTGCTACCTAATATACAGCATATAATATATAGCTGATCAAACATTTTACAAGCACATTTTTGTCCTCATCATGATGGAGAATAACTAAATAACATACCTTCAGCTCGTCTGTTGTTCGCTAATGTCATCTTATAGTATTTACATTACTACACTAACTCAGATTTAGGTTTTCTTTCTTGCTCCCTGAGAACTATTCACATGTATATTAACATATCGTCTGCTTTATTTGAGAAAAAGACTTATATGGTTGCTAAAAATGTGAACCTAGAGAGTGGCGAAGCTTTCATGTTCTGATTTTACTTGAATGCTTTGGTCCTTCTACGATAAAATGAGTGATCGCAAGTCATCGCAAACATACCTGCTTAATTTCTCCTTGCCTCACCTGCTGTAAACGAGATGACTGATCATCAGCCATGGAAGTAGCTGTCCCTTAAGAAGACAAAGTCGTTGGAGACAAGAAGCCTATCGTTACATCCCTTAGGGCTGATTATTAGCTGGAAGTAAAATACTGCTGTTAGCTAAATTTGAGTGTCTGCAATATATTACATTTGCATTGATGTTTAAAAGGATATAAAAGAAAAAGAAAAAGATAAACAAGACCTGCATGTGCAACTGTCCTTAAGAGCACGTTGTCGTGAAGTCCGGGGAATGAGCACGCGAAGATGGTCAGAGGTTGCGATTGCCGTTGCCTTGGGCTGATGACACTCTCAAGACCTCCACCAACTCACGCCGACATTTACATGTACGCGCACACTTACACTAAATTACTAGTTACACTTTACTTGACTCCAATCCCCCAGCGCGCCACCCAAATAACAAACACAAAGAAATTTAGTGTGTTAAAGAAATCATTAATAATCGCGAGCTTTCCCATCAAGTTACAAAAAGATACAATCGCAAATATGGTCGTTCTCTAGGTGTCCGGTTATTTCTTTATCTCCTAGTCGAGATATCGTGAGCCACTTATTCCGACCATTCCGCTACCTAGCTACATCTAATCACTACATATTTAACATATGACGGACAGGTGGTCACTTTGACTTATTCCTGCCCGTGCTGCATCCCCTTCTTACCCCCTCCTGACTAGTAACGCAGTCTGCGACTGCGGCGCCATCCCGTCTGGCTTCCTATTCACTTCCTGTGTCCAGTGGATGGCAATAACAAGCATCGCTGTTGTCCTGCTCTAGGTGTACCGCAACCGAAAATCAACGGGCGTGTTCTGACTGCTGTTCTCTCTGTCTGTTAGAGATCTTCTTTATGGACAACTACCGTCCCTCATTACGACCTCACCCTGGCTATGTCTGTCCTGACGTAAGCCTTCCAGTACAAACCAGTCTTGTCAGCATTATAAAGTTGGCCAGGTAAGAGATCACGAGCCTTCACAAGTTGTTTAAATTTCGTTACGTAGAGTGTAAGAATCATTGCCTAGTTTCTCATCTGTAATAGCCATCCAAAGTTATTCACTTTGATGCAACTGTCTAATTCTATAACAGACGGACCTTGTTTACGCCATAGGGTAGGATAATGTTGAAACATTGTTACACGCGGGCAGTAGTGAATGAATAGACCAGACTGTTGGGCACCCAAGGTTATGTACCGAGTTCTAGTGAGGATGAGGTGAGGAGGTGTGTAGTGTGGACAGGAAAAAGACAAAAGGACCACCCAGCTATAATGTATTAGCTAAGGAGTGACTGGGTTGATTTAGATAGTGGTACAGTCCAAGTGAAGATGTGTAATGATTGACCAATCACGTGAAAGGAGAAACCACGTGGTTGATAATCTATCATTGCGGTCAGAGAAGCATAATGGTCTTTCAAATTGGGCTCTGGTTTAGAAAAGTTGTCTGAGATGTACTCACAGTTCTTTGCTGCAACTCTGCCTGAGAAGTGTGTCGGCTTCAACACAACTGACTTTAGAGGTGGGACTGGCCACTTTGTAGCACAGTGCATATTTCTTCACTACCAGCAGCTGTTTGATGAAGTTAGTAGAGGATGAATTTGGTGAATGAGCGTCGGTCCCTGAGAGGTGCTGCAGTTGAGTCAACACCCAGACCTAGAGGGACGGAAGAGGCAGGGGTGACACACGGCAAGACCAGAGCAAGAACGCCACGAGGAAGACACGTGGTAGACGAGACAGTGCCAGAGTTTCAGCGCTAGAGAAAGAAAGCCGCTACGAACGACGGAGAGACATCCACCAGTCATCAGGCGTCGACGACATCGGCGATATCTGTGTGGCGAGAGACTTTGTGTGCGAAAGATAAGTGGCGAGCGTGTGTTATCTGAAATAGTGTATTGTGTGTGTAGTTAAACTAAGGTTAGTTGAATAGTGACTCACTAGATATCTGGATCAGTAGTAAGTTGAACAATTAGATTAACATTACACCTAGATAACGACCACATTTTTCATATTTTAATTGTATTATTTTTATGTAAATGTTTGAATACTCTCGATAATTAATAACTTTCTTGATACACTAAATCGCCTTTAGTTGGTTATTGGGTTTATGCGTGCTTGGGGGCTCGAGCTAATTAAAAGTGTAAATAAGCAATTTAGTGTGATAGCACTCGGAACATGTCTACGTCATTTGGTAGAATTGTCGAGAGTGTGATGGGCCGAGTCGACGGTAAGTCACAGCCTCTGACCATCTCCAAATGCTCTTCCCCAGAGTTCGCGACATGCAGCCCTATGCAGATCGTCAAATTCTGAACCCTTTGTGGTCTTGCCCTTACTCGTCCCGTCAGGTGTATCGCATGAAGTTACTACCTTGCAGAGTTCTTCTTTTTTCCCGAACAATATAACTCATTGCTTCATTTTCGCTGTTAAAGTCTGATGAAACATTTACAATTTATTATGCTTTACCAGTGTAAATACTCACATTTTGGAAAAAAAGTACAGTAGATAAAGTCATGAGGACAGTATTTTCTTGACTACGTGACACATCTGTAGAGTGAAGCGTGAGAGCTACACAGTGTTAACTTTCGGTAGAGCAGACTGTGCGACTAAATAAATAAAAAACTTTCTCAACTGTCTGAAACCACTTTTAATGCTACTGAAAAAGGCACCAACCTTTAAAGAAGTGGAAATTCAGCGATCATAAAATATGCTGTTTGACATGTCAGACGTTCAGAAGGCACTGAAGTGAAGTCTGCGGTCTTTAGAGACAACACAAACTTTCCCCGTCGTCAAGATGGTCACGTGACGCCTTCCACGCCTTATTATGCTATTGTAGCCACGACCTTTACAAAACAGAACAGCGTGGAACCAGTTCTTTCCTGAGATTCACTACAAACGAATAGATATTTTGTGTGTCGTATGTAGATGTTGGAAGTAATTGTTGTGTAGGACCTGTCATAACTCAAGTCGGTGACATGCGATTGATTTGACTCTCAACGTGACAAAAATGATTGTGTCGTTAACAATATTTTTAAATTCATATTTTAAACTATTCAGCTGGTTGTGAACTTCTTCCAGTGCACTTGAATGTCGCTAAAATGTTATCAGAAGACAACCTGATTTGAAGAATATATTCCATTAAAATCTCAAAGCCTGTAGCAAGTTTGATATTTAACCCGTATCAGGTGATGTAGCCTGTGTGACATGACTGGTGAGCATACACACACACACCACAAACTTGTCCCTGCACGTGGTCAGGATTACAGTGTTGTTGACGAAGTCTGTATGGTACACCCTTCAGCGGGTCAGTCGGGGTCACCTCCTATAATGACTAGTAACACAGCAACCACGGCGACCAGGTGAAAATCCCGGTGGTGCTATTCATTTCTTCCCGTCGGGACCGACACAGAAAGAGTCTTGTCAAAAGGCACTCGGAAGTGAAAGCCTTAAAGTGAAGGTTAAAATATTCCTGAAATGTAGATATAAATGTAGTTATACGTGTAGACGTTCACATGTGATTTATGTCTTTGAACACTGTCAGTTCCTTTAGGTTTTAGTCCCATCAAAGGGAAAGGCAACCATGCGTGTACTGAGGGGTCAAAGGTGACTGTGGCAAAAGACGCAACAATCTTTGAACCGACACAGACTCTAATTGAGTGTCGAAAGTGTGGCTTTCTGTCCAATAACGGAAAGTGACACTTTGATACTACTCATATAGAAGCTACAAATAACTTCAAGTCTTCAGTCTTGACATTCTCTGCCAAGCACTCCCTTACAGCAGGTTGGAATGAGTGCGTGAAACCACACTGAAGATCCTATCGTCTTCGGAAGCATTTCGGTGTATTCAAATTGTTCAATTTGTTAAATGTGCTTGAGATATAGGAAGCCTACACGTACTTACAGACTGAATCATGAGAAATGACATATAGAACAAAATACCAGCAGCTTCTAACACTCATTAAGCCATTCTCACACTGACACCTTGATAGGTCTTCTGCTATCGTCTGTTGTACAATCTCAAACTATGAATCTCCATTAAAAATACTTTCACATTTTTCGATTTATAATCAGTTTACAAATATAAAAAAGGCAAACTTTATTGTCTGTCCCTAGGAAGTCCAAGACAAACAATGTTAAATGGGAGGATGCTCTTAACAAGAGACCTGTACACAGTCTCCATTTGCTGGGCCTGTCTGTAGATGTTTTTTTGACATGGAAATGATTTGTTATTTATTAATTATTTTAAGGAATGTTTGTACTTTTATGCTAAGTTTGTACTCTGTTGTGAAATTGTGTAGCGTGTCTTTGAGACCTGTAGATTAGCAGGTGTATGACTATGAATTGATTGTAAACTTTACCAGTTTGGGGGAGAGCTATCACTTTTTAAGGACATGTAGGCAAGGACTTTTATGGGAGACAGCATGCATGAACTGTTGGACTGTTTTATAATGTGTGTTGGTGTTTCATAATGATTATTTCCAGTGAAATGGGAGTAAGGTGTTTAAAGATTTAACTCGGCAAGTTAACTAACTCATGAAACAGTTTATTTATTTGATCTACTTATCTACGTATATCGCATCTTACAAGAGACTGACCGGACCTCGTGATCCCAGCACCAGGTCAACAAGTCGCCACTACTCGAGTGTGGTGGCCTCCTACATCCTCCTACCGGTGAGTCACACTTCAGTCACTAGTGGCACACCTTGACTCTGCTGCTGCCGGTGTACTTTGTTAGCAAAACCCCTCGAGAATACAGCGAACACCTGTTTATTACCGGGGCACCAATGACCCTCGCCAACTATAACACAATCCTGATATTCTTCTGTCATTCTGGACAATTAATACTTTGATTGACTAAATGTCTAAGACAGCCCCTAATCATCAAGCCAACAAAGAAGCTTCCTCAAATGACACCAGAAGCCTTCTTCTTCTGCTAATGGTCCAACGCACTCCTGTCTTTTGCAAATCTTGTGCAATAAAACCATTGGTTGAAACGATAAGTCTAGAGTTAGCCGTGTGTGCTACATGATGATAGTGCCTGAGTGTGTTAGTGTGTGTGTGAGCAAACGTGTCTGTATCTGTTAGTGTCTAGGTTAGTGTGTCTGTATGTTAGTGTTAGTGTTAGTGTTAGTGTTAGTGTTAGTGTGTGTGTGTGTGTGTGTGTGTGTGTGTGTGTGTGTTTGTTTGGGTGTGTCTGTAAGTGTGTTTTTGTGTGTCTGTGTGTGTTCATATTAGAGTGTGTTTGTTAGAGTTAATGTGTGTGTGTTTGTGTGTCTGTCTGTCTGTTATTGTTAGTGTGTGTTTGTGTGTCTGTGTGTGTTAATATTATAGTGTGTTTGTTAGAGTTAGTGTGTGTGTGTGCGTGTGTGTGTGTCTGTGTTGGTGGGTGTGTTAGTGGGTGTTAAATTTAGCTTGTGTGTTAGTGTATGTTAGCGTTTGTTAGTATTAGTATGTTAGTGTGTGTGTTTGAGAGAGAGTAGGAGAGCAGTAGACGGGTTTTACTATTGTTTTGATGTCAACAGTTCAGCTCAGTGGAGATAATATACTTCTTGACATTTTGACTCTTGTCGAATGATGCAGCGAGCAAGAAATAAAGACAAAAACCACTGTAATATTATCTCTTCTGGACTTTGTGCCACTGCCTTGTGATAATAGATAACTATTGCACGTACTCACCATCACCCGCTGAAAATGTGTCTCTCCCCAAAGATGTTTAAAGTTGGCGGTGAGGACAGTGTCTAGCGCCTGCTGCTGCTAGTTGTCTGTGCTTGTAACACTACAGTGTCGTAGGTTCTACAAGGCTCGTGAGATGACAGTAGTACGTGTGTCACGTGGTGTATACCACGGTCATCTACAAGTGACGTCATTAAAGATGGAGAATGTAGTGAGCTGTTGACTCACGTCCTCTGGACACACAGGCCAGGTAGTTGACAACAAATCTTGGAGGTAAGCAAACATTTTAACCAAGTAATAAGGTTAAAGTCTCAAGAACAAGCAACTTGGAGCAGGTTATAGCACTGTAGTGACATACAGACATCGCCAACAAGTCTCTGTGAGAGAGAGAGAGAGAGAGAAAGAAAGAAAGAGAGAGAGAAAGAAAGAAAGAAACAAAGAGGAGAGAACGAAGGTGCGAGCATTTTCAAGAAACATCGAGTGTTTTAATAAAATAATATGTGTTCTCACAATATGTTTGGTCATTAGAGAGTATTACGACAATCTGCGCTCTGTTAAATCATCAGCACAACTCGCCCTGATGTTATGATACCTGGAGATTGTGCCTTACCTCCCCTTGTCTTTATCTCCACACGAGCAGGTAGACGCATGCACGCTCACATTTATCTGATACCCGAGTGTACCTGCAGTGTACACGTGATATTGTACCCGTGATATATGCTATATCGGCAAGCTCATATCTCTTAGTGACCTCGTCAGCCTCTCAGTCTTTGAACTTACCTCAGGCAAGTATGTCTTGTTTTACCCTCAGTTAGCCTCTCTCAGACGTAAAGCTGCTTAAACTGTCTTGGAACTGAATGTCTTATTATGGGTTATTTCTTAATATTATAATTGTGTGTGGGAGGCGGAAGTTGCAGATTCATTTTTCTAATAAGATGTAAGATTTCTTTTTCTAAATGACATGAACACAGTAAGGCGACGTGTAGTCATCTCTTTTACTGACAGAAATAAGTGTTGTCTTCTTTCTAAAGGAAACTACAGGCGCTACTGACAATAGAGTAGATGTAATTGTCAACTGACAATAAGGTAGCAGTGTTTGTCTACAAAGAGGACTCGATACCAACATTGACAATGTGTTCGTTCTCCAAAGAATGTTTTCAGCAGTAATGCTGTAAGTTATTAGTTTGTACTTCCCAAGATTAATTGAAAATTCACGGATACAAAATCAGTGCTCATGACACATAAATATCGTGTGCAGTTGTGTCGGAATCAATTGTTGGCAGCCATGTTTTGATATTAATCAGGTTTTATGGGTTTATTCTGGGTGTTACCTCACCGCTCACAGCTCCCGTTGTACAGGAAGACTTACTTTTAAAGTTCAAAGGAAGTTACCAGGCGGAGGTTGCCGATCTTCCGAGGGCCCTAAAGGCGAATGAAATTCTGGTGTAATAAGTTTTTCAAAGTAAGAGGTAAATCACGAGTTTCAGAAAATAGTTAACAAACGAACGAACATATTTAATGATTTGAACATTTATTATTTTCAAGTAACTTTTCTAATATTAATAATGTTTTCCTAGATACAAACTTCGTAGGGAGATGAGTTACTCTAAGCCAGCATGGAATGTATATTGTACATGTACATATATAAGGCTGGCATCTTCCACACTCACCCTAAACTACAACATTTGGAGTCCGAGAAGTGACGCCCACGAAACGTTTCATGGCAAACAGATAAACGTTTTCTATAATGTCGATATCAACTCCCAGTATTTCATAAACATTTAACAGAATTGGTTGCATTTGTTTATCGAAAATTTTGAAAAAAAGGGGTGACGATCATCTAGAAACCATAAAGGTGCTTTTAAGATCGAGTGCCAAGCATTAGCATGGGTGGGATAGAATAGAATTGTGAATGTGTAAATGTTACCCTCCATGACGAACTAAGTCTTAAACGGATTGTAAAGGCAAAATAAAACTGATTTGAATCACATAAAGAGTAGGATACATTTGAATCTCATCTATTTTCGCCTCTGTTCATATGGAAAAAGTTGAAGGTTTTGTAGCATGTTGTGTTTAATAAGATAAATTATATTTTTCGTTTAATTAAATAAAATATCGTTCTTCATCACGTGACCTTATGACATATGACCAAGACTGCTTACCAAGTGAAACAGATTGTTTTCTATAAGTGTGACCGTCCACGACGAACTGAGTCTCAAGTCGCGCGGAGCAGTTTTGTGCTCGAGGCCCCGAAAGGTGACAGGGGTCAGTGTTGTGTAGTTTGACTTTTCTTTAAAAGTATATTCCTTGGTTATTAATCTATCAGGAAAATACACTGCTATGGTAAAATAAAAGTTAGAAATCGTCTTTAAGTCCGTTTTAATCGCGGTACCTACTGCGATCAGTACTGCTTTCAGACGAATTTCAAACGCTGTTTCGATACTGTTCTCCTGTCATAACCCATCGCGTTATACCTTGACAGAAAGCCCGGATTCTGTATGTTTAATTTCTTTAAGGAACGATTCAAGTATAAACCAATCAAAAGGGTTGTCTGCAAAAGTTTAGGAGTAAACAAAGCTGGTCGGCCATCTCGACGCTTATTTTGAAACCTGCTTTTCTCAAAATGGCCGCCACCGTACTTTCACACCTCAAACGTTTATAACTCAATTTTAGGACTACAAGAACAATTTGTGTATCAAAAGAAAGTTCAGAACCTGTACCTTTTCAAAATATGCAAGTTGGCAAAACTCAAATTTCCGACTTAGGACTCAATTCGTCATAGAGGGTCACAAATACTGTTAAAAACTGATAAATGTACATGACTGTGTAAGTCAGTTTGTACAAATGCCTTCGTGCTGTCGATCTCTTCCATAAAACATTAAGAAATGAACATAGAGGCTGGCGATATGGATCTGGAAGGTGACTAACGGGTGGTCAGACCAGAGGTTAGTTTTCTGTGTAAAGTCCACAGCTACGTAGTCAACTGTTGTAAGAAGGACGGAGTGATTTCAAACTTTAGTAGCAGGCGTATAGTCAGTACTGAGATCATCACAATATTAATACATACATAACACCATAGAAGACAGATAACTGATTTTATTTCCGGGTGTATAGTTAGTACTAAGGCCATCATGCTAGTAGCACAAGAATAACACCAGTGGACACATAACTCAGATTATCAACATAACGGACTACGATTGCTGTCCTTCGAATCATCGTCGTCATCAGCAGTTGTCGATTCCCAACGTCACAGACCCACTTAGACAACAACTGTTGTATCTGTGCACGTATACAGGTATTGTACCTAATCTCTAAGCGACGTAAGTTCGCTGTACAGGTGGCGCTCTCACCGAGTATAATCTTGCATACTTACTAAATACATAAAATTATTGTCGCCCAAGTGTGTTATCTTCTGTTGCAGTCAGATTCTCACACTGAGCCGACGCACCAGTCTATTTGCTGTCAACCATGTCTGATAAACAACCGTCTGCTGCACAACAGGTGAGACAAGGTGGAGACACCTGATATTAGGGGAGGTGTTGAGCGAAAAGAAGTCAAGGAGGTCAATCCTTGTACCAAAGTTAAAAATGTTCTTTAATCAAGTTTACAAGTCAGTATGTGGCCTGTCGCACACCATAATTTTGAAGCAGTGATGTCATGGTGGTCATTGAGAATGTTGTAATCAGTTATCATTATGTTTACACACAATACTCGGCTTTTTCTTAATTTCGTCAGGTGGCATTCTTGTTCCTGACGAGGTAACAATGATCAATTTTATATCACATATGCACAGCAGTCATGCTGTTTAAACCTAAGTTGTTATACAAACAACACAAATTATATGTTTTCTTAGCAGAAATTACTAACTAGTGTGTGTGTGCTTTTATAGTGTAGGTAAGAAGAGGTTTTGCAATGTCTATGTGTTGGGTGCGCGGTTTGACATGAACATTATATATATTTGGTGTGTCACTGTCACAGCACAATGAACCATTTGCTCCTGATATACAAGGCATCATCCTCATCATGGTCATTGCAGTAAACATAAGTGTGTGTGTGTATATATATATCTCAAAGATTACTTATAATAACTCTGCAAGGTCTTCTTATGTGCCCTTTGATTCCTACAAGTTGTGCACACGGTGTTCAGTCTCTGATGTTCTCCTGTAACTGTGTAACCAACATCACAGGGAAAGCGCCGGAAAGGAGGAGGTGGACACGAAAGTTCTAGAGGAGGTGGTCGGGTCAAAGTTCACCTGCACGCCGTGACCGATGAACAGGCTGCGCTACTTGGGGATACAGGTACATTCTATTTTCAGTTGGTGTTATTCCTAGAGGAAGAACACAGGGAAGTACAAAAAAAAAAAACAAAAAAAAAACGACGAGGAGACACAAAACAAGTTTAGAAGATAACACAATGTATACGTGTAGAGCACATCGCAAAGTTTGATTTACTTATTCGTCACTTTACTTGTAACGGTCACTAGGGCAACACGTGGATAAACACGGAGCTTAAGGTCCGTCACACGTGTCTGTCTTCAACGATGTGAGTAGGTCTTGCACGAGACGATAAGTCCTCTCCTCGTTTGTCAGACAGTTCGTCTTCTCACCACCTCAAGAGCAAATACTAAAGAGTGGGTGTAACTGAGATAATTCATTATCAAAACGATGCGTACAACTACTGAGATAAAAAGACATAATTATATTGACCATTTATATCGCACTTTTGCAATAATATGCTCAGAGTACTTACACAAGTGACTTAATGAAAATAATAACCAATAACCTCGGAAACATCTTCGTTATAACACACACACACACGTGTACAGCATGCACTCACACAGACTGACAAAGCAGGGTCAGGACAGGGTCACAGTGAAATCGTTCTCAAAAGATGTCTTAAGTTTGGGCTTAAAGGTTGTCAGAGAATCAGTGACTGACAGGTTATCAGTTCCAAGTTCCTTGTTAACAGAAAGACTTCTGTTTATATGTCTTTGCCCTAGTGGAGACTGGGTGATATATTTTGCATAATATTTATTACATTTACCACAAGTAACCACTTACAATTCACCGTATATACTATAGATAATTTTAACACCAACTGTCAGAATTACAGGTCAAGATGTCCCGACAGAGCAGCAATGACAAATAATTGTTTAATAATTAAGAATTGTTTACAGTCAATGCGCGTCCACTGGAGGAGGTCAGGAAGAAGACAGGCGCTGATGTAGACTTTGGCCCCAATCTGTCACCTATACCAGGTATGAAGATTGTCATCATCCGCGGTGTCCCATCTCAGATCGAGGCAGTCATCAGGTTCATCAGACAGATGACTGGTAGCCAGGTTAGTGCAGTAGTGACTACAATACACTCATATAGTTACAGACATCAACGCTTAACAGTAGAGGCTGCAAAAAACAGCAGGCAGCAAGAGTGTCTAGCAGTAACAATGAATGATAACAACTGATGATCATTGATAACAACTAACGACGAGCTGTTGTAGTGCATAACAATAAGTACAGTGAATAACTATACGAGTTATGAACAGCGAAAATAGCGCAAAAGCTAAGAAAATCTGACAAAGATTTTGCTTCAGTGAACACGAGTCGCCAGAAAAAATTAATATCATCAACACGCTTAGAAATTTTTTTTAAAATCCTATTTTTCTATTTGCGACTAAGTCAAAAGATGTAAAAGTAAACTAAAATCAAGTTACTGCAGTCAGACAGAATGAAGTCCTTTTCGTACAGGCAACACTCGCAGAAGAAGTTGAGACATTCTGGCTCCAGTGGGTGGAGGCCTCGTTCCCTGACCTCGACTCACGCGCCTACTTCCTGCCTCCTGTCTACTTCAACCGCGTGCCGATGACCACAGAGACAGTTGCTGGTAAGGATGTCCAGGTACTATTGTCACCACCTACAAAGGTAGGTAAGTTTAAACGTCTTGTAGAAAGGTTTGGATTTTTACTGACGTCAGTCCAGACACAGGAGGAGCACGATGAAGACGGTTTACATTTAAACCGTCGAGCGACGAGCTCACCAGCAGCTGCTGCGGCTTTCATTTCTCCACCTGTTGCTGTTCAGGACAGTGACATCAGATATGATGCAGCCATGAGGAGAGTTATCTCTTGTCTTCAGGAGTTGTCAAAGAAGGAAAAAGAAGTATTAGTAGGAATCACTCGACTCCACTTCGGACAATATCTCAGTGAACCTTGTTTTGCTGTGGCGGCTGCCCAGTTACCCCGAGCCTCCAGCCTGCCTCCTCACTTGCCACAGAGCTGGAAACAGGGAGAATTTGATGTGCTTCTTATTCACCGACATTACGGTCTTGTCGTCTGCAATGTCATGTCGTTCGGCGACATCACAAACGACTGTAAAATGTCACAGGAGGATATTTACAGTAACATCAGAAAGAAGCTGAGAGACGCTGTGTCACAGCTGGACAAGGCGGAGGCCATGTTGTCTCACCTGGTGTCCGACATCGCTCCCGGTCTGCGCATCACTAAGACCATCGCTTTCCCTAACCTCACGACTGACCAGCTACAGCAGGCCATCTCTCACGACTCTCAGCTCACGGAGGTAAAGACATAATTCAATATATTCCAAAAAGTATATAAATAAATATGATATGTGTTTTGTGTCGTACACAAAGTGCATCTCTTTTACAATAGTTTTGCTTTCCTTTCAAACTGTTTTTGAATTTAGTAAAGTGATGTCAGTGGTGTCTGACCTACTGCAATATGATCCGACGACTAGAAAGAAAAAGAAATTTCATAGCGACCTCGATAATAAAGTTGGTTTGTGTAGTGGGTGGGCATAAACTATTTCGTTAATCACTGGTGCATGGGAAGAGGTTGTTAGGTTACATAAGTAGCGGTTCCCAGTGAACAACTGGAAGTCAGAAAGAAACTTTCGTGAGATCCAGTCATTAACGCAGACAGCATCAAAGGACAGTAAAAATTTATCGTGAGAGGGAGAAAGAGGGAAACAAATGGAGTGAAAGTGACAGAAACAAGACAAAAAGAAAGACAAAAGAGAAGTCTCGTTGCAACCTGATCCGATCTCAGCTGATCAACTGACGATTTAATGATCCGTTTAGTGATCTGTTTAGGTGTCTGTACGATGATCCGCTTGACTGTCAACTCGCAATGACAATCATTCAAACCTGACATTTTATTGGTCGTGCTTGACATGGCAATGTGCTGTGACCGCGTTGGTGGCGCTGTTGCTGTTGTGTGTGGAAGACACGCGAGTCACACCGTGTGCTGGGAGACAGAGTCAGAGACATGGCGGTGACGCGGTGCTGACCTCTGATCTCGGTGGCTCTCAGTGGGATGCTGCAGTTAACATCCATCATCACCAGCATCCACATTAGTTTGTTAAGCAATAAATAGTCGGCTCTTTTTGTATGGAAAACGGCAGAGTAGTGTAGCACGTGGTCACACATTCATGTCCTAGCACGATCAGCTGACATCTGGTTAAACAGCGATCACTAAAATGTTACATTTACAGGTGTGAGATATTTACAGCATTTACAATACAACACAGTATGTTTAACAGATTTCTATAGGCGAATTGACATTTTCGTAGAATTTATACTTACGTATAATATGATCGTCAGACACATTGTCTTACCAAAGGAATATTAATTATATACATATACAGGTATGTTCATTATACCTCCCCCCATCTATACATACACATGTCTTTACCTGTTAAATAGCATCTTATGTACAGTTACATTTAAATATACAATCGCAAAACATCTTCTTTCAAAGAATAGTGTTGCTATAAGCTTCAGATCCAGAAAGATTGTTCCAGAATCTACATGGTTTATCTCTTTTATGTTAGAAACTTACAGTGACCTGCTCTTGTACCGACCTTTTTCAAAAGCTTTTTATATCACAAACTTCTGTCAAAGGACCTGCATTGCTGTCTAAAAACAACAGACCCCGCTGACATCACAGATCTGTGTCTGTGCTGTGATCAGTTGTCTGACCCCAAGACCCCGTGTGACGTCAGTAGTCACGTGATAAAGAAACTCAGCAAATGGTGGACACGATGTGTGGCTGTGTCTGGGCCTGACAGTCACATGACACGTCACGTGTACAGGACACTAGTAGCACGGTAAGACACACTGTGTACAATGAGTATCACAACATAAACTAACACTGTACGAGTGTTGACGTGTAAATAACATTTGATATCAAATGCACGTGTGGTGACAGTCAGTGGAAGACTTACATTGATATTGAGATGACAAGATGTCAGGTCGACTGTCATCACATCCTCCCACAACCTCGTCCATCTCACCTTCATTGTCACTAAACACTCTTGAGCTTTGAGCCACTCACCCGTTGTTTATGTTGTTTATTTATTAAGTAGTTGTTGTTGTGTACGCGCTGTAAACACACATGTTTATAAGACACAAGACACAGACTGAACAAGTGTCACACAGTCAAGTATACAAGGATGTCTGTCTACTGGTCTCCAGCCACCTGGTGAGTGTCTGTCTCACCGACTTAACTATTTATTGTTGATTACAGTCACTCATTAACCCCTTGTCTCCCAGTGTTCTGTCTAGAGGACAGTTAATTACAGACCTCTGTCTGTTGTACCGAAGCAGTCACGTGACCAGGGCCACATTTAAAGGAACCTGTGAGTTGACTGTTGTAGTCATAGTGAGACTGATGTCATGTCAGTGCACTATCCACGTCTCTGTTTTGCTGAAGTTCATTCCAATCACACGAACACAAAGGTAATATCGTGTCATGTCCCATCGTTCTGTCAATAGGACATTTGGATAGTGACTGTTTACAGTGCGTTGATCTAACATAGTTTATAGTCTTATTTATCTTATTTGTGTACTAAACATGGCAAGATAGTATATTTCCATGGAGAAAGTTGAAAGTTTTCTTGAGCAGTGCGACGAAGAATACTCGGCAGCTACTGTCTGTGTGACACCACCAGATGGCAGTAAACTGTCAGACGAAGATGA
The DNA here is from genome assembly GCA_004794325.1 of Pomacea maculata. NCBI lineage: Eukaryota > Metazoa > Mollusca > Gastropoda > Architaenioglossa > Ampullariidae > Pomacea > Pomacea maculata. Next base: position 72,680 of record SRHC01000374.1, on the reverse strand, counting down.
AGGTGGTGATGATCTTACCAGCGACTGTTACTGATTACTAACCCTGTTTTTTCTCGAGAGTTTGAAGTCGAAATGGTTTGAGAAGACATTGCAGAAGACACGTTGCTTGACGATGAGGGGAATAATGCTGAACCAGAAGAGATATTGGATCGTACAATAACAACCAATATGTTCAGAAATCGAAAATTTCATCTTAAGAAAGAATAATTGTCTGCTACAGACATAAAAAATCTCTGCCCCTCCTACAAAACACACAAACAACATTCAATGTTCTCGTCCTGCGCTGTCCTGGACAAAGGACAAAGTCCGGCCTCCCTAAGGACACGTGCACTGAGTGGACAGACAGGCCGCCGCTAGAGCAGAGAATGTGAGACACACTTGAGGCCAGCATCCTCCTGGCAAACTCTTTGAGTTCTTATAGTCACAGGTATAGGATGTAATGGCTAGAGACACATGTATAGGATGTAATGGCTAGAGACACAGGTATAGGATGTAATGGCTAGAGACACAGGTATAGGATGTAATGGTTAGAGACACAGGTATAGGGTGTAATGGAGACACAGGTATAGGATGTAATGGTTAGAGACACAGGTATAGGGTGTAATGGAGACACAGGTATAGGATGTAATAGCTAGAGACACAGGTATAGGATGTAATGGCTAGAGACACAGGTATAGGATGTAATGGCTAGAGACACAGGTATAGGATGTAATAGAGACACAGGTATAGGATGTAATAGAGACACAGGTATAGGATGTAATAGCTAGAGACACAGGTATAGGATGTAATGGATAGAGACACAGGTATAGGATGTAATAGAGACACAGGTATAGGATGTAATAGCTAGAGACACAGGTATAGGATGTAATGGCTAGAGACACAGGTATAGGATGTAATGGCTAGAGACACAGGTCGCTACTCAACAGATGTTAGAAACGATCACAAATGTCACACATCAAAAAAACTGAAGTTCTTTCTTGTGATTGTGATTGCAACTGGATGTCATGGAGTCCTGTCAGAAACACAATATTGAAGCGAGGCACAGAACATCTTGTTGTACCTTCCAAAGCAATTTCAGATATTGAACAGTAATATTTATTTCGTGAGCAATTCTACTGCAGACAATTAAAGTTAGCGATCATTTAAGGCGAAGTTTTGAAAACAAAGCAGTAGTGAAATATATCGTAATATCTAAGTTAGTTCACCTGCTGACTACCCGACCTGCCCCACCCCCCTCTTGGATGTTAACTCTTTCATAGCCACACTCACAGTTAGCCCGTAAGTCGTCTTTAACTGTGGCAGTCTTACTAGCTTGATATCAGTTATTTCTCCGGAGTTAGTGAAGCTTGATACTTGTGGTTAATATACTAATATAGTTGGTAAACATTTACAAAATACATTTTGGCAAGATGTAATGAGGCATTATAAAAAGTTTATTAACAAGTGTATTCCAATATGCAGAGAAGAATTTCTCACGGATCCCATCCACTTTAATGATAATATTATTACAGGCAGAACAGTTGTATATATTAAGAAATGGTTGGATGCAAAAGTGAAACAAATAGTAGATCTCACTAATGTTTATGATACATTTCTGACTCTAGAAGAATTCTCTAGGTACCCTGCCTTCACTAGCACGGATACCATTCATGAAGCATGAAGGATACAAAAGCTTAAAATGTATTACTGGGTGTGTGATAACCTTCGTGTTAAGTAGCCTTATATACTGAATGTTACATTACATCCAAACCAATAACTTTCTGTGTTAAATGCTTCGTTGCCTGGACACCTTCACACACAAAAGCGGCGACAGTCTCCTCGTGCACTCACGTGACTGTCTTACCTGTGGTGTCTGTAGATGGTTGACATCATCGTTGTAGCAGACCTACAGGTGGTTCTTGACAGGTGTGCTTGTATCTTGATCTGTGAGTTGTCAGGCACAAGTGTATTTATATAGATATAGGGGTATGTAGTTATAGAAGTGCATAAATATAGAGTAATATGCATATAGAGGTAGACATATATAGTGTATTCTTACCTGTGGCACGTCAGTAATATACTTATGTAGATACATTATGTATGTTCCTTTCCCAGTGGATCGTCAGGCACGAGTTCATTATAGAGGTCTACATGTCTGTCTTTGCTTAAGTCTGAGCTTACATTCTATATTTGCATCACGAGGTGCACATAGCCATATAGAGCAGATCACGTGACTCTGCGCTCTGCATGGATTGGTCTAAATCGGAAGGAAGACTAAGGGTGGGCGTGCCACAAGCGACATCCTAGATTATTTTTTAATAGTAAACAGCACGCTCTCTTTTATACATTCTTTTTTATTTAGGGAAGGTCTGGGCCCCTGGGCTCCACCACCAGTTGGTGCAATTCACCTTGTAGTGGTGTGGTGGTTTGAGCACCTTGTCGAACCACAGAGCCATGTCAGAGGGAGCCTTGTGCACCTGGCAGGTGTAAACAAGCCAACATGTCTATCAGGGGAGAGGCGAGACTAAACTGTTGCACCCTGGCTTCTACCCGCGTGTGCAGGGAAAACAGAAGTGGTACTCAGTGTGTCTGACTGTGTGGGTATCGTATTTATACTTTCACCTCCTCACGACACTGTCAGTCAATGGGAGAATGAGACCTTCCGCAGTATTTACAAGGCTACACAGAAATACATGTATCTACAATGCCGACGACACTCGCTTAGTTTTTATTTTGTTGCCTGACAAAACTAAAAGTGGGAGGACGAAAATGTCATGAAAGTAAAAATAATAAAGAACGAATTACGAGGTCAACTAGAATTTCAAGTATTTCTATCGTGCAAAGATCGTACAGAAACCTGTGACCCTACTTGACCTCGGCGTACGTTTCGACATGAACTTTGACAACTTAAGTGTCATGAACTTTGTGGCTGCATCATGAACAGCAGTTAAGCAGTCAACTATGGGGACTGTATCGCCGAGGCTCGTTTCAATGTTCAGTCTGGTGTGCCGGACGTCGTGCATGACGGTGATGATACTGACGATGTGAGCCTGAATGGTGAAGTTCTACGAGATGATTGGGAAAGAGTAACCTCTGGTGCATCTGATTTCAACTTCGACAATTTCGTTGCTTGCGACGAGAGCTTGGAAACCTGTGTTGTACTTTCTCTTGACGAAATATGTGAGAAAGCTGCGGCTGTGACACACAGCGGTGATGGTACGTCAAGGCATAACAAGTTATTACTTGTAGTAAATAAATGTAAATCACTCAATATTGAGTCACAGCAGTTGAGGTGACAGTTTATTTTAATCGTAAGATGAGCTCAAGTATCCAACATTTGTTTGTTGCAGGTTCTGCGGTCCGGCGACAACAGTGACTGTGCCATGCACATGTCCTCCACGTGTGAGTGTCAAGACCCTGGGTCAGGCCGTGTGGTGGACAGGAGAGTGCTATACTGCTGTAATCACACTCTTCCCGGAGCAAGTTCACCTGCTACACACGGCGCCTCCCACACTCTTTGTCACCGGACCGCCCGGTACAGGTAAAACTGTGGTGCTGCTGCTGATGGCCATACAGTGGCTGCGGTGTGGTCACCACGTCTACGTTGTCAGTACGTGGAGTCACAGTCGTGCAGCGTGCAGCATGTTGTATCACCTGTTGCTGCAGACAGTAAACACACAACAGTCAGCAGGTGTGTCACCCGGTCAGCCTCACCTCCTGCTGTATCGTCTTGATGACGGTGAAGACGAGGAGAAGGCCGTCAACGACTTGACACAGGCGGCGAGCGGAGGGTCGTTGTACGTCATCGCTGATGAAGTAGAGAGTTACAGGTGAGTTTTACAGTGTGTGATGTGATGACAGACACACAGGTAGATGCTGTCTCCATTTACTGGATTAAAACTATTTGGTGCTTTACAGGTGATGTTTCCTCAACAGTTGTGACACCTGATGGAGGTGTTGTGTTGTCAACATAGATTTGTTTTGAAGCAGCGGCTGTTGCAAAGATTGTATGGCAACACGTGTCATCATTGTAACATCACATTCTTGATGACATCATTGGTAACAATATTACACATGATACACAAACAGAATCACACATTAATAGCACGACACAGTGTAACGCCTGTAGATACATCCATTGTTACAGGTCTATCTTAAAGACTTTGTGTGACAAGCTGCTGACACAAATTCCTCGTCTCCATCTGTGGGCGGCAAGTTGTTACCATAGATACCCATCGGACTGCTGCCAAGTGGAATATTTAACCAGACCCCTCCGCTCTCCACCAGCCGTCGTCAGGGAAGTCGAGCAGGACAAGAGGATCACTAAACACCGTTATGTCCTCCCGTACAGAGAACGTGGTGTGTCCGACCACACAGACGGCCCGCCAGTCACACGACTTTATCACCGAGGTCAGGGTCACTCACGATACTGGCCAGTTGACTGTGTCAAGTGCGGTCGTGAGGTGGCCAGCTTCCTACACAGTCTCCATGTTGGTGTTACAGGTAGGTGTGGGTATTGTGTAGTGTAACGTTGTTTACAGTTAAACACTTACCTGTGTGATAAATAACACACAGGTGAGAAACAGTCTTGTAAATAAGACAGTGTGTTAGTGACGTGTGTCTCTGAGTTTACGTGATGACGTCACGATGCTATTGTTTATATCCATGTTGACAGACAGCAGCACAGCAACATCTACAACATTGACCTCTACCAGCGGCGAAACAACACCACCCTGTCTACAGTGGAGAGACGTGCTGGTGTTGCACTGGGCAAGCACTGAACAGTCGGGTATGGTCACAGGACTGCAAGAAGCGGGTATCCCAGTGCAGGTGATGAAGGATGATGACATCGAGGACGTGGCCACGGCCCGCAGTGACGTGGTGTGGGTGGCGGGTGGACATCGTGTTCGTGGTCTGGAGAGAAAGGTCGTCGTGTGTGTGGAGTACTCCTATTACTATTTCCGACTTGACCTCATGTCCCGCTGTACGTCACAACTTGTGATTGTCTCCCGTGACGACTAGCCGCTTGAAGGTGACTGACACTGACACTGACACACCTGTCACATACTGTAGTCGTGTGTCAGTCTCTTACATCAACAATTGTCTTTTAGTGTTTGTCCTCTTCTACTCTCATTCTATGACCACGTCATCACCTTATGATGTCATACATATGACGTCATTACAGTTTTTTACATCACGAGGTCCGTGTCTCTGTTTACACAACAACAAGGGTCAACAAGTTTGTCAGTTACAGAGGTGTGTGTGTTAATGTGTCATCATATACGTGCGTGTGTCCGCCTACCAGTGTGACATCTGTGTCAGTGTGTCAGTCTACCAGTGTGATATATGTGTCAATGTGTCAGTCTACCAGTGTGACATCTGTGTCAATGTGTCAGTCTACCAGTGTGATATCTGTGTCAATATGTCAGTCTACCAGTGTGATATCTGTGTCAGTGTGTCTCTATGTTGTACACGTGCTGTCAAAGGGCCTCAGCAGACTGTCATGTCAGTGCCGTGCACTAAAGTGTTTAGTCTGATATTGTTTACTGCCAGTGGTAAACAAAGGGGACAGAACTCTGAGACTAAATACAGACACGAGTGGTCTATCAAAACCCACTTCACTGAGTTTAGAGATTCATTGATGTAAACACAACAAACACTAGCGGCTCACTTATACAACACATGTTACACGTTTAACTGTTTGACACAAACACATTCACACGATGTACAAATGTTGTTTCACATCCTTTATAAATGTCGCCCACACGTTTCACAATAAGTGTTTGAATAAAGATTGTTGTTGTTAGTTTAAAACGTGTACAAATAGTTATTAAGTGGTTAAAATAGTTTTAACAGTGACGTCACCCACAGGCACCACGTGCGCACTGTTACAACAGTCAAACACCAGGCTGACAATATAAACATACACCACACAGCAAATAAACAATAAATACCAATGACAGGATACAATACCTACACCACGATCACATGACACTGTTACAGTTTGCCAACATCTTGTCACAACACACACTATACCCTGACCGTGACATGTCATGACACGAAGTCTCACAATCAGCCATTGCTGACGTCATGTTATCCTCAGTGACGTCATGTGGATGGAGGATGAAGGAGGACAGCGACTGTCGTCTGTCAGGAAAGCGATGATGAGGGCGAAGATAAAACGCGTGTGTACCTCTGTGTGTCGATGATCTGTTTGACTAAAGAAAACCTTTTCGCGATGTGTTTTGATGGAGTCAACACATGTGTAACTTGGGACTAGACATGTCACTTGTGTGTTGGACTGCAGCTGTCCTGTGTCTTGGGGTCACGTGGCTAGAGCGGTGAACTGCGCTCTGTGCTGCTTGTTCTTGTCTTGTATGTTGATGTTTTTTGAACAAAAGTTGTCTAAAGAAATCTCTAAAGCAGCACTAGCGAACGTACGCTGAACATATCCCAGAAAACTACAGAATCCCAAGAAATAGAGGGGCGACAGTGAGAGAAGGCAGCCAATAAAATGTAAAAGCAAAGTAGACCTCATCCAGCAAACAAAGTCACGTGTTTGTATTTGACAGTTCACATCACAGGAAGTGAGTACTAAACCTAAAGAAAGAAGCGATGCTACCGATGAAGGTAGTCAACCTTCAACTGAAAATCAAATGACTAAGAAAATAACTAACCCTGGCTGCCTTACAATGATTAGAAGGAACAGACAACACTTCTGAAACTATATTCTCCAAGATATTTCGGAAAGATAAATGGCCTCCCGTGTTATCTTAAGGAATAAACAAGTGAAGAAAAGTGTGAAGAATGATGTGTACATATCAGGAACTTCTTTCTTGGCTTGCCAGACATCTACATTCACAAAATCTCAGCTCTGCAGTGAGTTGGGAGAATTCAGAAAGAGTCCAGTAATACTCAAACTCACCTCCCGAAATGAGTTAGTTACTCTGTTGCACAGGTGCTTGGAGGTCTGTGTGTGTGAGAGAGAAAGATAAGCCGTCGGGATGTTCTTGCTGCACTTCGCTTTCCTCCTCACTGCATATCCTGTCATAGTATGCACAATCACCTGTAGGTAGAAGCACTTTCCCGCCAAGCAGTAAAGCAACTATCTGCAAGTCCAATAAACACAACACATCAACATTCTGACTCCTGTGACATTCTCGTCTGACATTTCTTGTGACAATCAGGAAGTACTTTGCTTATCACACAGCTATTTTCATATTTGAAATCTGGATAGTGAGTTGTACAAAACCTCAAATGTACATCAACATCGCTGACATCACTACATCCTCATGATATACAGTCCCCAGAGCACACAACCGATGGTAGATAATGAGGGCTTTCACCTACAAGTTTGATGCCAGGTAGAAAGGTTACACCTTGAAGGGACAGTTTTGATTTTTTTCTTAAACCTGTAAATGTCTGCAGCGTTGAATAGAAAATGGGGATGGGAGATGTTGTAACGGGCAACAGCAGCTCCCCAGAATAGACACTAAGGAGGCTGCAACATCGGTTTGACCTCCCACCCTCCAATGCTTCAAATGAGATTCTCTACAAAGTGCAAAAAGGCAGAGGGGAGGTAGAGAGAAACAGGCGAAGAGAAAGACAATGACAATTCTTTATTAACGAGAGCACTTTTGTCCTGTACGTTTTGACTTGTTTTGGATTTTTACGTGAATTCTGCTTCCTTCGGCTCGTGCGTGAATGGACATAAGTGGTATTGCAACACGTCTGACTGTGTGAGGTATCGTATTCCTGTGTGTGTGTGTCCTGTACGGAAGAATTTTACCGCGACCATTCAACATGGCGATGCAACCCTTAGTTCGTTCTACACTGGTATGATCCAGAGATTCTAGACTCAAGAGAACATCTCAGAAACTGGCTACATTTGAGGGATACCAAGACTCTATTGCTGACAAAATCACATTTCTTCACTGACTGAGTGTCGCCCCAACCAAGTGGATGTATACAATCCCACACCATGGCTGAATAAGAGAGAGATCTGCCCATGGACGGGATATTCGTGCATCTGCCAAAGATTGTGATGCCTGTGTGATACCTGTGTGATACCTGTGTCGTCTTGATTTGACTTCTGCTGACATCAGCTTGTGTACAGACGGACACAAATGATACTGCGTTGCGTCTGTGTGCGGATCATTGTATTTTTGTGGCACATTTGGTAGTTTCTGCGGCAGACCACCATGCCATTTATTAACAAAATAACAACAACAAAAAGAACAAACGGTTAACTCTTCCACGATCATCAGTACTCGTCAAACAATATTCTTTTTTTCCTGTATGTGCATTACTGGCTTCCTGTCGTATTGATGTCATGTGGTACATCATTCTACGCTACAATTTTTTCCTTTATCTATATAAATGTCTGTATGAGTATGGATCGTCATATTATACATGTTTGTGAGCTAAGGAAATTTTTCTGTCGTGGGTTTCCACGACAGACAATAAAGTTTTATTTCATTTGATTTGATTGATTTATCTTTGCTTCGATGATTGTGTACTGTTTAGCGATTCAGTGATTAAAACACTGTTAAAGAATGCATGTAGTTCAGTGAACGTGGAAGACGACATTCGCAAAAAGCGTCTGCACTGCCGTGAATCTTCCGAAGATATTTCCTTTAGCAGACACGAATATGCTGCTAATCGGTTCCTTCGAGCTACCCACTCCCTCACCCACATCTTTTTTCTTTCTTCTTCTCTCTCTCCGCTTCATGTAATATAACTATCGTAGTCACAGTTGCGTCTAAAAGTATCTCGTCGTCGATGTCGTCTGCCATATTGTTAACTTCCCACAATGCACTGTGCGGATGACGTCAGTTCGCAAGACACGTGTGTGGCCTTGCTACGTGGGAATGGACACATTGCGCTAAGCTGTCTATGCGCAAGTTCTTGTACAAGAAACATTGCAACGTGGGAATAGGCCTTTAGTCTGATGTCATCACAATTCACAAATTTTATCACACATATTAGTGACAGTACACAGTGATTGTACACAGTGGCTTAGTGACATCCTTTGTTACTGTCGTAGTTGAAAGAATTTGTGTAACAAGCTGCTGAAACAAGTTCCTCGTCTCCATCTGTGGGCGTCAGGTTGTTACCATGGAGACGCACCCCCCCGGCTGGCAAGTGGAATATTTAACCAGACCCCTCCGCTCTCCTCCGGCCGTCGTCAGGGAAGTCGAGCAGGACGAGATGATTTTTTAGAAAGATTTTTTTTGAAAACTTCTGCAAACCTCTTTTCCACCTAAGGTGCGTTTTGGGTCCAGACAAGTAACAAGAGGAAAAGCGCAAACACTAAAATTCTGGTCAAGCATGTCGCTTCAGAAGATTCTCCAAAATCGTGATGATCTACATGTTCAACACATCGTCATTGCAGCACTTCCTAAGAGAGTATTAACAAGACCTCAAGAGGAGATTACATGTGTAGTGGAGATAGTATCATTCGAAACTAATTCACGGCTGACTGCAAATCTCATTTCCGTCCGTGTTCATGAGCTTCGACAATTCCTTTGATTTTATTAACAGAGAGGACGGCTCTGCAGCTACAAGAGAAGGTTTGTTTGTTTCTCAAATCTTTTGTGGACACTTTAAACTTGAATTTGACACAAGAATATTAAGTAAACAGAGAGAGAGGAGAAAGTTTGAGAAAGAAATAAGGATTCGGCTTTGCATGTGGAGCAGATGGAGAGGAATGTATTGAGGGACAGGACTGAGGGAGAGGAAGCTCCTACAATTCGATAGCAGCTGGCGAGAGTGTCATCAATGGCCATTGGCCTGTGATTGGACTTCTCGTAAATAATAATATAAAAAATTGTCGATTTGAATAGACATGTTACCCAGGAAATTGTAACACGCACGTAACCCAGCGAGAACAGTCTCTTCATGGAGAAGGCTGAAAACATGGTATGAGTTTGTACATCCTAGAACAAAAGCTGCCTTCGTGAGGACAAGCAAAGACCAGCAAAGAAGGAAGTTACAATAGTTCAATCAGGAAATGAATATCTCTAGGAACTTACCAAGTTGTCGCTAGCAAAGTGAACGAAATGAAGTGAGATATCACTCCAGACACCGACGGTTTTCACAATTAGAGATTAGAGATTCTTGCTCTATAGGACATAGTGTATAAGTGTATATGGTCTCGATTTCATTGTTAGTATAAAGGTTGTGGAATAAGACATTACAAAACAATTTACAACCAGAGCTCAACAAAACAAGTAACGTACCTTACTCCAGTACATGCTTCCATTACAACCCTCACACTTGAAACAGTATTATCTAAACTACTCAGCCCATCAGCAACACTGAACATGCTGCTACACATCTCATTCACTAGTTACAAAAACACAGTAATAAAGAGACAGCTGGAGTCTGTTGTCATCAAAAGCCAGTCTAGGTAAAGAAATGAAAAAGCATAACTCTTCCTGCCAAGAAAATGTTAACATCCTTCTGTCTCTGATGTCGCGTGTCAGCGATCGTGCTGTCATCCTTGTATGCCTCCCATGCTGAGCTCGCCCATCGTTAGGTGTTTTCTTCACGCTTTTGTCCACTCTTCGTCTTACGTCTCGCGCGCGCGCACAGCTTCCTTGATGCGTCATTTTACTTTTTTCTTTTTTGACGTCATGGGTAGTCGTCATCAAGTGACAGACGGTGCTGGACCGTGGCCATGACAGTCAGAGTTTTTCATTTTGTATCGACCGATCTGCCACAAGCCGTTTTGGGTGAGTAGAGATCCATTCTGTCGGGTTCCACACCATTCTAGTCTGTAAGGGGCCTTTGGGTGGCGGTGGAAGTGCAAGTGAGAGAATCTGTTTATGTTCAAAGCCATAGTCCGATGTTTGATTGCAAGATTTGTACTTTGTTAGGTTAACGTTCGTGATCGCCGGGTCGCGACGCTTGTAGCGCGTACTCGTTTCCCGTTGTATGGATTTGTGTAAGATCAACATTAGAATTTGAGCGAATCTTATGACTAGTCCGATGGTCAGATATATGCGTCGGTGTGAAAATATTGTTTTAGAAATTGAGCAGTTTCGGGACACGCCTGTTGATTGTAAGAATTGTTTTATCTACAGGCTTATTTTTCGTTCTTCTTCACTCTTCCACCTGTTGTTGTTTTTCGCTCTTCCTTCGTGTCACCGTGTCTTCACATCCTTTGTTCGCATTGCTGTCCGACATCGTGTCGAGCGTCCATCCTGCACCATCATCATCATCTCGTCGGCGAGTGAACTCGCGACCCTGCTGCACCAGTGTGCGGAAAGGCTTTCGACTGAACACCTAGAGCAGGAATCTTCGAGCAGAAGCTCACGTGGCCAGTGACCGGCCCACATCATCGCATCTGGGCGAGAAGACAGAGGGGTGGGGGTACGTCGTTAGAGCGGCAAGCAAGGCCAGAGGGCGGGCTGCCGTCTGTGGACATCTTCAACGGACTTCTAAACCGTCACCCCGCAGTGCATGCGGGTGATGTATTGTATATACGGTGACTGAGACTCACCTGTGCACAGGGCAGCTGATTTATCTTATTTTAATGTATCTATTTTTTTTGGTTTGTTGGATTGTTCGCGCTGATCTATATTTGTTCATGTAAGAGTGTGAAATGTTTGATTTTTGATTCCTATCAGTATTATTTTTGTGGCTATTAAATTAGTTTTGTTTGTTACGTAAATTTTGTCTTTGTCATTTCTGTGTATGGTCTGCGCTCAGTTGAAGTTCGACTGGATTCGTCGCGGTCACGCGACAAATGGTGGAGATGCGGGGTATAACAACCCTACCCTAAAATCCTCGAACCCTTGAGCGTGGACTTGTCCTGTCTTGTAGCGTCCGTATACTTAGCTGGAGTGTGGTGCGCAGTCTGTGCGCAGCGTGTGAGGTTGTACGGCTGTGTCATTCCCATCGGGGCCGGGCGGGCTGATGGTGTGGAATCTTCGCACGCTCATCCAGGCTTCTTGTGTTTTTATCAGGTCGGTCGATCGTTGTTGCTGCGACGACGTGGCGGACTGCGCGGAGGTTGGCCCGTGTGGTATCTCACACATTTTGTTGGAACTGTGGGCTGTCCTTTCTGTCTGATCTGACAGCTCAACGGTAGGTAGAACGTTGCCGATCGTCTCCGCGAAGTTTTGTTCGGGGTTAAATTTGTCTTTTTTATTTTATCTAACATGCCCAGGTGGAGAGGGGCAGTGGCTGCACGCACGCGTGGACATGTGGCTTCGAGCAGCGAGGATGAAAATGAAGCGTCGTCCGAACATCGAGCTTCACCTTCTCGGTCTGCGTCGCCCGGAGGTCAGTCCGAGGAAACGGTGCTAGAAGGGTATATGCGCCTTGGTAGAGAGGCGTGGCTGACGGGTGGGGAACTGGTGGAGTTCGCCACCCGGCGAGAAGAGGCTGAAAGGGAGGAAAGGACCCGGCGAGAAGAAAGGGAGGATAGGATCAGACGTGAAGAAAGGGAAGAAAGGATCAGACGGGAAGAGGGTGAGAGAGCAGAAAGAATTCGGATGCAGGAACTCTGCAACGAGTTGAAAGTAGCCAAAATAAGTAGCGATGGCGAGAGGCAAGGTGCGTTAGACATGGGGTTTCAACCGATGCGCCTTAAGATGCCGCCATTCGAGGAGGATGATGACCTCGAGACCTACCTTTGTCAGTTTGAACGTTGTGCCAAGCTGCAGAGATGGGATATCAGCTCATGGGCGACAAGGCTGGCAATGTTACTCAAAGGGAAGGCCAGGGACGTTTGCGTGGGGCTTAACGACGAAGACGCCCAGGATTACGCAAAACTGAAAGTCGCCCTGCTGACCAGGTTCCGATTAACAGCTGAAACCTACAGGCGGAAGCTTCGTGCCTCAAGGCGTGAAGGGGGAGAGACCTTCCCGCAATATGTAGCCAGGGCCCGGCTATATTTGACACGCTGGGTTGAGCTGGCGGGTAAGAACGTTACAGTGGAAGATCTCAGAGACCTGATACTAATGGAGCAGCTTATAGACGGCGTGCCCCTCGAGTTAGCCACATTCATCCGCGAGCGAGCACCCAAAAGCGTGGAAGATGCGGCAATTCTGGCCCAGCAGTTCTCGGAGGCAAGGGAAGCTGCACGGTGGCATCGCACACCTACCACATCATGCCACCAGGAAGGCGAGATGAGTATCGTCATTCCTATGGCCAGAGCCAGGAACGCAAAACCTGTTTTCATTGCGGAAAAACGGGCCATATCAGGAAGGACTGCCCACGGTGGAAGGATACTGGAGCGCCGACAACAAAAGAGGCCGTCATACGGACGATCAACATCATCGATGAAGGGAAGCTAGCACTATGTACAGAGTGCACCCAAAGTGTAAAGACGGCCAGTTTCAGAAAGGCCGTTCGAGTGAACAACCGCCGGGCCACTGCGCTGCGAGACACGGGGGCAGACATGCTGTGCATCCGGAGCAACCTTATCCCCGACCCATGCCTCACGGGTCGTAAACGGCTGATGCGCTATGCAAACTCAGGGTCGATGTACGCCCCAGTGGCCTTAGTCTATTTGGAATCCCCCTACTACCGTGGGAAAGCAGAGGCGGCGCTCATCCCCAGGCTTGTGGAGGAAGTGGTCATCGGTAACACACTCAGGACCGAGCTGGGCGAAGAACTGCAGGTGCCGGTGTACGAAGAGAGGCCAGGCAGGTGCACACTGGTGCAGACCAGGGCTCAGCTGACGGAAGAACATGGGATGGAGGTGTCAATAAAGAGTGCAATAGAGTTGCTTCATGTGGGACCAGAGGAGATAGCGCAAATGCAGGAACAGGACGACACTTTACAACGCGTCCGCCGCCTGGCGAGAGACGGTCAGGTGACATCTCAGCGAGGCACAGGGAGAGTTTCGTTCCTGCGTAAGAAAGGACTGTTGTGGCGGGTCTACATAGGAAGGAAGGGGACAGGACACAAACAGTTGGTTGTTCCCCAGCCTTTAAGGCACGAAGTGCTACGTGTGGCCCACGAGGCGCACATGGTGGGACATGTGGGGGCAAGGGGGACGCGGGACAGAATATGGTGTGAGTTTTACTGGCCGGGCATGTGTAAAGATGTCCGGCGCTTTTGTGCGTCTTGCGACACGTGCCAGCGCACAAATCCCAATAGGAAGGCTGAAGAAAAGAATATATCTGAGAGGTTAGATATTGAACGTGATCAGATTGGGAGGGAAAGTAGGGAAAAAGAAACAAAGATTTTGAACTTGACGTGCAACCCCGATGAACCTCAAGAGGAGGTGCATCAGCCGGAGCGTGTTCGCCAGCAGCCGGCCCGAGAGCTAGAAGACTTAGAAGATGAGCGTCAGGCAGCAGAAGATGCAAAACTGCGTTTGGAAGGGAACATGCAGGCTCTGAACGCTCAGTATGACCGTGATGTTGCTGGTCGTGAGGAGCTGGATGAGGAGTCTAAGAGACCATTGCTTAAACAGATACGAGAAATGGAAGCGGAGCTTCGGGATGTGCGCAAGCAGAGAACCACAGCAGTAAAAGCTCGCAGTAAGTTGCAAGGTGATTTGCAAGGCTTAGCGCAGGAAGTGGAGATGACCAACAAAGTGAAGGAAGATGCTGCTAAGCAGTACAAAAAGCTGGCAGCTCAGATGGAGGACTGTCAGCACGTAGTTGAAAAGGCACGCATTGCGCTGGAGGAAATGGCTGCGGCCGTAAAAGAAAATGGCAAGCGAATGAAGAAATTGGAAACAAAGCAGGAGGAGATACAGAACTTGCTTGAAGTGAATGCGAACACAGGACGAGAACACGAAGAAACCCGAATGCTTTTGAATCACGTGAGGAAGGAAATTGGAAAAGAGGACAATAAGCTCGACAAGTTAGTGTCCAATGAAAACGCCAACCTGGGTTAGATGAGGTCAAGAAGGTGTGGCCGGCGAAAAAGGGCGAACGTCCTCACGGCTGGAAACGGACAGGAGATCACATGTTGTCAATAGGAAAGGCGTGTGCGCAGCGGCAGTAGTGAGCAAAGCGACTCTCGTCTCAGGTAGTCATCGTAGGGGAGGACAACATGGAAGCAGACTTTCTGAGCAGGTCGTTCCTCCCTTTCAGACTGACCGCTCCCTTTTTTCTCTATCCCATCGTACTTTTAGCCACGATGTCCATCACCCCATTTCGACGCTTTCTGCGTGCGGCAGAGGCAACGCGTTACAGGCTGCTTGCATAGGTTTAATAGAGTGAATTAGTTTTGAGGTTCTGTCAGTTTGTGGGCGTGGTGCCTTCTAGTTGGGATTTCTTTGGTGGTTTTTCTTCCAAGAGCTCTTTCTTCAATCTTGACACGCGATGATTTTTGAACTTCGCGTAGCTTCATCCTAAGGAGGGGGATATGTCGCGTGTCAGCGATTGTGCTGTCATCCTTGTATGCCTCCCATACTGAGCTGGCCCATCGTTAGATGTTTTCTTCACGCTTTTGTCCTCTCTTTGTCTTACGTCTTGCGCGCGCACACAGCTTCCTTGACGCGTCATTTTACTTTTTACTTCTTTGACGTCATGGGTAGTCGTCATCAAGTGACAGACGGTGCTGGACCGTGGCCATGACAGTCAGAGTTTTTCATTTTGTATCGACCGATCTGCCACAAGCCGTTTTGGGTGAGTAGAGACCCATTCTGTCAGGTTCCACACCATTCTAGTCTGTAAGGGCCTTTGGGTGGCGGTGGAAGTGCAAGTGAGAGAATCTTTTTATGTTCAAAGCCATAGTCCGACGTTTAATTGCAAGATTTGTACTTTGTTAGGTTAACGTTCGTGATCGCCGGGTCGCGACGCTTGTAGCGCGTACTTGTTTCCCGTTGTATGGATTTGTGTAAGATCAACATTAGATTTTTGACGAATCTTAGGATTAGTCCGATGGTCAGATATATGTGTCGGTGTGAAAATATTGTTTTAGAAATTGAGCAGTTTCGGGACACGCCTGTTGATTGTAAGAATTGTTTTATCTACAGGCTTATTTTTCGTTCTTCTTCACTCTTCCACCTGTTGTTGTTTTTCGCTCTTCCTTCGTGTCACCGTGTCTTCACATCCTTTGTTCGCATTGCCGTCCGTCATCGTGTCGAGCGTCCACCCTGCACCATCATCATCATCTCGTCGGCGAGTGAGCTCGCGACCCTGCTGCACCAGTGTGCGGAAAGGCTTTCGACTGAACACCTAGAGCAGGAATCTTCGAGCAGAAGCTCACGTGGCCAGTGACCGGCCCACATCATCGCATCTGGACGAGAAGACAGAGGGGTGGGGGTACGTCTTTAGAGCGGCAAGCAAGGCCAGAGGGCGGGCTGCCATCTGTGGACATCTTCAACGGACTTCTAAACTGTCACCCTGCAGTGCATGCGGGTGATGTACTGTATATACGGTGACTGAGATTAGCCTGTGTACAGGGCAGCTGATTTGTCTTATTTTAATTTATCTATTTTTTGTTTGTTGGATTATTCGCGCTGATCTATATTTGTTCATGTGAGAGTGTGGAATGTTTGATTTTTGATTCCTATCAGTATTATTTTTGTGGCTATTAAATTAGTTTTGTTTGTTACGTGAATTTTGTCTTTGTCATTTCTGTGTATGATGAGGCAGCGAGTGAGGTGGTCATGACACGTGTGCTTCTATCTTGACCTTTGAGTTTTCAGGCACAAGTGTAGGTATATAAATATAGAAGTAGAAACATATAGAGGTATATATATATATATAGAGGTATACACACATAGAGATATGTATGTACATACACAACGAGGTATATACGTGTGTCTGCTTACCAATGGCACTTCTTTATATAGTAATTTAGACACGTGTACAGTGGAACCTCGGTTAACGAACTTAATCCGTTCTGGAAAGCAGTTCGTTATCCGAAATGTTCGTTATCCGAAACAATTTTTTCCATAAGAAATAAAGGAAATAGATTTAATTGGTTCCCAGCCCCTGTTGACTCGCTAATATTTGAAAGTTACAGGCTATATAGGTATTTGTTTAATGAGAACAGTTATAATGCAATATAAATAGAGTTCAATAAACATAAAAACATTAACGAAAGCATTTAAACATCAGAAAACTTGCCGTTTTGACGGCGTGGTTGGAAGCAAGTGTGGGGAGGAAGGAGTGGAATTACTGCTTTGATTCCCCCTCCATGAGCACGTGACATTATAAAATCGGGGTGACTTCCCTTTTCTGTAGCTTTGAAGTTAAAGGAAAAAACTTGTCCAGTGTCAGTTCCTTCTGACTTTTTTGTAAAACTCTTGGGTAATACGACATCACAGATCCGACAGACGCATGCCACCTTCATACTTTGAAATCATATCCTTTTTCAATTCATTTGTTGGCCGCTTCCTTGTCATTACCTCACTACTATTAATTGCTCTTAATCTTCTTTGGAGCCATGATTGAGGATTATCTTATTAAAATAAAGCACAAAAATCACTAAATAAGAAGGATGCTCACAGCTAAGGAGCGACCGATCATAACTGTGTCTCGAGCGCGAATGATGACATGCTGGTCGGTCACGTGTGGTTCACGTGGCTGTTCGTTATCCGAAATTTTGTTCGCTATCCGAGACAAACTTTTAACGAAATTTTTGTTCGTTAACCGAAATATTCGCTATCCGAGGCGTTCGCTAACCGAGGTTCCACTGTATACATATAGTAATGTAGATAGTAAGTATGGTCTGTTCACAGTGGGTCGTCACGCACGAGTACATTATGGAGGTCTACAGGGTTGTCTTTCCCAAAGTCTGAGCTTACGTTCTACGTTTGTATCACGAGGTGCACTCAGCCATATAGAGCTGATCACGTGACTACGCAGTCTGCATGGGTTGGTCAGTCAGCGGAAGGAAGACTAAGAGTTTATAAAACAGCGAAAACACGTGGCTCGCTCTCTTCTATACCCTTTTTTTAAAAATTTTTTAATGTTAGACAAGGTCCCCCAGCCTTTGGGTTTTCACTTTCTTACTAGTAACACGGGACGTAACCTCGGCGACTCATTGTCTGGCTTTCCGTTCACTGGCTCGCGTGTGACAATCTTGTCTTTCTCTAAGTCGTAATGAAGGGGCGGATGTTGGTCGCCGTGACGTCAGTGGCGTCAACTAGCGTCTCGCATTACGTCATGAACTTACGTTATGTGTCCGTCGTGACGTGAACGGTCTTTTAATTAGAGGACATTCGCCTGAAGCGATGCCTCTCCTACGTCAGAGGCCGCGACACTGCCTGTCCTTTGTTGATCTTACGGTCAGCACTGCCAGAGACTAATTATTCCTCCTTCTGTCGGTCAGTTTACCCGCGCGTCCGCCGTTCTCGCGAGAGAGAGCAGAAGTGTAAACCCACACTGTAGTCCTATCACTACTCTAGCGTGACGACGTGTTTTCTCTCTACAGGATGTGTCTTCTACATGCAGCTTGTGCAGGGTAGGACATAAGTGATACTCAGTGTCTGACTGTGTGGGTATCGTATTTAATAATTTCACCACCTCACGACATCGTCAGTCACTGGGAGACTGAGACCTGCCGCAGCATTTACAAGGCTACACAGAAATATCTACAATGTCGATGACACTCGCTTATTTTCTACTTTGTTGTCTGACAAAACTAAAAGTGCGGGGGAAAACGCCAAGGGATAAAAAATAAATAAATAACGATTTACGACATCAACCTGAATTTCCAGCATTTCTATTGTATGTAACGTAGCGGTCCCTTGACAAACGTAATCTCGAGGTTTTGCTGTAAATATTTTATGAAGATTCTGTACAGTTTGTAACAGTTATGCGAGTTTTGTTTAACTCAGCTGAATTTTTTTCGCAAAGTTAACAACAGCTATTTTTTCACAGACGGTGTTATATTGAGGAGAGAATAAAGTTAGAGAAAAGAATTCCTGCTTCACCGCGACATGTACAACTGTTAGTAGACAGTAGGCCGTTAGTGACAGAGAGAGAGAGACAGAATGTAGTAACTACTTTCACTTTTTGGTTTTGTTTCCTATCAGAGAAGTACGTTAGTACGTCAAGACAGAAAAAGTTATTACTGAATGTAACAAACCACATATGTAAATAAATTAAATCACTCAATATACAGTGTTGGTCACAGCAGTTGATGTGACAGTTTATTGTAATAGTAAGATGAGCTCAAGTATCCAACATTTGTTTGTTGCAGATTCTGTGGTCCGGCGACAACAGTGAGTGTGCCATGCACATGTCCTCCACGTGTGAGTGTCAAGACCCTGGGTCAGGCCGTGTGGTGGACAGGAGAGTGCTATACTGCTGTAATCACACTCTTCCCAGAGCAAGTTTACCTGCTACACACGGCGCCTCCCACACTCTTTGTCACCGGACCGCCCGGTACAGGTAAAACTGTGGTGCTGCTGCTGATGGCCATACAGTGGCTGCGGTGTGGTCACCACGTCTACGTTGTCAGTACGTGGAGGGGGAGTCGTGCAGCGTGCATCATGTTGTATCACCTGTTGCTGCAGACAGTAAAGACACAACAGTCAGCAGGTGTGTCACCCGGTCAGCCTCACCTCCTGCAGTATCATCTTGATGACGGTAAAGACGTGGAGAAGACCGTCAACGACTTGTCACAGGCGGCGAGCGGAGGGTCGTTGTACGTCATCGCTGATGAAGTAGGGAATGGTTACAGGTGAGTTGTACAGCGTGTGATGTGATACACAAGCGTAATAACACATTACTAACAGTACACAGTGTAACGCGTGTAGCTACATCCTATGTTACAGCGTTAGGATCAGAATCAACAACTTTCAGACTTTCTGTAACAAGCTGCTGACACAAGTTCCTCGTCTCCATCTGTGGGCGACAAGTTGTTACCATGAATACGCACCCGCCGGCTGGCAAGTGGAATATTTAACCAGAGCCCTCCGCTCTCCTCCGGCCGTCGTCAGGGAAGTCGAGCAGGACAAGAGGATCACTACACACGGTGATGTCCAGCCGTACAGTGAGCGAGGTGTGTCCGACCACACAGACGGCCTGCCAGTCACACGACTGTATCATCGAGGTCAGGGTCACACAGGTTACTTGCCAGGTGACTGTGTCATGTGCGGTCGTGAGGTGGGCAGCTTCCTACACATTCTCCGTGTTGGTGTTACAGGTAGGTGTGGGTATTGTGTAGTGTAATGTTGTTCACAGTTAAACACTTACCTGTGTGATAAATAATGAGCGAGTGAGAAACAGTCTTGTAAACAAGACAGTGTGTTAGTGACGTGTGTCTCTCAGTCTACGTCATGAGGTCACGATGCTATTGTTTATATCCATGTTGACAGAGAGCAGCACAACAACATCTACAGCATTGACCTCTACCAGCGGCGGCACAACACCACCATGTCTACAGTGGAGAGACGTGCTGGTGTTGTACTGGAGTGACGTTATTGGTCAGTCGGGTGTGGTGAAGGGACTGCAAGAAGCTGGTATCCCAGTGCGGATGACATCGAGGACGTGGCCACGGCCCGCAGTGACGTGGTGTGGATGGCGGGTGGACATCAAGTTCGTGGTCTGGAGAGAAAAGTCGTCGTGTGGGTGGGGGACCCTGAAGGCTATTTATATACATCTAAGTTGTTCTCACAGTACATTACCTCTTCCCGACTTGACATCATGTCCCGCTGTACGTCACAACTTGTGATTGTCTCCCATAGAGACCTGCCGCTTGAAGGTGACTAACACTGACACTGTCACACCTGTCGCCTGCTGCTGTCGTGTGTCAGTCTCTTACATCAACAATTGTCTTTTAGTGTTTGTCCTCTTCTACTCTGAGTCTATCACTACGTCATCACCTCATGATGTCATCGACATTACGTCATTACGGATTTTTACATCATGAGGTCCGTGTCTCTGTTTACACAACAAGTGTAAACATGTTTGTCTGTTACAGAGGTGTGTGTGGTAATGTGTCATCATATCCGTGCGTGTGTCAGTCTACCAGTGTGACATCTGTGTCAATGTGTCAGTCTATCAGTGTGATATCTGTGTCAATGTGTCTATATGCTGTACACGTGCTGTCAAAGGGCCTCAGCAGACTGTAATGTCAGTGCCGTGCACTAAAGTGTTTAGTCTGATATTGTTTACTGCCAGCGGTAAACAAAGGGACAGAACTCTGAGACTAAATACAGACACGAGTGGTCCATCAAAACCCACTTCACTGAGTTAAGAGATTCATTGATGTAAACACAACAAACACTAGCGGCTCACTTATACAACACATGTTACAAGTTTGACTGTTTGACATAAACACATTCACACGATGTACACATGTTGTTTCACATCCTTTATTAATGTCGACCACACGTTTCACAATGAGTGTTTCAATAAAGATTGTTGTTGTTAGTTTAAAACAGGTACAAACTGTTGTTAAATGGTTAAAATAGTTTTAACAGTCACGTCACCCACAGACACCACGTGCGCACTGTTACAACAGTCAAACACCAGGCTGACAATATAAACATACACCACACAGCAAATAAACAATAAATACCAATGACAGGATACAACACCTACACCACGATCACATGACACTGTTACAGTTTGCCAACATCTTGTCACAACACACTATACCCTGACGTGACATGTCATGACACGAAGTCTCACAATCAGCCATTGCTGACGTCATGTTAGCCCTCAGTGACGTCATGCGGATGGAGGATGAAGGAGGACAGCGACTGTCGTCTGCCAGTAAAGCGATGATCAGGGCGAAGATAAAGCGCGTGTGTACCTCTGTGTGTGTCGATGATCTGTTTGACTAAAGAAAACCTTTTCGCGATCTGTTTTGATGGAGTCAACACATGTGTAACTTGGGACTAGACATGTCACTTGTGTGTTGGACTGCAGCTGTCCTGTGTCTTGGGGTCACGTGGCTAGAGCGGTGACCTGCGCTGTGTGCTGGTTTTTCTTGTCTTGTATGTTGTTTTTTTTTACAAAAAAGTGTCAAAAAAGATTTTAACGATCTCTAAAGCAGCACTAGCGAACGTACGCTGAGTATACCCCAGAAAACTACAGAATCCCAAGGAATAGAGGGGCGACAGTGAGAGAAGGCAGCCAATAAAATGTAAAAGCAAAGTAGACCTCATCCAGCAAACAAAGTCACGTGTTTGTTGTCGACAGTTCACATCACAAGAAGTGAGATGACAGACCGAGTACTAAACCTAAAGAAAGAGGCGATGCTACCGATGAAGATAACTTTGCTCACTCAGGAAGCAGGCAACAGAAGGTCATCCCTAACGAGCTGTGTCTTTCATCTACAAAGAAAAGCTGACAACAACGATGTGAAAAGAACGGTAGTCAACCTTCAACTAAAAGTAAAATAACTAAGCGACAACCAAACAAATAACAAACAACTTACCCAGGCTGCCTTACGACGATCAGAAGGAAGAGAGTTGTGGAGGTCAGTGAGACACACCTGTAGGCTACCTGGTGATAAAACATGGCGACCTTCACACTCCTGTGTATCACATCTTTGGTATGTAAGTATTCCCGAGATTGCACTACACCCCGCAAGGTATATGTGACCACTAGCTCTAATGTATATATAGAATCACTAGTTTTATACACAAGGTAGATGTGACCACTAGCTGTATTATATATATATTGATACGATCACATGGTCTGTACACAAATAATATGTGACCGCTAACTCTTTGCTTTGTTGCTGATTTGTCTGACATGACTTTTGTCAGTCTTTACACACAATGATCCACACTGGTCCACACTGGTCCATACTGGCCCACACTGGTGTACAATAGTCCACACTGGTGCCCTATGCTAGAACAACTACACCTGTCAGTGCCTCTCTATATCTATGCTTTCTTGGGAGACAACGCGAGTCAAACAAGTAAACCTAAAAAAACAAGAAATAAAATGAGCTTGTTACGAATGAGAGTGTTTTCCCTTGTCTGTCTTAAGAAACAAGGATTGTCACCCTTAACCTAACGCTGGCAGAACCCATGGGAGTCAGTACAATTAATGAAAGAGCTCATAAGTGAGCGAAAGGATAGACCGGTGAATCGGAATATTTACTTGCCTTGCCAAGGTATAGGACAAGTTGTCTTTATTGCTTTGGCTATCTATAACGGTGAGAGACTGTGTGAAATGTTAATGAAAAGAAATATTGCTGTTCCTTGTAACAAATAGTGGTCTTCTCTCCCGCACACAGTCTGTAGAGGTTTGAATCAGTTAGGTACCTGGTTTCCTTTTCAGAATCGTGGGTACAGACCCTAGGCAAGACTTTCTTTCTACCCAAACAGAAGGAGCCACGGACCATCGTTTGACACACAAACACTCACACTTAGGGAAGGTGGGCGTCTGTCCCCTCCCCCTATAAGGTGAGTGGCGCCATCTGCTGCTATCGAGGACAGATGGCAAGAACTTCTACCTTGGTATAGTAAGGGCACGACAAATGGCGCCACTTTGATGTTTGCTTCTTTCATGGTTTCGTTTCTCTCCATCTATTTAGTTGTGAGTACACAGGTATTGACTCTCCAGTATAGACAAACACAGGTATTGACAATCACATTACACATACTGGCATAAACTCATAAAAAAACACACACGCACGTGAAGTAATTTTCCCTTTATTTGCAAGTCTGTATATTTATAATAAAGGTAGCCGCCGGCCTCTGCGACTTACGACAGTTGGACTTTACGAGCACAACTATGACTGGTATGTCTCCGCGATAAAATAAATAAAGGACATTTGTCTAAAATAGCATACACCTTAAACATGATTACAAGATGATTACCGGCATAAAATATTTACCGTAATTTAACATGACCGACTTACCACCAGATGGAGTACCACCTGTTTGTATTAATCAAAAGCTAAGTGGACGACTACCTCCATCGAGAGTAAAATATTGTATTGCCTTCTGCATAGAACAAGCTTCTGGAAACCTAGAGAAATTATACTGAATGCATGAATCTGCTGTTGGGCTCTTGCATCCAGCTATTTATGTCCCATTAGTGTAGCGATAGAGCACAGAAACATGAATATTAGCTACAATCGTGTGTACAATTATAATATTACTCACACGGCGTGTGTGGGTCATCGTCACAATTGAGTAGAGTGCTCATTATAACAGGTGTGACAGCACAAACTTGTATTACTGGACTGCTGGCAGACGATTTTTTCCAGTTACAACTAAAACGAGGCATGAGACTACAAAGCTTCCGGTTTATTCACATTAATTGTTACGGGTCGCCGAGACTAACAGTGGAGAGGTTCGCAAGAGGCTAAGACTTGGTCTTGGCACAGAGACAGCCGTCCACCTCTACACGTCCGTGGTAAGAGTCATTCCTGCTCACGCGGTGAGTCTTCAGGGGAGACAATCACCAGTTGTGACATACAGCGGGACATGGCGTGAAGTCGAGCAGAGTTATCTATGACACTCTCCACACAGACGACGACTTTTCTCTCCAGGCCCCGCACGTGGTTTTCACGCGTCACCCACACCACGTCACTGCGGGCCGTGGCCACGTCCTCGATGTCAGCATCCTTCATCACCCGCACTGGGATACCCGCTTCTTTCAGCCCCGTCAATATACCCGGGGTCTTACTGAGGTCGCCAAGCCACACCAACACCAGCACGTCTCTCCACTGCAGGCCGGACGGTGGTCTCGAGATGGTGGTGGATGTGGTAGTCGTGTCATCCTCTGTTGACATTTACATTTAGTGTCATTATCGTCAGACTATGGAGATACAGCGTGAACACTGACATAAAGAATATAAAGGATCATGATAGATATATATGACTTACAATTGTAGACACGCGTCACTAACAGTCTACTGAACATTTCTGTGACACACCCGATTATTATTTGTAGCACAGATCACTGTTTCACTGTCAACAGAAATTACACTACATAACAGTCACACCTACCTGTAACACCAACCCCGAGACTGTGGAGGTATCTGGCCACCTGACGACCACACAAGACACAGTTCTCTGGGATGCCATCTGAGTGACCCTGACCTCGGTGATACAGTCGTCTGACTGGCGGGCCGTCTGTGTGGTCGGGTACACCTCGCTCACTGTACGGGTGGACGCGAGGGTCATCTCCAGTCATCCTCCTGTCCTGCTCGACTTCCCTGACGACGGTCGGTGGAGAGCGGAGGGGTCTGGTTAAATATTCCACTTGCCAGCCGGTGGGTGCATATCCATGGAAACAATTTGCCGCCCACAGATGAAGACGAGGAACTTGTGCCAGCAGCTTGTCACAGAAACGCTGAAAGTAGTAGGGCCTGTGACAGACATGATTGTCACAGATGAAGTAAATAACCCTGTAATACCGTTTACTGTCATTGACATGTCTTAGAGTGTTTACTGTCATTTACACGTGTTATACTCTCTACTGCCTTGTGCACATGTGTTTACATTTGTCAACATACCTTGCCGCATCATCAGCGATGACGTACAGCGTGTCTTCTTTCGCTGCCTGTGACAAGCTATCCACTGCCTCGTCCATTTCCTTGTCCTCGTCTTCACTTTTATCGAAAGGATGATGCAGGAGGTAAAGTTTCTCAGGTGTGATTCCTGTTGTCTGCAGAAGAAGGTGATACAACATAGTGCACGCTGCACGACTCTCAGTTCGAGTACTCACAATGTACACCTCTTCGCCAGACTGTAGCCACTGTGCACCCATCAGCAGCAGCACCACAGTTTTACCTGTGCCAGGTGGTCCAGTGAGATAGAGTGTGGGAGGAGCATCGCTCAGCAAGTTCACTTGCTCTGGGAACAAAGTTATCTCAGCAGTATAGCACTCTCCTGTGTGGGAGACGGCCTGACCCAGGGTCTTGACACTCACACGTGGAGGACATGTGCAGGGCACACTCACTGTTGTCGCCGGACCGCAGAACCTTTCATTCCGATAAAAATAATTACATAAACAGTAATAACAATATTAATAAACAATAAAGAGAATAATATCAAGAGAACAAATATGATTGTTTCTCTGTGGTCGTCTAGAGTTTTTCAATTTTGCGTGTTAGGTTTTGTTAGCCCTCATGTTTTTTTTTTAAAAATGTTCATTTAACGATGCATGTTTTCAAGCTAGATTGGTCGAAAACAATGGTGAATTAAAATAAATTGAAATTGCTACTTTTAGTATTATACTATAAAACAAGATAAATGTGTATTTTTAGAAAAGACAGATGGTAGTCTCTTATACATCTTGAGATACCTAGGTAACTCTAGTTGATTAGACAGACTACCTAAATTTATTTTTGCATTATTCACTGTACAAGGAAGGAATAAAAACAGTAAACAGACGACACATCCGGAAGTAATGGCCTTGAACGAAAGAGATGGGTAGCCAGGTTTATAGGCAGTCTCTAATTAATTGGCGACAGACTTGTACACGATTCTGTTACTTGTTGCAACACGTTTCCGCGAGCTCTCTCTCTCCGTGAGAATGGTTTAAAGTAAACACACCTGGCTTCTCTCTAACGACCTTCACATGACTGTAAAATCGCAAAAAAAATAAAGCAAAAATAAAACAGTTCATCAGTTTTGAACGTTTCTCACCTGGCGACCAGGGTTTTGTACACCTCAAGTGTCATATGACTGTCATGTCCAGCCCCAGCCACACGTCGCTGCCACCAGTGTCCCAGTTCCCTCAGCACGTGACTACTGACGTCACACGGGGTCATGGGGTCAGACAACTGATCACAGCACAGACACAGACCTGGGATGTCGGCGGGGTCTGTTGTTCCCAGACACCGACACAGGTCCTGTCAAGCAATCACGTGGGGTAGAGAAGGGAATAAACACTCAATGTGCAGGTTGACAGGTGTACACAAGAAAGTAAACATTAACATGATATAAAATAGTCTCGGGCTGTATTCACGGCGCTAGGGGGAAGGGGGCCGTGGGCAAACAGAATGGCGGAGCCTTAGGACGCCCGCACAACATATATAGCAGGACAATAAAACATCACAGACTATCATCCCCACTGACTGTTATGGCGGCGGCCCCATCCAGTGTCGGGCCTTGGGTTGTCACCCCTTCTGTCCCCCCCCGCCCCCCCCGCCCCCCCCCGCATACCTAGCGCCGAGTCTGCTGTATTGACAGAGGCTCATGTTTATTATTTAGACATATAATTCCTAACAGAGTAGATCGTTTTGAAAGCAAATGATATTGTTAATTGTTCAAGAAAAGAAGAATACGATTTGGACAGTAGGTTGGAAAACATTTCAAGTGTTTCCAGCGACTTACCAAAGCGCATGCAACTTTTATTTTATTTAAAAGTGTTGTTTTTTCTTTTTTGGTTATTTTTGAATCAGATGCGAATTAGAATGTTAGTAAGGTATTCGTCAGAGATAAAATCACAGACTAGAATAAACCTTAATCTATCTTTTCTAAGAAAAAAGAGGCTGAATGTTTATATAATAAACATCGTTCACATAAGTTTCAAGCCGTCGTTGTCAAAGACAGATTCTGTGTTCATAGTTTGTGACAAGTGTAGGGTGGCCTCAACTGAGCTCGCGTGCATGAAATAACTGTAGTTGTGTGATGATGTAGAGAGATATAGGAGCATGTAGGAGAGATGATTCTACCTCAGTCAACTGGGTGTTGCCAGACACAGCTTGTTGCACCTGGTCAACTGTGAGGTTAGGCAGTGCGATGACCTTAGTGATGCGCAGACCTGGGACGATGTCAGACACCAGGGGAGACAACATGGCCTCCGCCTTGTCCAGCTGCCTCATAGCTTCTGTCAGTTTTCTTGTGATATTACAAACTACATCCTCCTGCGACATATTCAGTGTCTTTACATTGTCACCAAAAGCCTTCACTTCAAAGACTATCAAACCATAATGTCGATGAATAAGAAGAACATCAAACTCGCCCTGTTTCCCCTCCCGAGGCAGAGCTGGAGAAATGTTGGCGGGACGAGGGAGCTGGGCGGCCGCCTCAGCGTAACAAGGTTCCACCAGGTACTCTCCGAACTTGAGCTGACTCAGTCCAACCAACACTTCTTTGTTCTGTTCAGACAAGTGTTTAAGACAGGCTATCACCCGCTGCATGGCTGCATCACTTCTGACATCACTGTCCTGGACGTGGGCTGGCTGAGGACCTGCTGCTGGGGGAGCAGGAGAGGAAACCATTGTTGGACTCCTGGACTGACATTCCTGTCTAGGTGCTGACTGGAGGACCAGAACATCCTGACCAGCTACCGACTGTCTGACCATGGGCACGCGGTGTAAGTAGACAGGAGGCAGGAAGTAGGCGCGTGAGTCGAGATCAGGGAACGAGGCCTCAACCCACTGGAGCCAGAATGTCTGGGCCTGTGATGACATTGTTTTCTTCTTATCAACACTATAATCTAGAATATTTGTAGTTTAAAGACATTGTCAAGCAGGTGTCATAAGATCAGTTACGGAATAACTGCAGCTGTTGTCCTTTACTTGAAGGTATTGTTTCTACAGGCATTTCAATGGCATTACTTCTATGTGTCTGAAATGGTGTTGCTTCTGCTTGTACCTTTGATGATATTACTGCTAGTTGTGTCTTTAATCTCTGTTATTATCCTCTTCGCCTCACCTCTGGGGAAGCAGACATTTGAGGATCAGACATGGTTGACAGTTGTCTCGCCTGAACCAAGTACATTGACTTCTATGGATAGACAGGAGATTTTAAATTTTTTGAGAAATACTTAATCCATTAAAGAAGAAAATAAACATCAGCTTATTTTTGTCAGACTAAAGATTGTTATTGTATAAAACTGGCAGAAATATCCAGAGAGAATTCTACAGTATCCACAGTATTCACAGTATTCACAGTGTCTTAACGTCTTTGTCAAAGGTTTCCATATTACATATCAGTAGGAATTTGCGACTGTTAAGTTCATCTTGACACTTTTTTGTGGTTTTTTTACCCATACAATAACCGATAGTTTATGTCCAATCTCAATCATCTCTTGAGTAAAAGTAATGTTAGTATCGCGTGATTGTGAGTGGTCTTAGTACACCTTGATTGTGAGTGGATAATGAAGCTTGACTGTAGCTGGTTACACGGCTTGATTAATTTGATTGACAGCTATGCTAATAATACATGACATGACTGTAAGTAGTGCAGTTTGATTAAAATGTTGTTAGTTGAGGATGACTGTAAACAACATGGGTCTAGCTTGAGTGTTAGTATAGTGTGCTCGTGGGTGGTGTTAGTACAAGTTATTCAAGATTACATCAGCTTTAATGGTCACAATTACAACCTGACTGTCAGCCTCAGGCCGCTGTGGTGTCGCTGTCTGTGACATGTCACACCGTGTGGCACACCACTGCCAATCGATGGATGACCAACTTTGATTTCCTTGTGACAAACAAAGATATTTACGGTAACAGATGCGCGTGCACAGACACACGCAAACTCGTACACACAGACAAGAACACACACAAGTAAGACATACACATGTATACCGCACACACACACACAGAGGCACAAGCACGCACACACACTGACACACACGCATGCGCACCCACACTGACATACACATAGCACACAGACGCGCTCACAGACATAAAAACATTTTCTGCAAACACTTATCAGTTGCCATAGCGACTGTTAGCTTCATTCACGTGCAGTAAGGAGGTTTGTTTAGCTGATTGTCGCTGATAGCAACAAGATGTGTTACTGTCAGTGTTACTGTGTGTTACTATGTGTTACTGTGTGTTACTGTACTTAGTCTCGTCACAACACGTGCATGTGTCGATGTCCTGACAATTCACTCTAATGCACGTAACGGTGATGTGCTAATGAGCCTGTCACTGTATATTACATGTAGTTGTACATAACACACAAGTGCAATATAACCCATGTACACAACATTTACACGTTGTACATGACAGACGAATGCAGCCGAGTTCAATGCAGCACATGTATATACGTAAAACGTTATATAGAGTGAACCACGTGTCAAAAATTGCACGACACTTGTCAGTGAAGTGCTCGCCAATAAACTAATACAAACAAACAATCTAACACACAAGGTGGTAAGAAACTAGCAATACCACTGTGTCTCATGCTATTTTAGATATGTATCCTAGAGTTAGTAACACCTGTCATAATAATGCACTGTCATATGTCTTCTAACGGTGTGCAGGAAGCTAGTCATGTCATGGTTTTCAAAGAGATTGAAACGCTGGAAGTTAATAACATCCTTTACCATTCCAGCCATGTGCAGTAAGTTAGCAATGCCCGTGTATGTAACACTATTCTAAAGGTGTGTTCTGAGTGTCACTATATTTACTACCACTGTACCTGAAAGTGTTACTATTTTTACCACCATTGTACCTAGGAGTGGCACTTTGCTAACTATTACTGTACCTGAGGTTTCCACTGTATTTTTTACAAGTGTACCCGAGATTGTCACTATATTTACCACCACTGGATGTGTAAGTTTATCTGTATTCACTGTACACCAACGATGTGCCTGCCCTTGTAATGTAACATATACACAATATTCATTAATGTTAGGGCGATATGAAAGGAAACAGCAAACACTCACCTTAAAGTGACCGCCTTCAGCAGCTTCCTGATATTCTATGGTTGTAGTCTTACTCCGTGTCAGCAACTAAGGACTGTAGCAGACAGTCACTGTACCTGTTCACTGTTTACGTGCTTGTGTTCTCTGATGTTTGTTGTCTGGTTTCTCAGAAATGATGTTTGAAGTCAGTCGCAGCAACAGGCGGATCACTCAGCCGCGCGGCGCCAGGCAACAAGTCGGAGTCTGCTTGCAGCATCTTGCAGCACCACCCACAGTGTGTGTCATACACAGCATCTTACAGTTTATACCCTTACCTTCCCCTGGGGGGGAGCGGAGGGTAACAACATCAAGTGGACCATCAGGCTCTCAGAACTTCACTCCAGGCCATAAATGGAGGTGGGGTTGTTAGATAATGATATTCTTTCTCGCCAATCGCACACACAATCCCATGGACACCACTTGACTTTAACGAGGACAGATATGATAAAAGAAGTATTTCAAGAACATAATGCCGTCCTGACACTTAAAACAGACAGAGTGGTGTTAGCTGGGAATGGTAACGACTTCTATTATCTGGTATCTGCATAAAAAATTGAACAAAGATGAGCCTGCCAGGTGGGCATCATGCGATACGTAGATAACTTCTCTCCTGTCTTAATGTGTTTTAACCACGTTACTCTCAAGTAACATTTCCTCCCCTCACCACAGGACAGAGACAGAAGGCTTATACTGTCGTAAGTCAGTCGCTCGTAAAAAAGTAAGCAAGGTGGCCAAACAACACACTTCACAGACTAGGATTCATGCATTAAAATTTCTGTAAAATGTGGTCTGTGTCGTCCCGTATCACGTAACGCAGCAACACACGTGTTCACGGAATAAAGCAATGCGTTACGTTTGTGTCAGATGTCTCAGAACAAAGTACTGCAAGATACCTTAAAAGTAAACTAGCCACGCAGTACAAACAAGGCTCTCATCTTCCCAAACACTACCACCTCTACTGCTTGGTACCCTCCTCCCTGAAACACCCCCCCCCCCGCCCTTCACCGTATATATATACACACACACACAAACACACACACAAACATGCAAACACGCACCCGCAGTGTTGAGGTCATTTCTGTGGCACGAAAGAACAATAACCGACTCAACGACGATGACAGCAAATGCAAGAATGCATTAAAGCTTGAATAGTGTTCACTCTTAGTCACGTGTCCACGCGCTGACAGGGTGATGGCGCAGGGTAGAGGGGCGGGGTCTTGGGGACCTTGGCGTAGTGGCGGGCGTAGATGGAGAAGTAGAAGGAGAGTGGAGATGAATACCGAGATAAAGAGAAAGACAAGAATACGGCAAAGGTGTAGAGAGTGCAGTCCATACGATTGTCCATCGTCATGTGGCTCTAACAAAACTTCTCCATGCCCGCTGTCTTTATACAATTTCTCTCCTTTAAAATGTTCAAACAGAAACTCCAAAAAATATGCAGGTGCGTGCCACAGGAGCTGCGTCTCACACATCACATGACTAAGCAAAAAGAGGTGATCTAGCTCTATCACACGTTTCACACTCTAAAACGGATAAACATAATTACTAACACAAAACACACTTACTCGCTCTCACGCGCACGTCCACTCGCCGATCATGGCCCCTACAGACTAGAATAGTGTGGAACCCAAAAGATTAACGTCTACTAACCCAAAAGGCTTGTGACAAGTTGATGGACAGAAAAACACCGGCTGCCAGGGCCCCGGTCTAACACCGTTCCGCACGTCCGGCACTGCCCGTGGCTGGAGAAAGACTGTCCAGAAACGACAGAAAAACGCGCCAAGGACTGCGCATGAGCACAGAAAGAAGGTGAGGAAGGGGGAGAAAGGTGAAAGACAGGGGGTGCTACTACAACTGAAAAGTCCAAACTCATAAGTGGCACGCCCACAAAACACACAGAAACATACGGTGAATATAACTTGAAGACGAACGGCAACAGTGACAGACGGTGCATCGTGTTTCTGACTGCGAAAACTTCAGAAGCGGACTTGTCAACGTGTAACCATAAACTTTTGTTAGGATGCCTAATGGGTTAGTCAATGTTGTGTGTTGCTATGTTTAGTTAGGCCTCGTTATTAATTTGTTATGACATTATATTCTTGTCTTTTTGTTTGTAGTGTGCATGGTTATAGATCACTGATTGCAATGTTGACATTTACTTTGAAAGTGAGCTGTTTAATATACGTTGAGCGATGAAAAGTCAGAGCACCCTTGTATATATATCTTGTCCTCTGTTCTATGCTATTGTCAGATTCTTTTTTGGTGACGAATGTTTTTTGCGATACCACTTGAGATATCTCTGGAGGCATTTCCACATCTCTGGATTGTTGAAATTGAACCTGTTGAACAATTGACAACTAGTCGATATCTTTTTTCATCTTAAGATCCAGTTTTTGTCAAATCTTGCTATTTATCTGGAGCTGATTCTGAAGTTTTATGATGGTCTGTTTTAACCAGTTAAGAACACCTTCGATTTGTTTTAAATGTTAAAAAAAATATTTCTGAAAACTATTATCAAAAGTCCTGCGAACGTCTTTAAAAGGTTTAATTTTTTTCAATTAAAACTACTTTTAAATGTTTGTGGAAAATAGTTTTAAGTTGCCAACATGTGTTGTATAATTGAGCACAGAAGTGTTCACTGAGTTCATATCGATGAATCTCTGTACGGGTTTTGATGGACCACTCGTGTCTGTAGTTAGTCTCAGAGTTCAGTCCCCTTTGTTTACCACTGGCAGTAAACAATATCGGACTGAACACTTTAGTGCACGGCACTGACATTACAGTCTGCTGAGGCCATTTGACAGCACGTGTACAACCTACTACACACAGACCTACTGACACACGCACGTACATGCTGACAAAAACACACACGCACAGGGATATGCTGACACATTACCACACACACTCGGGCACACCAACGAAAGGCACGCACATATGTCGTATATACTAGGAGGTTGATGAGATGATAGTAGTACGTGTGTCACGTGCTGGATGCCCTGGTAACATACAAGAGACGTCACTTAAGAACGTAGTGAGTGGCTGTCTCCTGTCCTGAGAACACTCAGCCCACAATTTGCAGGACATGAGACAAGGCAAACAGGGAAGATTCAATGAATGACCAACTAGTCAAGTGGCAAGCCTAAAGTCACAACAACAAGCGACATAACACTGTAGTCTTGCTACAGACATCGCGTGTGTGTGTGTGTGCATGTGTGTTCACGCGCGTGTAGGAAACAAAGAAGAGAAAGAACTTTGCGCTGCAATCATTGTCAAGAAAACATCGACTACTGTACTACAATAATAAATGTATTGTCGCATTATGTTTGGGTTATTTGAGAGTATCTACGAGAAAGTGCGTTGACTGGTTGTTAAAGCATTAACACAACTCGCACCTGACAATGATGTCTACACAGTCTACCTCATCCCCTCTTGTCTTTCTCTCCCCACCAGCAAGTAGGTATACAACAGTTGGCATCACGCTGCTTAAAACTACAAAATGAATTCAGTTTTATTGCTTATCGTGTCCTAAGTCATCTGCAACATCATTTGTGTACGTGGGAGCAGCCATTGTTATTCTCAAGTTTTATGTTTAAGAAATGAAAAAAATAAGTTTAGTATGAAACAAAATTATCTTTCATCGGTGCTGAATTAGGAACAAACCTTTGACTGTCTTATTATTTTCTTACAACTATTATTGTTGCTTTTTAATTTGTAATTGTTTATTTTCTGTGTCAGCATTCCCACTCTAAAAGATGTTTACGGAAGCTTTAAACCACCTTTGGTACGATTTCCCGGAGTTTCATATAAAAATAATCTTTTCTTTTTTATATAAAGTTGTTTTTATGACTAAGCTTGACGGGACCAGCATTTGACCATGGAGCTAAAAGTCTTTCTCATTCACTGTTCAACATCGACCTTCTCCACACCTACCGAGTGGCCGCACTTGCTGCCGATGACTTACACCTCAGGTCACAATCACAAAAATAAGTTGGTTTGAGGGGAAAGTGCTTCCACCTACAGGCGATATTAGAATGAGATGAGAGGCAGTGGAAAAGTTCGGCT
Source organism: Pomacea maculata (assembly GCA_004794325.1). Classification (NCBI taxonomy): domain Eukaryota; kingdom Metazoa; phylum Mollusca; class Gastropoda; order Architaenioglossa; family Ampullariidae; genus Pomacea; species Pomacea maculata. The sequence continues at coordinate 38,148 of SRHC01000374.1, read as the reverse complement.
GTAGGCTTATGGGGTGCATTTGTGGAGTGTATCTGAGACAGAGCTACGCTACCATCCGGAACTACTGAAGCGGGATCATTATGTTTTTTAACACCTACACATGCACACACTTCTGATTCTTTTTACTGAAACACACATATAAACACACACACACACACATTAAGAACATTACGTTTCGGTACTTATTCCACTCCCTGCAGTCACCCTCATTCTTACATTTAATATTAAAAACCAAGACTTGTTAGTTTTGTGATATACATGAAAATGGTCTGTTTAAAACATGCTATTTGTAAAAAAAAAATGCCATATTACAGGTATTCTGCAAGTTAGTATGATTTCACGAGAAAAATTTGGCCAGTGGGTATAAACTCGTTACCTATGACCTCTCAAAAAAGTGGAACGTGACTATGCAAAACCTGTAGTAGCCAGTACTGTTGTAGATGCTCTAACTTGAAGTTTTTAATGCCACCTACCATCCTAGTTAATGTCATCATGGTGTGTGTGAGCGATAGCAATGCTATCTATAAACCTTGTAAAGGTGTGCGAATTCTAGGAAACCGTGCTACAGGTTCAGGTGAAGACCTTGAGGTTGCATTGTGTAACAGTCCTTATCTGTGATGTGAGCTCCGACTGAGGGGACAGACTGGGGCTTCATGTTCTGTTCATATTACAGACATCTGCCAAGCAGTGCTACAGGCTTTTGTTCACAGGCCAGGTGGGCTTGTGTGAGGCTGTCTTTGTTGTCACCGAGGCTGCTTACTATTTGTAAGTACGTGTATGTGATTATTGCCTGATGTGTATAATACTGAGTCAGTGATAAGATTTCTTGATGTTTCGAGAATGTACACAATGTTTTGCTTTCAGCATCTCTATGACAAACTGTGTTTTCGACATCCTAGACATCAAATGACAGGTGGGGTGGAGGTAGGGCATTTGCGGCTTCACTGGAGCTGTACACTGTATACTGAGTGAAGTCCTGCCCCAGCCCATGTGTGAGTGTTGTGTCTGATGTGGACACAGGGTTATAGGACAACATCCTCGTGACATGCATGTTGTTTGTGTCTGTCTGTGTGTGTGTGCAGGTGAAGTTAACAGTGACGTCACTATAGTGTACTGACCACAAGTTAGTCGAAACATGGCGACTATGGAGGTCATGAGGCACAACAGGACATTGCTGGAATCTCTCAGGGAAGGCGACTTAATCGAGTTTCCTTGTCGTTTTTACTCACACTGGGCTGTGTATATAGGTGAGTGATAGACCACCTAATGAGTTGAACACACTTTAGAAAAAGAAGCTTTTAATAGCTCTATCACTCTATATATTTTTTTTTATTTATCTATTTATTTCATAGTTTACCAAGCTTTCAATAATTTTGGCTATCAATGCTGGGAAACAAACGCATAAAATGTACATTCATTTCTAACGGTCAATAAAATGATTTTAACATGTATTATATCATTGAACTGGGCTTCAGACGGAAATGCAGGGGCCTAAGTAGATGAGGAGCCGATTTGTTAATTAATAAGTATTTGAGAGAAACTGTTCAGTACACTGAGCATTTAACAAAAAGGAAAGATGTTAACAGACGACAGTGATGACGATTTAAACACAAGGGAACTCTGTTTTGTCTGTATGTTCCTCTACAATCTACATACTTGTACACCCAGTCAAAGAGGCTTCAAATGAAAAAAGAAAACTCTCAAGAGTTATTCACCATGATTTCCAGGTAACGAACAGGTCATTCACCTGGCAGTCGATGACAATGACGGACTCAATGCACGGGTGAACTCCACTCACCTGACTAGTTTCAGTGGAGAGTGCTACAGCAAGGCGACTGTCTGCATTGACAACTTCCTGGATGTTGCTGGAAGGTACAAGGCAAAACGCAATAACAGGTTGGATGGAGAAAAGCGGTGAGTTTTCTAACACGAAACAAGCCTGCTGTCTCTTACTATTTGTTTTATGTCTTTTTTTATTCCTACAGAAGTCTTCTAATTATACTTGCGTTTTCTTGCGTCTATTGCTATTTATGAGGAACAAATATTCAAATAATCAACTTAATCTCTTAACCTGCATAATTCTATATTTTCTCTAATAGTTCCTCCTTCGGAATCTTGACAGGTGTGGGGTCTCTTTTACTTTCTTATAATATACTAGTTGTAGCAATCATCAGGTTTTTTTCCAACACGTCAGCTTTTATCTTCTTTTACGATTGCAGTGTATGGTATTACTACTTTATTAATTTTTAAGACAGCTTTTTAAAGTTAGACCACATCTCACTATGTGCATGGACTTCACAAATATTAACTTCTGCCTCTAGGTCTCACAGACCCCGTATTGTTTTCAATGAAGTATGCTGTTTGAGTCTGAAATATAGTAAAATAGAAAGTTGTCAAAGAATTAACTTCTGAACCTCTCAGTTTTTTTCCATTTGTTTAAACTTTAAAGAGCGACGACCTATTAAATACAGATTCGCTGATGGATTAACTTGACGAAGAAAAAAACAAAACAACTAAACAAACAAGAAAACTAACGAAATAATTCCATTACATATTAACATAAATTTTAATCAAATTATAAAAAATGTCTTTTCTCAGCCCACTGTCTCCCCGAGAGATCGTACAGAAAGCCTGGTCCAGACTGAACGAGGTTGGCTACAATGTCCTCAGGAAGAACTGCGAGCACTTCGCCACCTGGTGTCGCTATGGCGAGGCCAGCAGTGACCAGGTGGACTTTTGGGTGAAGACAGCTGCCATTGGTGCCATTGGTGCCACAGCTGCTCTCGCAGGCGTCTTGATAGCAGCTGTTATGACGCGCGATAACAAGTCGAAGAAGCAGAGCCAATGGCGTTGACCTATGACCTGCATTGCTGCTGACCATGGAGTTTATGCAGAAACTACCGCAAGAGCGCGTAATGCGATGATAATACAGAACATTCAGATGTAATACAGCCTTGTGGTGACCTTTGTACTGATTGTGTAAAGGTGGCATCAAATAAAGTATTGGTATTGAACAGAGCAGTCCTTAGTTGCTTAGTTGATGCGGAGAACACAACATAAATAATGCAACATTCACCATGTATTCTTGGGGTGTGAATCGTGTAATTCACTGCCTATGGTATATCTTGAGGACTAACTGACCTAATATAAACATTTGGATCCAAAAAAAGTATACAGTACATATGTATGTGTGTCTTTACTTACACTCCTTAGCGTCTAAGAACATATGAACAAGAACAAGGCGCGGACAGCATACGAGGGACAGGAAAACAAACGAATAACATATGAACTAAGAAAGAATAAACAACATTACTAATCATGAATAAACTCACATGTGAGCCTCTTAGGAAGGAAGCTAGTTAACATGACAGACCTACGCCTTTTATCTAGGATGAAGATGGCTTCTGGCATCATCTAACAGTTGGGATGGATAGGGTGAGTTTGATGGTATTGTGTCTATCACCACAACCTACGCAAACCGTCACACGGCCAACTGTGCTCTATTACGACTTTGTCTGAAGTCGTGTGATTAATATATATATATACAAACTCATTGTTCATTAGGCCATCAGCAAGATTCCAAATCATATTGTTCTCAATAAATATTTAGAAAATAAACTTCGTCTCAACTTCTCGTTGTGACACTAGTTGTTGAGTCAACAGAGACACGGACCGGAAGTCGTGATCTTTGTAAATATAATGGCGTCCTACGTCAACCTAGTATAACACGAGTGAGTGTTCGTCACGTCCAGGTGACTAGTCGCCAGGGGAGACGATCACAAGCTGTGACGTACAGAGAGACATGGAGTAAAGTTGGGCAGACAAATGGTCGAACAGTATCTCAGACCAATGCTGAGAGACATAAACAGAATCCTTCAGACTGACGACGACTTTTCTCTCCAGACCACGGACACGTTGTCCACTCGTCACCCACACCACGTCACTGAGAGCCGTGGCTACGTCCTCGATGTCGTCATCCTTCATCACCCGCACTGGGATACCCGCTTGTTGCAGTCCCTCCACCATACCCGAGTTGTCTCTAACATCAGCGCAGTACAATACCAGCACGTCTCTCCACTGTAGACAGGGTGGTGCTGTTGCAGATGTTGTTGTGCCAGTCCCTGTCAACATCAACAGTGAGCTGATTATGTAAGCTAGGGTTACAGTTAACCCTAAACCTGAACCCTAAGACAAAGGGTACACAATGACACACTGATATATAAACATCAATGTTGCTAGGTGATGACTTAAACTGACCGACACACGTCACTAACAAACTGTAGTCTTTAAAAGAGTGTTTCTCACTTGTTAGTTATTTATCTCACAGGTAAGTGTTTAACTGTAAACAACGTTACACTACACAATACCCACACCTACCTGTAACACCAACACGGAGACTGCGTAGGAAGCTGGCCACCTCACGACCGCACGTGACACACTCATCTGGCCATTGACCGGAGTGACCCTGACCTCGGTGATAAAGTCGTGTGACTGGCGGGTTGTCTGGGTGGTCGGGTACACTGTGCTTACTGTATGGTTCTATATGACGATGTTTAGTGATCATCGCGTGCTGCTCCACTTCCCTGATGACGGCCGGTGGACAGCGAAGGGGTCTGGTTAAATGCTCGGTTTCCCAGCCGTTGGGAAAAGTTCCTCCTAAACAACTTGTCGCCCAAAGATGGAGTCCAGGAACTTGTTTCAACAGCGCATGACATAAACCGTAGAAGTAGTTGACGTTACCACTAGAACAATAACAGGGTTAGTATCAACCTAAGAGACTGTCACAATAATGACACGTAATCCTACACAATCTGTGTAACAGCCCATGTACCACACGTCCAATTTTACTCTACTACTTCCCCGTCATTTGTCACATGTATTGATGGATTATCATCTGTTAAACATTAAAAATTGAGTATGAAATAAATGCACGTCATTTAATCTTTTATCACTGATTACATCACACACTGTACAACTCACGTGTAATAATAACTCGCTGCATCATCAGCGATGACATACAACGACCCTCCCTTCACAGCCTGTAAAAGATCGTTGCAGCTCTTTAACGTCATGAAGATGGTACTGTACGAGGTGAGGCAGATGGCCATACAGTGGCTGCCATGTGGTCACCATGTTCACATTGTCAGTACTTCAATCGGAAGCCGCTCAGTGTGCAGAATGTTGTATCACCTGCCTCCGACACTGAAGACGCAGCTAACATCAGGTGTAACACCCAGTCATCTTCACTTCCGGCAGTATTACCTCAATGGCAGCAAAGATGTGCAGAAGGCCGGTAAAGACTTGTCACAGGAGGCAAGGGATGGGTCGTTGTATAGCATCGCTGATGAAGCTGTGCAGGGTTACAGGTAAGTGGGGTAGAGAGTTATGATGCTATTAATTAACCGATAATTTATTTGTTTTTACCTGTAATATAGAAGTACAAATGTAATATCTGCTACAGCAAAGGTTATGGAGATTCAGAAGCTAGCGAGAACATTGTATGGTCTTTGAATTGATGTTCACAGAGAGATCATTAATAAATTAAACTATTCTAATACTAACACATGGATACATGTCTCAGACAGCACTCAGTTTTGCATGTGTATCTCCATTTTCTATTACAGAGGCGAAATCTTCAAGTCTTTCTGTAATGAGATATTTGCACAAGTTCCTCGTCTTCATTTGTGGGCTGCAAGTTTTTTTTCACAGAGCTGCACCTGCCAACTGGCAAGTGGAATATTTAACCTGACCCCTTCGCTCCCCACCCGCCGTCGTGAGGGAAGTGGAACGAGACCTGAGGATCACTGAAGTTTGTGATGTCCACCCGTACAGTGAGCGAGGTGTACCCGACCACACAGACGGCCCGCCAGTCACACGACTGTATCATGGAGGTGAGGATCACTCAGGTGACTGGCCAGGTGACTGTGTCACGTGCGGTCGTGAGGTGGCCAGCTTCCTACACAGTCTCCGTGTTGGTGTTACGGGTAGGTGTGATTTTTTAGTTGATAACTAGTGTTGAATTATACAACTTCTAATAAACAATTCACAGGTAATAAACAAGACAATGATGTCAATGATGCGTGTCAAGAACATTGCGTCATGTGACGTCATTTTGTTTACCGTTGTTGTCAGTCTGTTCTCTATGTGTTTGACATTCAATTTTTAATTTTAACAGATAATGTTAATCCAGTATCTACGACTTCCACCTCCGCCATCCGCAGAACATCACCTTGCTTGCAATGGAGAGACGTGTTTGTGTTGTATTGGGATGTCGACAGTGACAACCCGGGTATGTTGACAGGCCTGAGGGAAGCGAGCATTCCCGCTCGGGTGATGACATATGAGGTCATCGATGACGTGGCCACGGCCCGCAGTGACGTGGTGTGGATGACGGACGGACGTCGTGTTCGTGGTTTGGAGAGAAAAGTCGTCGTCTGTCTCTTTAATGTTTTTGCTCGACTTCACCTCATCTCCCGATGTACATCACAACTTGTGATTGTCTCCCTTCCCCACATGCCGCATGGTCATCATTCACAGTTTCACACTTCCCACTCATGGTAGTTTTATGTTGCTGTCTCTGACACTCACATACGTCCTTTTATTTATTCTCCTGTTCTGTCTTGCCTCAAGTCACGATGTCATAATAATACATACCTCATTTCTAACAACACTAAATTGGTTTCAGTAGATGTGGGTCCCGAAACCTAATTAAATAAACAATATGAAAATGAACATGTGGCAGAGAGTATTTTGTCAATCTCACTATTTCCGATATGACTGGCCTGGATAGTGTACAATGTTCTGTACTGTGACTGGCAGTCTTGGTGATGACTTGTGTGACGTATGTGATGTTACAATGGTGTTGCCGGTTGTTAAAGATGACCTATGGTCGTTGATGCTGTTTTGGCATTTTGTTGTGGTTAAATCATATGTCTTTTAAACAGCAGCACCAGGACATGTAATACATAAGAAGTATTAACAGCGCAAAATCAATTAGTTTATATATCAAAAGCCACTAATTATCTAACATTAACATTAATTACTACACACAGCACACTACTCTTGTTTAACACACACTCTTCACTTATTTAGTCACACAAAGTGTCTTGTCACGTGGAGGGCCCTCTCATGTTGCTGAGGTCCGAGAATCCGTTGACGTCCCTCCGTCAATCGTAGTTACTGGTGATGAAGTGTGGTGCACTCTATGATGGAGTGGGTCTTACACAGCTTCGGTGTTTAAAAGTTCAAGGTTGTAACTCTGAAGGATAGCAATCAAGGATGGCAGTTGGTGGTGGTGGTGGCGGTGGTGGTGGTGGTGGTGGTGATGGCGAAGGGGAATTTCCTCTTCACAGTCTGCTTATCAGTCCACATCAAGATTTCCTGTTTATGTTTACATCTGATCACTGTGCTCCTTGTTCCCGCTCATTTCAATTGTCCGGAACAGAAAGGGGAAACATGTGGGCTGTAGCGACACTACTGGGAGTTAATTAGCTGCCATTACCGCCATGTTGGTAGACTTCTCATTAGAACCGCCCTCTCCTCTCAGCTTCTCAGGAAGATGCCCCGAGGGACGCTACGCTGTGGGGTTCGCTACATTGTCTCCCAGGGGCGGCAACCAATAGCCAGCGCCCACAACACCCACGTGAATACAGCGTGGACAGGGTGGGGAGGGGCCATGAACATCGGACCCCTGTTGGTACAACAAGCAGCTCATGTAGCAGACGACTGTGACGTACAACGGACATGACGTCAAGCGCCACTCGAGTGAGCGAAAAAGGTCACGACCTTACCTCCTCGAACCGGATAAAAATAGATTTGAAAATGACGTAAACAGTCTTTTGCTGTGTGTTGCCTTCCTGTTAGTGAGTGCGTCCCTTGCACTAAGAGAAAGACAGACACAGAAACATGCCTGACACGTGACAATGATACGATAACAGCAGACCGGTTGTAAGACTGGTCTCCAGGCCAGGCCACGCCCTTCCTGCCAAGCTTCAGCCGATGGAAAGATGTTCACACCGCTGAGTTAACGGCGATGTAGTGAGCATCACAGACTACAAAGACCGATGTCAGATGAAGCCAAGCTGTCATGACAGAAAGTCACTGAGTGTTGTAGCCCACAAAAAAGCATCTCAACTTTCCTCCAGAGATAATAATTTCTATCAAATCCACCGACAACTACATGTACTGTAGTGGCGACACCAACAGCAGCAACACCCGAGTGCTTTGTGTCGGAGGCTTGCTATCAAAACTTTCAGGTGAGATTATTTTTATTTCTCTTTGAGTTTTCCTTGATTTTTGTGTGCAGCATATCGTTTCACTTGTTCCAATTTCTTTTCTTCCACCCTTCCTCTCCTACATGAACAGTTCTGACCACGGCTTGACTACACCATCCTGAGACTTCAAACAGAAAGTTTTATGGTCGTCTGACCATTACTACTTTGTGGTCTCTGTGATGGACATAGAGCGAAGTGTTATGCGAAAACAACAACAGTAAAAATACATAATATAATGACAAAAAATGTTTAATATAAATTAAGTCTATATATAGTTGAAGATATGGGTAGAACCATGTCGAAATATTAAAGGCCGCATCATCAAAGCAAGCTCAAGTATAGAATAGAATAGTGGTGTTACATTTGCAGTTCATTTGCATGACCCGAGCTAAATACCGTTTAGTAAAAGGCAATACAATACCAAATAAAATATCAATCGTAATTTGCAATAATTTATGAAATACAACTGAAAGTATAACTCTTTTCAGCAACAGTGATTCGTGAGGGTTGAGGTAAATTCAAGTATTAGAAGGCATTCGCTCAACATTTCTAAATCAATTAGGACAAGTGTAAATATCACTATTATAATATTAATAATTATTACATGACTAACAAAATATATCATTAGTATGTGTCACGAACACAAGTACGTAACAACTAACAACTCAAGCATTAATGACAGTTGTGCACTTTTTGTAACAAATAACAAGAGGATGGACTTGTTTTTTTTTTTAAAGTTAACAACCCTCAATTTCCCTCGATGGCAGTCACAGCTGGACACAGGACAGGATAGGCTGTAGCTCCGTGTTTGGGTAACCCGGCAGGTGATTCTGGCTGGTCCCATCCTTTGACACAGGATGATTATCCTCTGCGCTACCATGGCACGACGAGCAGGGGACATACTAGCCAAACTACGAACTGTAGATTGTATGTCATCAAATAACTTTTATCTATCTCATATTCCAATCATACCTCTTCTCCTATTATCCTCCGCTGTAGCATGTCGCTCTGACATTGACAGTGTTTGAATTAGTTTGCACACAGTTTAACACTCATTTAGTAATCTTGAGAAATGTATTCAATATGCATAACTGGAACATTTACCGCCAATAAGCGAGGTAGCATTCACAAAACAGGGCCCGAGGGTGTAGGTGCTCCATCATGTCTTTTGACTTTTGCTGTCTTACATCCTTCGCCTTCAGGGTGTGGTGTGTGGGGAAACTTCTGCCTTCCTTCAATCACTCCATCAGTCGCTTACCCTCTCTCACTCACTTCTGCCTTGCTTGCCGTGAGCAACACTCACTACTGACTCACATACTAACACAAGGTGTTCATTTTGCTATGTATAATTCGATCTGTCATAGCAAAGTATTTTAACTCAAACGTTTAATATATTGACATTTTTTAAAATACTTTCTTAAATACTTCAATTCTTGTAGCCCTCTAAATGGTAAATGCACATAATAAGTATAATCTCACTAGGGTTTATAACAGAACTACATTCAGCAATACACTAAATTATACACAAGGTTCACTGAAACATAGAGAAAATTCACTATTGCCATACCTCTTCCTAAAAAATGGTACGACAACAACTTGTAAGTGATACTCCAACATTTATTTGTATTTCATTCACTTTTAGATGTACAAACAATATAGACATTGGCGAAACACACTCCACAGACGAAGCACACCAACAAACACTGTGTCCCACACGTGTCCTTCGTCACCACAAATCACCAACACCTGTACATGAGCCGTTCTCTATTAATCGGAAGCCTTGATTATCTTTTAGCGGAAGGCTGCAAAGTGTTGTAAGAACAAACAAGAAACTAAAATCAACACACCTCTAATAACAACAGATCACGTATAACACATCAGTCACATAGCTACTCTACACCTTCAAATCATAGAGTTTCTACATACAAAGCTTAATTCTCCAATGCCACACGAGTTCTTAAAGATCACACTTACGTTCAAGCGAGGTCTGCGTCCGATCACACACACACACTCACACAGTCACACACACATACTCACACACACACTCACACAGTCACACACAGTCACACACAGTCACACACACTGACACACTCACACACATGCACACACTCACACACACACTCTCAAACACACACACACTCACACACACACACACACACCTTTGAACAATCTCCGAGGTAGCTGTTGCTGGCTTTGCTGACACCGCAGACTGACGACGGCGACGTTACAACGTCTATCATCTTGTGCACCTGGTGTTGGCTGGCAGGTACTATTCTCGCCTTTCCTTTCCCTCGGTAATTCCTGAAACCCTTACCAATTAATAAACACTCATATCGAATTCAACTTCTACTCTTTGTTACAGCAAAGAAAAAAACACTTCTTTATAATAACATTTACAATGATATCTGAAAATGTTACATCGTTTTTTCACTGACCGTTTCATAGATGATGATGATGATGATGATGATGATGATAAGGTGCAATAAGGTGGATGATGATGATGATGATGATGATGATGATGATGATGATGATGATGATGATGAAGATCAACATTTAATACCTTGTCTTGGCAAGGAATCACTCCCATTCCCAGTCTCTTTCACAAAAATATTTTTTACAGCTTCTTCCTACTTCGACGACTTGATTGGGAATAACAAAACTGAGTTCTTAACTACTACATGGACTCCAGTGAACATTTCGTTCAGTCATGCGCTCTTTTTCATAAGTCATGCCCACTACCATGCAGTCTTAACAGCATACAGCCAAGGGGGGCAATCCAAGAAGGGGAATAACCCACGTTGCTAACAACACACTCAACCACTGGTTCAACTGCCGCACCACCAGTGTATAAAGTTTGAGCTCAACATTCCTAGTACTATTTATTGCAATTAAGTTTGCTCGCGCAAAGTAATGCAATATCCAAAATATACAATATACAATATACATGTAATATACAAAAGTCTGTGAGTAAGCGAAACATTGTCTTTGACTGTGACAGTAAGTGGCAAACATCCTGGCTGTTTTTCAGAATCTGCTTCATTCAGCGAACAGCTTCCATTGAGTTTCCTGCAGACGACAGACGATGCTCCCCACAGACTGGGTCCTGTTGAGGGCAGACGACTGTTACCTGTCTGGCTACCTGTTGTGAGAGAGGACAGTCGCTGTAGCTGCTGAAGACAATGGTATGCTTTGACCATCTCCTCACATCTAGAATGTGTTTGTATTTAATTTAATCTCATTGTCACACCTGATGTTTTCACCAACAGGGCAGGCGTAAAAGGAAGGCGGCTGTTGGTAGAGGAGGTTCAGGGAAAGTCAAAGTTTACCTGCATCACGTGACTGATGCTGAGGCTGCTTGTCTTACAGACCCAGGTGAGTTGTGTTTCTTTCAAATACAGGCAAGTGGCATTGTGAGTAGATAGGGTGTAAGTGTTACAGACACTGGGTGGATTGTGTTGCAAATAAATCTCTGTATTGGTCTCTATACTACATTTGTAAATGTTATACTATAAGTGTGTCAGTGACGTGTCCCGCCAAGTGTGTTCAGCTCAATTTCTCCCTTTTGTGATGGTGGAGGAGAGGTGGAGGGGCGTCTTGGAGCCTGGAATGTTGGTTCCCCGGGTGGACTGTATTGTGGGATGCTCAATTATGTCTATCCTCAGGGAAGGGTGACAGAGCTGGACAGATTTATAGGCGCACACCCGACTGGACTCAGGCCTAGCAGGGTGGCCAGTGAGTGTAACACCACCGTAAAGTTCCTGACAAACTGTCTGGTTACTGTAATGTCAGTATTGTAAATAATGAAACACAAGTGACAAAATATGAAGACACAAACAATAATCTGTACTACTTCACTACTGTACTCTAATAATTTAACATAATTCATATTGTTTACATTATTAAAGGTAACGCGCGCCGACTCCAGGAGGTCAGGACTCAGTCAGGTGCTGATGTACAGGTTGACCCCAACCCATCATCCGTACCTGACATGAAGACTGTCATCATTAAGGGTGACCTGAGACAGATCGACGATGCTGTCAGGCTCCTCAATCAGATGACTGGCTCGCAGGTGTAGTAACTAGTGGTGAAGGTTAAAGTCTTCAAAAAGATTTGTCCAAAAAGTGACGATGGATAATCTCATTATTGCCAATTAAAAATCAAGTTCATATGATGGTCAACACTTTTTCCAAAGTCATGTTACTGAAATAAAATTAGTCATTTCTCGTCTATTTTAATGTGCTCATTACAAAATGCATGCTGATAGCAACTGACCTCTGGTTAACATCTACAAAATATCAAGTAACAGACTACGTCTAACATTTCTTGTACAGACATTCGCATTCATCTCCAGGGAGTGTCCAGCAAAATTCAGCCATCGCGGTAGTGGACAGCTTTCACTGCTAACTTTTTTGCATTGTTTCGATATTTTGATATAAAACATTTTCAATTGTCAAGAAAGAAATGCAGAGGAAACTGAAAAAAAGTTATTCTTAAGATAGAAATTGCAGTTTCTGATACTGCATCATCATGTCTTCTACTAGTTCCTTGTAGTTTTCTGCCCGAACAAAACCAACAAAGTTTGTTGACACTAGGCAAAAAAGCATTCTATAATTTTTTGTCATCACTCTGCAACCAAATCGTTTAACCGGCCATCTTTGAAGAGCTTTCGAATCTGAGGACCCACAAAAATTCCCTCTGTAGTCTTTGCCTCTCTGTAACAAGGGAATCTTGTATGCAGGTGTTGGAAATCTGACAAAGTCCGGTCCACGACTTTTACGAAGTTCGTCATGAAATCTAGTCTTCTAGAAGATTTCGTTGTTATTCTCTTGAGCCTAGCAAGTTTGCTTTGTTCTTGGAAAAGTACGATTTTAATCTGGTTCGCCGAGACTGACCGCGGATCACTTCGCAAGAGGCCGACAGTGAGTCTCGGCGTAGTGAGTCCACCTATCCATTGACGTAGATAGGTGGACTGATGTCTGCCGAGACTCACTGTCGGCCTCTTGCGAAGTGATCCGCGGTCAGTCTCGGCGAGCCTCTGGCCGGTCGTACTTCCGGAAGAGCAGCGCGAAAATGGAATTTAATGAGACGTTTGATATCAACAATATAATTACCGCAACTGTATTGCTTGTTTGCACGTTTAACCAAACTCGTAGCTATTTAGAACACACAAGTATTTGCTTCACTAGTCGGAAATCTTTCGTATGAAATAATAAATAATATATGAATCGCATTTAAAGTTCTAGATCTAGAATCATGAAGTGTTCGCATATATATGCTTCACCTCGGTCTCTCGCTTTTATATAAAATCGGGTATTTCGTTGTTCTAGGCCTATTCATCTACAGCGAGCTTTTAAAAACAATATGAAGAATATTTAATCAATACACTTCTCAAGTAATTTAATGAATGACGCGATTATTAATAACAAAATTGATTTTTTTTTAATTGGCATATCCTTGGCTATGTGAAAATTGTCGCCTTGTAGTCGCGAACTATAACATGAACAGGATAAAGAAAAGCAAGAGGTAAATAAGATCAGTACCTTTTTTAATACATTTTTCTTCCAAGTGCCTTGAACAAATCTTGGCTGTCAATAGATTGAAACTTGTGCCTGATCGAGCGGCCTGTAGCATGAATGAGAGCCGCTCGCCACTTGTCTTGATTTGTCCATATTCCTGCTCGCGGAAGCGGAAAAAAATGTACACCGAACGATTTGATACTTGCAGTTACATTCTACCAGCAGCAGTATCAGCCGCCTTTTGTGCGTTTCTTTATTGTTGTTACTCTTGCAGACTTTGCTGACACAGCCATTGAAGTCATTCGCTAAACCATGGTAGGCTTAACCGGAAGTTCTGAGGTCCCGAGCCTCGTTCTAGCAGTTAAGTGAAAAAAATCGTCTGCCATCGGTCCAGAATATCTACGTCCATGATTGGACTCATGATTGGTCGGCACAGTCTCCAAGAAAGGCTGTGAACAGGTCGTCCTAGTTACCTGGTCGCGAAGAACCTGATTGGTCAAGAGAGGAAAGAGAACCAAGTAAGTTAGTGAATCTAACGTTTCTCGGGGAGTCGAGACCGAGCAGTGAGAGAGTACAGAGCTCTGTAGAGAGTAAACAGTGTGTGCATTGCTTCAACGTTATATCCAACGTTCTTCAGAGGGAGATTATCATTTGTATTCCAAGTTGTGGTGTAGCAACTGGAATATATCAGCTACGCCGATACAAGTGGTGTGGTTTTAATGTGGTTTTAGACTCACGAACTTCGTGAAAATATTCGTTGGATTTAACCTGCTGGTCCAGACGGTCATCTCGCCAGCCCGTCTGATAACTATTGAGGGTTGACGCTGAGGGAGTAGTGTTCTTTTATTTTGTTTCATCCACATTTCATCATTAATTAATTTCTTAAACATTAAATGTGTTAATCGTTGGCCGGACCTTTTTGCTGAAAAAGTTCAAAGAGTGCGGCGAGCGTGGTTTACATGCAGATGTTTACACGCGCTCGCAGACACATTTAAACACTCTTCTCAAAGACTAGTTACACTGGTGTCAGCTGGTTTGCGCAGGGTGTATCCTGTCCAGTCTCGTTTGCACTTTTTGATGTCTTGGCTAGTGACATTCTGGTTGGTTCTTTTCCACAGGCTGCTGTTGGAGATCTTTTCAGGCCATCTTATTCCAGATGTTGTTGTTGATGGTATTCAGAACCATACAGAAGGACTGCCTTCACATTGGTGGTTAAGATGCGGGTCTTACTGAGGGAAGATAATGCTCATGAGTTCCAGATGGGGCGTAGGCTGTTGAAAGCATGCCTGGCCTTGTTGATGCGGCTTTTGATGTCATCGTCCGCCCCACCATCCTTGCTGACAATGCTCACCAGATACGTGAAGCGATCTGTTTTCAGGATGTTCTCTCCTTAAAGTTGGATTGGGAGTTCCTGCTTGTTGTTGCTTCTTATTATTTCAGTTTTCTTTCTGTTGATCTTTAAGTCAGTCTTTTCAGCTTCCTCTGCTAACTTACTCATTTTGGTTTGTGCATGTTGGTGCCGATAAGACAGGAGACTAAGGTCATCTGCAAGGTCTAGGTCCTCCAGCTGTTTGGTGGAAGTCCACTTGATACTAATATTATTGTCTTGGGTTGTCTTTCGCATAATCCAGTCTATGACAATCAGGAAGATTGTCGGTGATAATATGCAACACTGTCTTACGCCAGTGTTTGTTATGAACGGCTTAGTGAGTTTGCGGTTGTTGATAACTTGGATGAACAACTCTGGATAATGGTTATTAGGTATTTTTATTACAATTTGAAGAATCCCTGTCCAACAGTAGAAACGAAACCCCTAACGTAGTGACAGAAAGATTCGCGCGGAAAGCGTTTCCACCTTCAGGTAATTTTACCCTTAAAAAACATTATGTTAATAATTAATATCACTTAAAATTATATATTACTAAAAATATGTTAAAAGAAAGTACTATTTTCTAGAAAAAGAAAAGTATTAATTATATTCAAGTACTTTCTCATGTTAAGCATAGAAAAAACAAGAAAACAGCAGCAAAAAAGCAACAACAACAAACCAAAACAAACAAACAAGTGTTGTTTGCTTCGTAAATAAATTACAAATCAATACAAGAATAATCCGACTAATCTTGTAAGCATTCTCACTAAAACTTACTTTTATGCAGGAAGATATTTTACAGCGAGCTCAGGAGTTTTGGTTGAAATGGGTTGAGGCCGCCTTTCCTGACTTTGCCTCACGCGCCTACTTCCTGCCTCCTGTCTACTTCAACCGCGTGCCCATGACTAGACAGTCCATTGCTGGTCAGGATGTTCTGGTCCTTCAGAAGCTATCTGGACAGGCTGGTCAGTCTTGCAAAGTAGCGGTGAATCCATCTCCAACTATTCAAGGTTCCATTCCACAACCCACTTCAGTTCAGGACAGTGATGTTAGAGATGATGCAGCCATGCAGCACATTTTCCTTTGTCTGCAGGAAATGTCTCAACAGAACAGCGAAGTGTTTGTCGCAATGAGTCAACTTCAGTTCGGGGAGTACCTGGGAGAACCTTGTTATTCTGCTGCAGCAGCCCAGGTGCCCTTAGCTGCAAGTCTTCCCCCTTCTCTGCCGAAAAACTGGGACAAGGGCGACTTTGATGTGCTTCTTATTCACAGGAAGTACGGTTTAGTGGTCTGTGAGGTGAAGGCTGTTGGTGACAACGTAGGAGAGCTTGGTCTGTCACAGCAAGACATTGAAAACAACATCCGAGAGAAACTAAAGAAGGCCATCGTTCAACTGGACAAGGCGGAGGCCATGTTGTCTCACCTGGTGTCCGACATCGCTTCCGGTCTGCGCATCACTAAGGTCGTCGCTGTCCCCAACCTCACGGCTCGTCAGGTAGAGCAGGCAATCGCTGGTGACAAACAACTCACTCAGGTAATATTCCTAGGTTGAATTTGTCAATATCAATTCTAGACCATTGTCCTGATGATAGAGGTCTGATAGATGTCTGATGTGAGAGATAAAGAAGTTTTAAAATAAATTAATTTAGCACTTTAGGTGTCAAAACAATTATTAGGGTCTATTGTTTTAAAACAGTTTTAAGGCGAATCACGACCTTATCTACAGGTTCTTCCACGAAAGAATGAGAAGTAGTTCTGTTTCCTTAATGTGCAATTCAGGTCGTCTTTCTTGACAAGAAAAGTGTCGATGGATGGGGCTGCTGTCAACAGTTTTACCGACTAATTAGCAAGACCTTAATTTATAGTTTTTAAGAACAATGGAAAGTTTTCAATCTTCAGCAAAGCATAGACTAAGTCAGGAGTGAAGACCATTTGGCTCAAGGGCCGTACGAGGCATCATGACTATCAGCAGGAAACCTCTGTTTAGTGCATTTGTCTTCTGATCGTCAATTTTATTCTGTAAAGGACCTGTGTCGCTGCCTTGGAAAGCCACATACAAGAGATCCCGCAGATGCCGCTGGTCTTTGTTTGTCCTCTGATCAGTTGTCTGACCCCAAGACCCCGTGTGACGTCACTAGTCACATGCTGAGTGAACTCGGACACTGGTGGCAGCGACGTGTGGCTGGGGCTGGATCTGACAGTCACATGACACTTGATGTTTACCAGGCATTAATAGCAAGGTAAATACTAAACATTATTTATAGTCAACACACTATGGAGTATGCACTGTGGTGTACGATGTCGCTGATACACAGTAGATCGCTGATTCTGATGATCAGTTCCTTCCCCATTTTTCTCTTTGCTAAATCTTTCATGTTACTATGCAGGTAGTGACATCAACTTTGCCACTAAGTCAGTAAGACGATAACTCTCCATTCAAACACACACATAACAATATATATATATTTGTTTTACTCACATATACAAACTCTCATATTTTTATGTAAATTTAAAGGTCATATAGAGTTTACGACTTTGAAGAGTGTCACGGACCAGTCTGTGAGGGGCGGGAGGTTGTTGCCCCTGTCTTTTGTTTTCTTAGAGATTGTTGCCCTTGCCTTGCATTTAAGAGAGTGTTGATTGCGTCGCGGTTTCACGTCAGAACCCGACGTCATTTTATGACGTAATTTTAGTCTGGAGGAGAGTGAAAAATATTTGGAAGAGAGCAGACGGCTGTGAGCAGGGAAGAAAGGCGGACGTAAAGTGTGTGTGGTGTTCGCTTGGGATATTGTGTGTGTGTCGATCCCTGCAAGTTTATCTGTGGTGCCAGCCTTGGATCATGTGTTGATCCCCCGGAGTATATTTGTGGTGCCGGGAGTATATTTGTGGTGCCGGGAGTATATGTGTGGTGCCAGCTTTGGTTCATTTGTTGAACCCCTAAATTCGTGCAGTGGAGTGTCGAGAACACCATAAGACGGTACACGGACTGTGTGTATGTGTGTGTTGAACGTTAATGAGCACACGAACAGTGCAGATTGAAACGGACTTTGTATATATTTCGTTAATATCGATTGCGTTAAAGTTTTTGTTCCCACGACAAATCTTTGTGTTATATGGTTGAAAGAACACGCAAGGGGACGCGTGCGTGTTGTGAGAGAAAGAGATTTAAAACAGCGCGTTCCTGACAATAAGAGTTAGGTGAACTCACTTCTGTCGGGGCCAGCTTTAAGTGATTGGTGTTGAAATTCCTCTCTGTCGCTCCTTTACCTCCCTAACCTGTGTAAAGTTAAGTATACAAATTACAAGAGCTTTGAGTTGTAAGCAACATCAGGAGGGAGGACTAACAATGTTGGATGTTAACTCTTTCATAGCCACACTCAACATCAGCTGTTCAGTCGTCTGAAACTTAACTGTGTCAGTTATTTCTCCGGAGTTGGTGAAGCTTGATACTTGTGGTGGTAAATATGGTAATATGGTAAGTAAACACGTTCAAAACACATTCTGGCAAGAAGTGATGAGGCATTATTACAAGTTTATTAACAAGTGCATTCCAACATGTAGTGAAGAATTTCTCGGGGAGCCCATCCACTTTAATGGGAATATTATTAGAGGCAGAAAAATTGTATTTATTTAGAAACAGTTGGACGGAAACCTTACAAAAATTAGGAGACTTTACTAATTTTAATGGTAGCTTTCTGACTCTTGAAGAATTCTGTCAGGTATCCCGACTTAACTAGCACTAATCTTTTAACCTACATGGGCCTCGTATAATGCATAAAATATAATCAAATGAAGTGCAATTGTCTGTTAGTCTCTCAGAATGAACCTGTACTAGCGGATGATTTATTATTAGACAAAGGTGTATTTGCCACGTCAGCCCATGATGGCTACCTAGGGTGGACTAGTCGTACAAGAAGACAACAAAGATGGCAATCGCCGCACAACTTTAGATTGTATTCAGTTTCACTCAGCCGCTGGCCTGCTGTCTCTCACTCTAAAGGAAAAAAACTTCAACCCTAAAGACTATTTCTCTTCCCGTCGAACGTTCCAGAACCATCCATCTCCTTTTCCCGTGGTCTCGTCACGATCTTCCCTCCCCCGTGGCTCCAGTGGTCACCACCATCCACCTGTCTGGTCTCCCCAAGTAGCTCAGGCAGCTTCGTAACTTCTGGTGTAACAGCAGGTCCAGTAGCCAGTGGCCGCGGGTGGCGACTATTCTTTTTACACATGTTTGCACTGACTTGTTCTACGCATGCGCGAACTGCCACACGTGGTTACCAAGCTGACAAACCTTGACCTCGACCTCGCGATAGAAACGCTAGCTCGACTGACCGAAGCTTTCATTTAAAACAAAAGGTATAAATGTAAGAAATAACAAGATAGATGCGGTTCATGACTGATGGTTAAATTAAAATATAAAGTTTTGGCTTGTTCTGATTAACATTACAAAACAAAAAAAAAAAAACAGTCGTCCGCGGGTAAACAGTGTAAGGCCGGTTGTTAGGTACTCAGCCGGCGTGAGGAAGGGACAGTCCTGGGAGCTGTTCAACCCTTACCCTCTGCAAACAAATACATAACTCAGTACACTACTAGAGTGCTACAAGGGAATAAAGAAATTCTTAAAAAAAACTCTTGAAGACAATAAGTGTATCCATCTGCACTTAGAAAGTGGGAGGTGGAATTTAAAGAATGTAACTGGACTGATGTATTTCTAAAGCCTTTCTATACTACTATAGATACCCCATTAAGATGGTTTCAGTTTACTTCAGATCCTACCCACAAAATCGTTTTTGCACTGTAAGCTCTCCTTTGTGTTGTTTTTTGTAATCAGGACAGTGAAAGCCTTTAACACATAGTCTGGCGCCGTCAACTATGGGGATTGTATCGCCGAGGCTGGTTTCAATGTTTAGTCAGGTGTGTCGGATGTCGTACATGACGGTGATGATACTGACGATGTGAGCCTGAATGATGAAGTTCTACGAGATGATTGGCACAGAGTAAGTAACCTCTGGTGTATCTGATTTCAACTTCGACAATTTCGTTACTAGCGACGAGAGTTTGGAAACTTGCAGTGTACTTTCTCTTGACGAAACATGTGAGGAAGCTGCGGCTGTAACACACAGCGGTGATGGAGTTAATGTCGACTCCGGAAGTGACGACGACGACTATTGACAACGAACAGGTCCACCACCAACAAGTGTCCGAAGCCCTCACAGCGCTGGTCACGTGAGGGAAGTTGGTCTTCAGGCCCCTATGGGCAGCGACATGTTGGGACACGTGCCACGTGCGGAACACGTGATGTAAACACCAGCACAGCTCACAGGACACGTGATGTAAACACCAGCACAACTCACAGGACACGTGATATAAACACCAGCACAACTCACAGGACACGTGATGTAAACACCAGCACAGCTCACAGGACACGTGATGTAAACACCAACACAACTCACAGGACAGGCCACCTTGGATGAGTTCCTCCCCACGGGGACATCAAGTCTTGTCTACACACGGTCACAACCTTGCTGCTCACCTGTTGAACTTTGACATCGTGATATGTTTACACAGGATTGTGACATGCGGGGTCTGTCATACTGTCTCCGTGTCTGGGTGTCATCTGAAGTAAATAAAGTGTTTCCTCCATGTAACGTTTATTATGGCGGTCACTTGAGAAACGTGAAGTCGAGGTTTTACTGTAAATATTTTATAAAAATTATGTACAGTTTGTTACAGTTTTGTGATGTTAGTTTATTTATTCACTCAGCTAAACTATTTTGACAAAGTAAACAATGGAGATTTTTTCCCTCTTGGTGTTAGATTACTGAGGTGACAGTATTTATTGGTGAAGAAAATAAAGTTACAGAGAAGAATTCATGCTTCACCGCGACATGTACAACTGTTAGTAGACAGTAGACCGTTAGTGACAGAGAGAGAGACAGAATGTAGTAACTACTTTCAATTTTTGGTTTTGTTTCCTATTTAGTACGTCACGACAGAAAAGTTATGTAGCAAACCATTTGTAGTAAATTATGTAAACCAGTCAATAAACATGGTTCGTCACATCAGTTGATGTCACAGTTTTTTTAACAGTAAGATGAGCTTAAATCTCCAACATTTATTTCTTGCAGGTTCTGCGGTCCGGCGACAACAGTGAGTGTGCCATGCACATGTCCTCCACGTGTGAGTGTCAAGACCCTGGGTCAGGCCGTGTGGTGGACAGGAGAGTGCTATACTGCTGTAATCACACTCTTCCCGGAGCAAGTTCACCTGCTACACACGGCGCCTCCCACACTCTTTGTCACCGGACCGCCCGGTACAGGTAAAACTGTGGTGCTGCTGCTGATGGCCATACAGTGGCTGCGGTGTGGTCACCACGTCTACGTTGTCAGTACGTGGAGTCAGAGTCGAGCAGCGTGCATCATGTTGTATCACCTGTTGCTGCAGACAGTAAAGATACAACAGTCAGCAGGTGTGTCACCCGGTCAGCCTCACCTCCTGTTGTATGAACTTGATGACGGTAAAGACGTGGAAAAGGCCGTCTACGACTTGTCACAGGCGGCGAGCGGAGGGTCGTTGTACGTCATCGCTGATGAAGCAGTGGGTGGTGACAGGTGAGTTGTACAGCGTGTGATGTGATGATAAACACACAGGTAGATGCTGTCTGTATTTACTGGATTAAAACTATTTGGTGCTTAACAGGCGATGTTTCATCAACAGTTGTGACACCTGATGGAGGTGTTGTGTTGTCAACATAGATTTGTTTTGAAGCATCGGCTGTTACACAGATTGTGTTGCCACACGTGACATTATTGTGACATAACTTACTTGCTGACATCATTGGTAACAATATTACACATGATTCACAAACAGAATCACGCATTGATAACAGTGCACAGTGTAACGCGTGTAGCTACATCCTGTGTTACAGTCGTCCTTACATAATCAAGAACTTCCAGACTTTGTGTGAGAAGCTGCTGAGACGAGTTCCTCGTCTCCATCTATGGGCGGCAAGTTGTTTGCATGGAGACGCACCCGCCGGCTGGCAAGTGGAATATTTAACCAGACCCCTCCGCTTTCCTCCGGCCGTCGTCAGGGAAGTCGAGCAGGACGAGATGATCACTGAGTACTGTGCTGTCCACCCGTACAGTGAGCGAGGTGTAGCCGACCACACAGACGGCCCGCCAGTCACACAACTGTATCACCGTGGTCAGGGTCACGTAGGTCGCTGGTCAGGTGACTGTTTCACGTGCGGTCGTCAGGTGGCCAGCTTCCTACACAGTCTCCGTGTTGGTGTTACAGGTAGGTGTGGGTATTGTGTAGTGTAACGTTGTTTACAATTAAACACTTACCTGTGTGATAAATAACGAACGGCTTAAAAACAGTCTTGTAAATAAGACAGTGTGTTAGTGACGAATCTGTCTGTTTACGTGATGACGTCACGATGCTATTGTTTATATCCATGTTGACAGAGAGCAGCACAACAACATCTACAACATTGACCTCTACCAGCGGCGGCACAACACCACCCTGTCTACAGTGGAGAGACTTGCTGGTGTTGTACTGGAGTCACGTTAGTGATCAGTCGGGTATGGTGACAGGACTGCAAGAAGGGGGTATCCCAGTGCGGGTGATGAGGGATGATGACATCGAGGACGTGGCCACGGCCCACAGTGACGTGGTGTGGGTGGCAGAGGGAGATCGAGTTCGTGGTCTGGAGAGAAAAGTCGTCGTGTGTCTGGAGCCCCCTGAAGACGATTTATTGAGATCTCAGGTGTTACGAATTTACGACTTTACCTCTCCCCGACTTCACCTCATGTCCCGCTGTACGTCACAACTTGTGATCGTCTTCCCTGATGACAAGCCGTTTGAAAGTGACTGACACTGACATACCTGTCACCTGCTGTAGTCGTGTGTCAGTCTCTTACATTAACAACTGTCTTTTAGTGTTTGTCCTCTTCTACTCTCAGTCTATCACCACGTCATCACCTTATGATGTCATAGACATGACGTCATTACAGATTTTTAAACACGAGGTCGGTGTCTCTGTTTACATAACAAGTGGCAACAAGTTTGTCTGTTACAGAGGTGTGTCTGCTAATGTGTCATCATATCCATGCGTGCGTCAGTCTACCAGTGTGATATCTGTGTCAATGTGTCAGTCTACCAGTGTGATATCTGTGTCAATGTGTCAGTCTACCAGTGTGATATCTGTGTCAATGTGTCAGTCTACCAGTG
>SRHC01003743.1:569210-587384 GCA_004794325.1 Pomacea maculata | reverse complement strand
CCCCCCCGCGCGGTAACGGCTGTGTAGGACACCCAAGATCTTTCTCGGCGTATCTATTGCGTCATGCGGGATCGAGCATCATAACTCGACGTCAGGCAGGTCCCTCCAGCGCGCTCAAGATGTAACCACAAGCCGCATTCTGAGACATCGGGTTTATGGCGAGAGCTAACTCGACCTCTCTTTCAATCTCGTCGACACTCGTTGGTCCACCGGCAAACGTCCTTGGCACCTGCTCCGCTCTACTCAAGTTTCTCATGAACTTTCTCACTCCGGCTCTTGCCCTCCTCGCTAACCGCACACAGCAGTAGAGTTGCTGAAGATAGGTCTTTACTTCCGGCGCTCCAGTCGTCGTAACGACCACTCTGGCTGTTTGGGATGATGGGGGGTTCCTCTACTCGGCCACCATCCTTCCAGTTGCTGGTGTCGTCGTCGTCATCGCGCCGACTCCGGCTGTCACACTTAGCCGTCTCGAGCCCGGTACCTCACTCCCCATTCACTGCAGTAGAGTTGCTCTCCGCAGACAATCACAGAGTTTCTTGGAGACTGTGCAACATCTCCGGTCCCACTCGTTTCTTGAGTCTCTCCTCAGTAGTACACGACACACCTCGCTCCAGCTAGCAACTTCCAAACAGCTTCTTCACTTTTACACACAGTCGTCTGTGTTAATCCACAAAACGCCCCTCTTGGCTTTCAACCCTCGTCTATATATACTCGCTCGTGAGGTCCAAAACTCACGTGGTGCCCAAAATTCACGTGGCCCACGATTTTTACAAGGCAGAGGGACAACACACAGGGCTGGCTACGCCACCCCGCTCCCCTCCACCCCCTTACCGTCACAGAAGACTATACGAGAAGTGTCAAAACAACTAGGGGAATTACTGCTGATGATTATAGGCGACCTGAATGCAAGGACAGGATCTGAGAATTTGAGTACAGCTGACGATGATGAGAGCAACAGTGTGTTACTACTTTATGTAACTTTACACCTTTACTTGCACCTGGTCATGTTGTGGTTACCTATAAATATTACTATTGATATATATATCTTTGATGGTTATGTTCCCCCTTGAAAAGGGCCGATGGCCTATTCCAGCGGTTTTCAACCTTTTACTTGTGATTCCCCCCTGACAAACAAAGGTACGTCCGCCCCCCTTTAGCCAGCTAGGTCGGTGGAGGAGGGGGGAACCTTAGCTAACCTCGAACGCCGCGTCGAGGAAATCAATACAATTCAACAACGGAAGAACAAAGTTCGTATCTGCAAGAAGTACAGTGGAACCTCGGTTAGCGAACGCCTCGGATAGAGAATATTTCGGATAACGAACAAAAATTTCGTTAAAAGTTTGTCTCGGATAGCGAACAAAATTTCGGATCAGGAACAGCCGCATAAACCACACGTGACCGACCAGCATGTCATCATTCGCGCTCGAGACACAGTTACGATCGGTCGCTCCTTATCTATGCGCATCCTTCTTATTTAGTGATTTTGTTTATTTTAATAAGATAATCCTCAATCATGGCTCCAAAGAAAAGTCTGTAGAGAAGTCTTTCCCTAGCAGTGAGATAGGCAATAGGAGCATAAACATGCTCAATGAAAATGTGATGTCGTATTACCGAAGAGTTTTACAAAAAGGCAGAAGCAACAGACAAGGGACAGGTTTTTTCCTTCAACCTCAAAGTGACAGAAAAGGGAAGTTACCCTCGATTTTACAATGTCACGTGCTCATGGAGGGGGAATCCAAGCAGTAATTCCACCCCTTCCTCCCCACACCTCCATCCACCCACGCCGTCAAAACGGCAAGTTTTCTGATGTTTAAATGCTTTCGTTAATGTTTTTATGTTTATTTAACTTCATTTATATTGCATTCTAACTGTTCTCATTAAAACAAATACCTATATAGCCTGTAACTTTCAAATATTAGCGAGTCAACAGGGGCTGGGAACCAATTAAATCTATTTCCTTTATTTCTTATGGCAAAAATTCTTTCGGATAACGAACATTTTGGAGAACGAACAACTTTCCAGAACGGATTAAGTTCGTTAACCGAGGTTCCACTGTATAACTGTTAATGAAATTTTACTAAAGCAAATTCTGCAGTGCTAATAAATATTATTTTATTGGACACTCACTTTGGGTTCTTAAAAACGGCTTTATTTGCTCAAGTTACCCGTCAGTCCAAAGCTCTCACGAATCGTCGGCTTCGCTAGCTGTCTCCTCTCATTCTCCCCCCTCACCTCTTCATCCTCCACCCCTCCTAACCACATCCGCGCACCTGCATCCTGTCGCTACTCGACCCCCTCCCGCTCTCCCTGTCACGTGGCTGTCACCCGCCCAGCGACCACCACCCACCCCCCATCGCCAGACAATTTTTTTTTTTTGGTCTCTTTTGTATTCTTGCAATTTTCGTTCAAAAAATTCGAGAGGTTTGCAAGCTAATTCCGCATGCCGAGTTTCCAAATGGCACCGTAGTTTGTTTGGCTTCATACTCTCTGGAGCTAACATTGCGAGGCAAACAACACACTGTGGCCGTTCTTTACCATCAACAATAATGTTTGTAAAACCAATTTTCAAGTCTTCATTGTCATACTTTCTTACTTTCGTAGCAGGCCTTTCTGGTTTTTCATCGGCTCCAGCACCCAAAACTTGCACATCGCTCCTTTCTTCCCTTTTTCTTTTAAAAAAACCACCGCAATCCGTTCCTTTTTGCATCCCAAATTTATCCATGGCTATCTTCTTCAGAACAAACACGTGTACTTCGCCTCCAAAATTTGGATTAAAACTGCTGTCTTTATCCAGTCGCAGAGAAACGTTCCAGAAACTGTCTTTCCTCTGTTCGCAAGGCCTGGTTACGTAACGTAGCCTCGACCTTTCCTTCCACACCCCGCCCTCCACACCTGGGGTCAAAGGCCAGACTTCTTAGCCTTGTGTCCCCATGTGGAGTGTGACTGTGTTTCAGAGCGTGTGTCTATCAGTATATGTGTGTGCATGTGTGTGTACGAACGCGGCGACGGACGTGTGTGAAGGTGCATGCATATGCATGTGCATGTGTACGCGTGTGATGACCGCGTGTGCATATGCGAGTGTGTACATGCGTGAGTGCTAAAGGTGCGCCTTCAGCCCCCACCCCGCACTGTCTGGTCATGGCCTTGTCAGGGACCTAGAGTACTAGGACTGAGCACGTGCGAGGGTGTGAATGATGGACGTTTCCTGAATGTAAGGTGACCAGACGTTTCGGGGATGAAAGCGGGACGCGTGCCGATGAAGGTGTCGTCACCGACAAAGAACGCGGAAAAAACAGTGGGGGGGGGGGGGAGGCCTTTCCTCTGACTTTGCGGAGTAGTGATGCTTTCAACGACAGATCTGTAAACGCCACTACAGTATTCCATTTTAAACAGAAAACCGGTATTCAAAATTTAAATATAATAATATTCCTACCTTATCTACCGCTCAGCCAACTTAGCAGATGTGCAGGTGAGGCGCTGTGTAAATTATCGTGCCGACGATGGTCCGGCACCTTTGTCATCTTGCGAGGCTGTTGCTCCCAAACCGTACTTCATAGACCGTGAATCTCCTTGTAAAGTTTCAGACATTGCAAGATAGTGTCATAAATTTTTCCACAAAGATTTCCTGAATTGTCGCTGTCAAAGTTGCACCTCACAAAAGTCCTTTCAATGTTTCCACCTTTAACTGTCTTTTCACTGGCGATGTTCGTATTGTCCCCGACATTAGTTTAGTCTCTGATCCGTACTCAAAGAAAACGATTACTGGAAGTGAATAAAATGCCGCGCAGCGGAAAACACGCGGGAGGACGAAATGCCGAGAGTAGAGGGGAAACGTGCTGACGTAGGCTTGATGAGATGGCAGGGTATCTGATGTACCCGGACCCGCGGTTGTGAAGGGGCCCGTCGTTGGTCAATGGATTGTTTTCCATCTTCTTTTCCATTTCTCTTACAGAAAGGTTTGAAGAAGGAACACCCAAGCATTACACCTGCAGATGTTAAGGTTCAAGTCTGCAGTATACAATTTCCAGACCTAAGGTAGGCGGGGCCGTCGCGGTAACGGGCCAGGTGTCAGAGGGCCGCTGGACACAATGATTTATCGCGCATGAACCGTTTAGACTTTAGAAGAATGTACGTGCATTGAGGTCTCTGGATTAATGTGCCACTTGGGGGACCTGCAAGCCAGTTGGAATTGACAGTAAAGAGGTGGATATGTTACTGATGTATGGCCACTCTGTGAATGGAAAGGATGGGGCCCGCCTCTGGCACTACAACCTCTAAGCCCGAAGTGAGATGTCAAAGGAACTTGTTTCGTAGTTACTTCACGACACCGTGAAACTTTCTCTTCCCGTCTCTCCATCACCAAGCAAACTACATTAGTCTACAACTCTATACCAGGGGTACGGCCTGTGGATGCCTTTGGATCGGCATCGTCTGCCAAAATGTAAAATGCACTTGTTTTCACTTTTTTAAAAATCAGCCTAGCTTAATTTGCTAAAAATATATTTTATCAAGTATAACAGAGTTAGAAATCAGCAGTCCCTAGCACTCCAACACAGACAAAGTAAAAAGATAAAAAATAAGAAGCTGACACCTTATTAAGAGGGACGAGCAGACGACCACCGGCGATGTACCAGCGGCGCGTACAATAAGATATCGGCCGGCAGGTCATTATCGTCACAGGTCAAACACCGGAGCCCGCAGAGCGACGAAAAATAAATAAGGATCAACAAGACAACGCCAAAAGGCAAAAGCTAAAACCAAAGGCGCTGATGCGAATCAGTGTACGGTATTTTTAGCGATAAGCGGGACATTGATGGACTTGCCAGAAAGCGGGACATTGGGCGTCCCACCCGGACATTTTATGAGCAGGCGGGACACGAGCTCTAAAGCGGGACGTCTGGTCACCTTACCTTGGGGCTGAAGCGCGGGGCCCCTTCGAGAGCGGGGCCTGGGGCGGCCGCCCAATTTGCTACCCCCTAACGCCGCCGCTGTTCGTTGGTAACCACTACGCCACAGAGACGATGCTTGCGATGATGACTACTGTCACCTACTTGAACTTTAACATCGTCTGTGTTGTGTTGGCCCTCGTTTATTTTACCTTTACCTGTCATCAGTTGTAGGCCTTGAGTTATTTTATTGTAGCAATTAGCTGTATGCAGCCCTTGATAGTGTTTACGAGTTGTAGAATTAGCCCCACAACAAATTTCATGGCAAACAGTGAAGCGGAGGTTGGCTTAGCGCGGAATGTCAAGGTCGCTGACGTCACGCTTCCGAAGGTTTGCCTCCACTGGGGTCACTGGGGTCACTGGTGGGGTGAGACATGAGGCATCACTGGTGCTGTCATCATTAATCAGTCAATTCAAATTCTATCCCCATTTATTAATTATTTTAGACAGCCGTCTATTGAATGTGCAAGTTTGAACGTGGCGAGATGAATGCAATTATTTTGTCACACTGTAAACTGTGAGGTTTGCTTCTTTCATTGTAGGACCTTTATTATTTTACTTTGTTGTACTTTTTGCATTAGGACACATTAGTCATTTCTATTGGTTACGTGTGTCGTACGTCGAGCGAGCTCTTGATTGTCTTTGTCACCCGGGGTAGAAATCTTTGAAGCATTGTGTTCCGGCCACTTGACGAGCTCCAGACACTTCAGCTCGTGTTTCTTCACCATCTGAGTTGCTATGGTAGCACAATTATATTCTGTGTAACATGCCAGGACTCTTCCCTCTTGTGATTGGCAGTAAGACGACACACCGTACAAGTTATCAACCAGGTCAAAGGTTATCTGTGAGTGCCACATTTCCAAACTGCGAATGATAACCGAAGGGTTATAGCAAGCTGGAACATGGAGTGCACGCTGGACAACTTCACTGATGTTTGAAATACTTTCCTTCAACTAAACACTAGTCCTCCCTGCTGTAGAACATTACAGAATGTTCTTGTGCCCTAGAATCCCCAGTGATGTTGCTAAATGATGACAGATGTGTTTATTTAACTCTCGTATAA
Source organism: Pomacea maculata (assembly GCA_004794325.1). Taxonomy (NCBI): domain Eukaryota; kingdom Metazoa; phylum Mollusca; class Gastropoda; order Architaenioglossa; family Ampullariidae; genus Pomacea; species Pomacea maculata. The sequence continues at coordinate 581,375 of SRHC01003743.1, read as the reverse complement.
TCTCAGTGAATGTTTACAAACATGTTTAATGAGCTGTGATCAGTGTGTAGGGAAGCGTGTGTACACGGCACGACACCCTGTCGAAGACTGTCCTTCCAGGGTGGCCGGCATCCTGGTGGCCAGAGGAAGAACCGACTAACGAACCTCTGACTTTCTTTCTTCCCGTGTATCAAAGTCACGTGTTTGTAGAGGAAACAAGTAGAAGTGAGATAAACATAAAGACCAGTACAACAAGTGCACACCTCATGAAACTTCAGCAAAGGACGGATTTGGTTGTACAGGTTATAGAAATATTCTTTTCTTGAAAACTGTATAGTAAGAGTAAAGAGTGGGTGACGAGTGAAGAAAAAGATATAAAGGAATCGAAAGATGGAAAAAGTAAGAAAGGACAGACAGAGTGTCACGAACTTGCCGCGGACATGCGCACTCTTTCAAATAAACAACATGAGATCGCTTCAGTTTAGGACAAATACTTATTAAGCAAAGCGTCAGGTGATATTTTAAAATACAATAGTCAGCAGCATGGCAGTGCAGACAATAGTACTACAGCCACACACACACACAAGTCTACGGTAGCTACTAGTCACACACTAGTCTACGGTAGCTACTACTGCCAAACACACTAGTCTACAGTAGCTACTACAGCAACACACTAGTCTATGGTAGCTACTACAGCCACACACACTAGTCTACAGTAGCTACTACAGCCACACACACTAGTCTACAGTAGCTACTACAGCCACACACACAAATCTACGGTAGCTACTAAAGCTACACACACTAGTCTACGGTAGCTACTACAGCCACATACACTAGTCTATGGTAGCTACTACAGCCACACACACTAGTCTACAGTAGCTACTACAGCCACACACACACACACAAGTCTACGGTAGCTACTACAGCCACAGTAGTCTACAAGTTCTACACAGAGAATACACAGGTGTCGTCAGGTGTGTGTCGCAACTTTGCTAGCGCCTTGCTGTTAGAGCTCTTAAGTGTAGAACAAATATTAAAATAGTTTATTTGTTTGTACAGTTAAGTAAGAGATGTGATGTATCAACTACCCTTATCATTAGTTTAAAGGGGAAGTAATACCGAGTAATACCCTGTGTCAACTGGCAACATTGCATTAACTATTAAGTGTATAGCTAATATATAGTTCATGACACGTGTACTACAGCCTAGGCACAATTAAATGCTGAATTAATTAATTAAACTTAGACTTTACGTTTGTAAACATGTTAGTTAATCAAAGCACATCCAAAGCTGAAAGAAGTAATACAACACGTGTATAATAGAATCACCAGGCAATATACTGAAAGTAAACAATTAAAGTGCAGTAGTCTGCACTAGGGTCAGATGCTAGACTATTGAGAAAGATTAATGTACACTGAGCTCACATCATCAGTGGAACCTGTAGTGAACAGTGAACAGTGGACTGGCGGTGTAAGCAGTGAGTACAGGAGACAAGATGGTGTTATTCTGGCTTTGTCTTCATCTGTGAGATCACAAGGGTGGCGGTGTAAACATAAGTGTGCTGTCCCATGGCTTGAACTTCATCTCCGAGAACTGCAGGTTGCTGTAGTTACCCCAAACATTGCCCCTTGCATTAGGGCTGTTGAGGTAAGTGCTGCCACAGTCATCCGGGTACCACCAGGCGCTGTGACGTGTCCTGACACAGCCGGTCGGGTCTCGGTCATAGGTTGAAAACTGACTACCGTCACTAGGTAGCAACACATCTCCTGTAAACACACAAACACACACAGTTATATAATATTGCACATACAAAGTCCTAATCACAAATGTATTATCACTACCAAACATCTACAGAAACTTTTATTATTAAATGTTATTTCTGTGTCGTTCATCATAACAAAGCCAAACACCACGCAACACAAATACGAAACGAGTTTTTTTTAATATCTAATGATACTTAACCCTCCATATCATCAAGAACATAAGAGTGAAGCGATTAGTTTTTAAACAGAAGAACGCCTCAGCTAAAATATGTAAAAATGAATGAGTATAACTAACTCTGCCCTGTGGGACCCCGGGATATGCTTGCCTAGCGAGCATCGTAAGAATAGGGTCCCTGCCGTCCAGCCAGACATGTCGAAAGAGGCGACTAAGGTGGACACCTCACCTAGCGGTACAGTAGGTTGTGGTAGGGCTAACATCCCCACCATGTAAAATACGCCTGTTACCGAAACTAACAACAGAGAACTCGTCACAGCTGGCGATGGTAATGAAGCACACCAGGAGACTGGACTAATGACGGACGACAGCCAAACCCCGACAGTGGATTTACTGAAGCCGAGGCAAAGGTTGAGGGTGGGGTGCTGGAACGTGCAGGCCTTGTACCAGACTGGCAGGATGCTCCAACTAGTCAAGGAGTTTGACAACTACAACTTGGACATCCTGGGAGTCAGATGGACCGGCACGGGAAAGAGGAGACTAGTGTCAGGACATACCATCTTGTTCTCAGGACAATCAGACAGTCAGCACTCTGAAGGAGTGGCACTACTCCTCAACAAGAAAACTGAAAAGGAACTACTGGAATGGAAGCCTTATGGACCCAGGCTTTTGAGAGCAAGATTCCATTCAAAGTACACCAAGCTGACAGTGCTAGCCTGCTATGCACCAACAGAAGACTGAGGCAGAAGACAAGGATGCTCCAGCCACCAAACGGGCCTTTGCTATGGAAGTAAATAACAGGTTCCAGGCACTAGGAGACCAACAAGAGATGACCTTAGACGACTTCAATCGAGTCTTACAAGAAACAGGAGAGAAAATACTCGGCTTCCAACGGAAGAAGAAAGAACAATGGATCAGAGAAGAGACATGGAAGAAGATAGACGACAGAAAGTCAGCCAAACAAAAAATCATTATGCAAAAGCACTAGATCCGAACGCCTGAAGGAACCACACAGACAAAGATATACAAAACGAAACAAAGAGGTAAAGAGGATGACAAAAACCGACAAAAGAGACTGCACGGAGAAACTGGCAGATGAAGCTGAAAAAGCATCGTGGAAAAATGACTTGAAGACACTGTACAAGATAAACAAACAGCTAAACAACGGGTTTAAGAACAGTGATGTGGCAGTGAAAGACATGAACGGTAATGTTATCGAGGGAGAGGAAGAAAACTGCAGTGCTGGAAGAAGTGACAGCAGCAATCAAGACAATGAAGAGCGGCAAGGCACCAGGGGCAGATGGAATAACAGCAGAGATGTTGAAAGCAGATGTGAATGTGACAGCTCCCATGCTGACTGAAATCTTCAGGTAAGCTTGGGAATCAGGGCAGGTCCCATGCCTGGAAGACAGGGCTCATCTTCAAATTACCCAAGAAAGGAAATCTTGGAGACTGCAATAATTGGAGGGGTATAACACTTCTTTCCCTCACCAGCAAGGTCTTCAGCAAGATTGTTTTGTCAAGACTGACGGCAACCCTTGAGAAAGACCTCCGACCACAGCAAGCAGGATTTTGCCCTGGACGATACTGCTCCGAACACATCTTCATTCTGCGACAGAATCTGGAGCAGAGCAACGAGTGGAACACACCGCTGTACATCAATTTCATCGACCTGGAGAAGGCTTTTGACAGCATCCACGGCGAGTCCTTATGGAAGATCCTGAGGCATTAAGGAGTCCCTGCTCCCAGACCCCTTTAAAGTCAGAACTGGGGGAAGCAGGGCTGTGTTTTGTCGCTGTTCCTCTTCATCCTGGCCATGGACTGGATCATGAAGACTTCCACCGACAGTGAGAGGAGAGGGACCAGATGGACCATGACTATGACAACACCATCAACACTGGAAGACTTGGACTTTGCTGATGACATTGCCCTGCTGTCACACCGCCACCAAGACATGCAGGAAAAAACAAATGACTTCTCAGAAACAGCTGGAAACCTTGGCTTGAAGGTCACTGCAAAGAAAACGAAAAGTATGAGAGTGAACGCCAGAGTCCAAGACAGCATCAAACTAAATGGAGAAGAGATTGAGGAAGTTGACAGTTTCACCTATCTTGGGTCCAAAATGGCAAACACCGGGGAGATTCGAGTCCGAATGGTGAAAGCCATCCAGGCCTTCGCCTCACTCGGGAGCACATGGAAGGCAAAAAACATCAGCCGGAAGATCAAGCTGAGAATCTTCCAGTCAACTGTTATCAGCACCCTCCTTTACGGATCAGAATCATGGAAGATGACCAAAACTTTCAGTAACAGATGTCTTAGGCGCATACTTAACATCTTGTAGCCAAACACCATCACCAACGAAGAACTCCACCGAAGAACTGACACCGAGTCCATCACCACGCAGGTTCAACGAAGGCGTTGGCGATGGATTGGACATGTGCCCCTCTAGCAGACAGCAGACCTCTCCACAGTCGCCCTACGATGGACTCCAGACGGCCGAAGAAAACGAGGCCGCCCAAAGGAAACTTGGAGAAGAACAGTGGAAAGGGAGATGAAAGGAAAGGGCTGGACATGAGGTCACCTGGAGTGGGTTCCAGCCGATCGACATCAGCGGTGGACTCTGGTTGAAGCCTTATGTGCAACCTGATGCACGAAGAGGAACAGAGAGATAAATCATTAAACTAAAATGACTGTAAAGTTTACAATAGGATATAAAAAGTTCATCCTAAGCTTTAGAATGAAAGTAAACAAGAGAGAAAGTATAGAGAGAAAGATGAAAGGTTTCCTCCGTATGCTAGAACGGTACTAGTGTGGCATTGTGGGACTGGCACAGGTCAACGGTCATGACTTGGGGAGACAGCAAATGACTGTTGTCTTCCATGTCTGTTTATTTTGCTAAGGTGAAGGTTCTAAAAGCACACACATATTCATGTCTATATATGTTTATTACCTGAAATGATGTAGCGCGCCGTGTGTTATCATCATGCAGAGTGTAGCACAGTGTCAACAATTAAAGTGTCCGATGCTAAGGAGAAACATGGTGGGTTTGCTGAAAATCTTTGAACCCGCTTTTCTCATTAAGGGGACCACCGGACTTCCACGCTTCAAACCTTTATAACTCAATTTCAGGACTAGAAGAATAACTTTGTGTCAAATAAAGAGCTAAACCCTGTACATTTGGAAAATATGCAATTTGTAAAATCTCAGATTTCCGACTTGACTCATTTCGTCGTGGCGGCTCACATTTCACAATAATTATTAATAATTTGCATCCAGTGAAAGCCTGACTCAAAACAGATTAAAAGCAAGACAATGACTACAGCTCACTAAACATGATTGTACATAATGAAATTACTCTTTAAACAAGTCTGGTCACGACTTTACAATACAGCCCTCAAGACGCTCCCAAACCCCCTCCCCCAAAAAAAAAAATAAAAAAAAAACAAAACCCAGACAAGAAAGAAACCCGCGGAAATCTATTTTCCCTGATCATGACACTTGGTTTTTTAAGTTACATCAAAGGAAACGCACGCGATAGGAGGCGCTGTCACCCTCGCACACATGCACGCAGATACTCACAAATGTCATAATCCACTTATTTGTTAACCAGCCAGACAGGCAGCCTGCCAGCTAAACTGCGTCTCACACTTTCTTACTGTTCAGTGGTCAGTACGTACCTGCGTCATACCTGAAGCGCCACACGGTAAGTGTGTAGTCAGAAGGCATGCGGAACCAGTACTCAGCGTAGTGACGCTGTCCACTCTCATCTATGATGTCCACTCTCAAGTCCGCAGGTTCATAATATAACAGTTCGTGAATCGTGGACAGGCCTGAGACAAGACAAGGCAATGACCTCATGTCAACAGACAAGTCCACCAGTGAAATATTTGTGTTGATCTTGCTCAATAGTTCTCATGAACACAGAAGTGTCGCTGGTCATTACCTGTCCTACGATGTTATAAACATGTTGACATTATTACTAGACTTCAGATGACTAAAAGGTAAATCACAAACTTACTGAGGTTTTAGCGCTGTTGTTATTACTACCAATAATAAAGTGTATTCTCCATGTAAGTACGAGGTCCATGCGCTGTATACAAACAATAACAAATGTACAGTCATCCATACAGAAACATTAGGACAAACATCAGAAAGCATACATCAACATAAACTGTACAACAGATAACACCAGCACTGGAAAAAGAATTAGTGCGTAGAGCTGTACTCCTGATTTGAAAATATATTTCTGAAAGAGAAAGGTTTTAAGGAAGTATTTGAAGGCTTCAGATGTAGGCACAAGGCGAGGAGAGGGAGGACATGTCAAGTGTAGGACACAGAGAAGACAGCAACAGACTAGGGTGGTAATGTGTCAGTACACACACACAGACACACAGACTAGGGTGGTAAGGTGTCACTACACAGACACTCACATACACGTGCAAACTCAGATATATAGAGTTGTATTTACACACAGAGCGATATAGCTTTAAAATATTATGAAACTATGATCATGATACATATACACAGGTGGTTATAAGGGGGGGGGGGGAATTGGTGTTTTACGCCGTGTCAGCAACTAAGGCTATATTACGGCAAGCAGTCAGCCCTGTAAACAGATGCCACGTGCAGAGAAAGATCAGCGTGCCCGAGACGAGAAATGAACTCAGGGCAGCCAACCTTCACTGTATTGGTGACAGGCGCTAACAGCGCTAACCGTTGCGCCACCGGGCCGCTACAGGTGGTTATAAGACCATTCTCACAGACTAGATGTAGACAAATATAGATAAATAGATTGGTTGAAGGACATTTTTACACACTATATCCTTATTAAAAACAAAACAAAATTATAGACGGATATATATCTACACGAAATGTTTTAGCTACTGTGCATTAATAAAGTTCTGAACCTATCCATACCCTGCAATCAGATAATCCTACAGAAAACAAAAAAAAAATAAATAAATAAAAAATAAAAAACAAAACAAAAATAAAACAAAACAAAAACAAAACAAAACAAAAATAAAACAAAACAAAAACAAAACAAAACAAAACAAAACAAAAACAAACCACATGATATGCCCCAGGGATGTATTTCCTCGCAACCTTTGTGTTTCTTTCTATTTGAGACTTTGGCAACTGAGACACTACAGGATCATCAGCCATCCATTCATTCCATTACTAGCATCATCATTATCACAGCAAACAAGCTAAGGAAACAGTACACAAAATAGTGAGCAATAAGCAGCGTAGAACAAAAATATAAAAGAACAACAGAAACAGCAACCTGTGTATTAACCAGTAGACATCACACAAACAACACAATAAAACACAATACTGACTACAGCCTGACTTTGACTGTAAAAACAAATGTTGAGGTTACAGTTATGCAGGAGGAGGGATAATGCCAGAGAATGAAAGAGATATGTCAACATCTTACCCAGCCAGAAATCTCCAGAGACGTCACCAAAACCGTTTACATATTCTGTGTAGCTCCGGTTGAAGTCAGCTGAGCCCTCGCCACGTCTGTGGAACACCTGCACATGACACAAGTTCACAGGTCGTTACTATGGTAACAAAGCGCAGCATGGTCGACAGGAATCAACACTAATCACAGTGAGTTGACAAAGTATGAGTCATAATTGATAAAATATAACAGCTTACAACTTTATTAGCTGTGATCATGATTATACTGTCAACACTTCATGGTTACGATACACTATGTGAGCATGGTATAATAGTATATAGTGTAGTATATAGTGTAGTCTATAGTGTAGTAGATAGCATAGTATACATTGTAGTATATAGTGTAGTATATAGTGACAGTCATGTGACCACAATGTACAGTTCCCTGGCTGTACATGTGTGACATCAACTGGCTGTGATCAATTATATGGGAACATAATAAACATAACAAATGCATGATACACGCCGCGACTTCAAAAACATTTTTTTCAACTCCTTATCAAACCTACAGTCGCTGATCCTGAAGCACGAATGGATGCAAGGGGTTAAAGCAGACCTGGGCAAAGGCCGGCCCGCGGGCCGGATCAGGCCCGCCTCCTGTCTCTGACCGGCCCGCCTGATGGCGAAGGGATAGTATATATACTATATATACAGTATTGGGTAAAACTGAGTTAACTGTATTAGTTACACGCACACCAACACACTAGATGTAGGCCTGTCTACAACCACCCTCAACCCACGGAGTCTACTAGCGAGATAGACAAACTGTTGGAAACAGAAGGTGGACAAGCATCCTCTGCTGCTTCGTGATGAAAATGTCGAAAGATATCAAAGACAAATTATTCGTGGAAACTATGAGCTGTAAGGATGTGACCCTGGCTATAAGTGGTGTCGCACTGTTGCGAGCAGGATACAGTGTGCAGGTGAGATGCTACCTGAGTCATACACTGACAAACACAACCACACGTACCGTCCAGCCGCCGCCCGCAGTGTCCATATCACACCACACTGACACAGGTCTCTTATTGATTATTGTCAGAACGGTGTAGACACCACTCTTTGCTCCTTTCTCCTGCCAGTCTCGACATGTCCCTATTTGTACACAAACAAATCATTCCACTCGTAAGCAATTGTTATAAAGGGCGCAGTGGAACTTCGTACAATGACGGGAACAATGGAGGACAAGTACTGTAATAATCATGACAACTTCAATAGCGAATCATACAACAGTCAAGGTAAAGACTGAATCCCTCGGGCAAACTGTTTATATGTGCTTACAGTACACAGTTCACACTGCTCTGATACAAGATAGTCACATTTGCTGACCGCCGGTAACACTAGCCATCCCATAATTCTAGCTCTATGTCTACGAGTGTATCTACCCAATGTATCTGAGGTTAATTACCATCTTACAACTATTAGAACGGAAGAAAACCATTAGCTCGTGACAGTTAGTAACGACTTGCACGTAGAGTAGACAACAAAAATATGGGGTAGTGGCAGCTGGAATGTTCTTTATCGATACATTCCCGTCTGTGGTGGTTTAGTGCATTAACCCTTAACCTAATGTATCTGAGGTTAATTGCCATCTTAAGATTATTAGAAAGGAAGAAAAGCGTTAGCTCGTGGACATGAAAAAACAGTGAATGCTAAACTTGTTAAATCCGAAATATTATGTCAACATTGAGATGACAGTTGTTTGGTGAAAATAATTACTGTAAACAACTTACTAGAGTATCTTTACTGTAAGAAACAGACAAAATGACGGTAGACAACGTGTGGGGACAAGCTGAGTACTACTCATCCTTCTACTGCTTCTCACTTACATGTAACAACACACTCCTTGTTTTCATTGAACTTGAAGCCTGAACGACAGAGACATCGCCCTGACAAACAATCGCTGTTCCGGTCTGGACAATTCACTTTTGTGTTACACAGTAAGTTGTACCAGGTATGGTGTGTGGCCAAAGTGGAGTTGCAGGATCTCTGGTAGTGGGTCCAGCCTTCACTCGTCTTAGGATACCAGTGTGAGGGAGACTGATGAGCGGTGACATTATGAAGCCGACACAGACCTCCATGGACTGGCACAGAAGATAGAGAGACAGAGACATAACTGAACATGATGCAAAACATTTTGAACACAGAAGAATGAAAGCAAGTTATGTGAACATTTCCCGAAAGGTTATTCTGTTACTGAAAGGTTTTCAGCAAAAGGCGCGGTACGTAGTTGTATATTTGTTATTGTTTACTGTTGTCTTGCTAGCAGCATGCCTGTCACACACTAGTTGTACAATAATTATAAAGTGGAATGTTTTCTCCATTCCTGCTGTGCTCCCCCAGTGTTGTCAGTCCATGGTCCTGATGCTAGAGTCCTGGATGTCTTGTTGTCAGTGTCAGAGCTGCAGGGCGAGCTGAGGAGGTCTGGCACTTATCTATCATTAGCGATGACAATCCACTTTCTCACAAATGACAGTGTAGTTTGCTAGATAGCATTCTCTTGATAAATGTGAGATAAGTGTGACAAGATAACCAGTTTCCAAGTTCTATATATTTCTAGATCGTTGGATTTGAGTTAAAGACTTTTAAAAAAGTCACGATACTTGTTTGTTGTTTACCTAAACCACTTGTCATTCAATGTTCATGCAACAACAACTGTATGTAAGGAGTGCCAAGATAGACAAACGTTAGTTGCAAGGTGGCTAAAATAAGAATAAATAAAATAATAAATGTCTGATGTGCATAGCTCATACTCACGCTCCTAAGTAGTCTGGTCTTAGCGATCGACAGAAGAAGGAGACACGGACAGCAAAGGAACAGAAGGATGAACACAACTGATGACTCATATAAACTAATGTAGGAAACACGAGGAGAAATCAGAGAACAAGAACTGAGAGTGTCGGTAGTCAGCAGAGAAGGACGAGGAGGGAGAAAGGAGTGGTTGACAAAGGACAAGCATGATGTGGACTGTGTTAGTATTGCTCAAGGTGAGGTGTGGCTTCAGTGCAAAGTGAACAGATTGCATGATGGACAGGTGCGGAGGTAGAATAGAAGAGTTGTATTGTTTAGCTGTACACGAAGTAAACATTCCGTGACCTGAAGAAGTCAAAGTAAGTCATTGTGTGGAGGGCTGAGTACCACAAACTGTGCAGGTAGCAATTGACATTAGCCTCGGTTCATACCATTGTTATGTATGTCTTTATGCTAGTTCACCTGCAACTGTTTGAGCATCATTTCAGGCCAGTACACCAAAGAAAACAAGTTCATTGGTGGACGATTGAGCTATTCTTCCATTTCTGACTTGTATTCAGTCCTAATGAAAGTGGAAGTCTGTAGTAAACACAGGAGTTTATCTCTGTATATGTGGTGTAGTACATTCACACTCACTGCAGTAGTAACTAGATAGTCGTGGGTTCACTGTCATTTGACCTTTACACTTTCTTCCTACAGAAAGCAAGCAACTATCAAGTATTAATTAGCACATTAGCAATTTTGTAATTCATTCAATTTCACACACTTTGTTTTATCCTAACTAAATGTATTCAGTATCTTTTGCATTCAAACATGTTTGTAGATTATGGCGCGTTAAGTTTGCTCCTAAATGTTTGTTGTAGTCTTTCTGTAGGCGTGTACTAATGGTAAAAATATACACAGACAACATATTTCAACATTGTTGCCATTGTTTACGGGTTTCCGTTGATTTTCTGGATGAAGCGTGCTATTAATAGAACACAGCGCAGGACACGTGAAGCAGACTTTAGCAGTTGTAGAGTGCACAGTCACCTGCCATCTCTAGCATCATGTTAGTATACCAATGTTTCAAAGCTTTTTCCCATACTAACCTCTGAAATCGAAGGTGAGGCAACGCTTGTCATCCTGGCACCTGTCCTTGCAGACTTCCAGTCTGAGTCCATCCCGGCGATCAAGGTAGTGTCGTAGTAGAGCGCTGTCAGGATACTCTGTAAAGCTGTCCTGCAACTCGCCTGTGCTGCAAGCTAATATAAACAACTGTGGTCAGCAATTATTTACAGACTGTTTAAGTTGAAGTCAATTGTTCTATATTTTGATGCATTTCCAACAACATCCATAATCAAGTGAATAAATTTCCATTTTTTTTTTAGGCCAACATGTTTTCTTTCATGTTTTCTCTTGTCAGTCTATCTAAATGCGACTATGTTGTTTTACAATTTATTCCTTTAAGAATGCGAAAATCATAGAAAAGCTCTTCCCTCCCTAACTGTAATAAGCCGACAACAAAGTCGAGTTTCTTGCTGTCAAGCACACCACACAGAACCATTGTCTACTCACTGCTAGTACACGTATCCTGTGTGGTGTAGAAGTAGCCAGCTTCACACCGACACAGATGTTGATAGCAGACGGCGTGGGTCTGGTTGCAGTCGTCGTCTGTCGTGCAGTTTACATTGTGCCACTTGCTCAGCGCTGATACAAGACAGTCACACTTGCTGACAGCCGGTAACACTAGCCATCCCATAATTCTAGCTCTATTTTATAAGTATCTGACTGCCACGTGTACATATTCTTATTCCTTCTCCTTAATGTCACTTCTGCCTCCTCATCTTCATAGCCACTTCCTCCTCTAATCAGTTTTGTTATAAAGTAATAAACTGACAGTTAGTAACGACTTTCATGTAGAGTAGACAACAAAGATATGGGGCAGTGGCAGCTGGAATGTTCTTCATCGATACATTCCCCTCTGTGGTGGTCTAGTGCATTAACCCTTAACCCAGCGGTTCTCAACCTTTTACTTGTGACGCCCCCCCCCCCCCC